>CAMZMU010000111.1:17712895-17858941 GCA_947311845.1 Poa pratensis
ACAATGATCAAGATCCTCAATGGAAAACAAACGCTTGCACGTACCCTGAAAATGCTTGGTGAAAACCGCCTTCAACTCATCCAGGAATTAATGGACTTCTCTGGTAGATTTTTAAACCACAACTTCGCTGCTCCATCGCTCATCATCAAATACATGTACTTGGCACAAACATTCTCTGTGCCATTGCGTATACACATTGCCATCTCATAACTGCTCAACCAGCTGGCCGGGTCCATGCTGGGCTCATAATTGGATATCTTGCTTGGCTCCTTGAACTTCTCAGGAAAGGCTCTGCTCTAATGGAGTCTGAAAGACATTTTGGCCCGGCTAAACTAGAAGAACTTGCCGAAATATTGATATACCGGGTGAGCTTGCAGACGCGGCTGGTGCAGGACCCGGTCCTCCTTGTGGTACTCCTGCTGCAGGTACTACCGGGTTTGCATTGCCCGCACTTCTCCCGCACGTGATCTATTGACTATCTGCTGAGCTATGGAAATTGCTGGGGCGGGTTGATGCTGCTGATTGTTTTGATTTTGATTTTGCTGGGGCGGTTTTGCTGCTGTGCCGCTACAGGCCCGGCCAATGGCGGGTTACCTCCATTGCGACTCTTGCTACGATACGTTGTGGAATGCAATGCACTTTTCTCCCTTGAATACTGAGTTTGCTGGACAACTGCAGTGCGTAACATGTCAATGGCACGTCGGGCTTCAATCTCCGCTGGCGTGTCTCCCAATGGAATACGATCAAGCGCCAAAGTTGCTGCATACACGTATATCCGCCGGATTTGAATAGTGACCCCCGCGTGTGAAACCTTGGTGTCCTGAGCGGCAAACCCGGATTTCCCCTGGCTCCCCCAGCGAGAAGACCCGCGCCGTTGCCACTGCAACCCCAGCTGCTCCTGTTCTTCTATCTGGTTCTACATCTGCCCTTACAACTAGAGCCACCTGGGTGACACCAACTGGTTGATCTTCTGGGGTCCTAAACAGTACTGCTGGGTTTATAACGTTTTCTCCAGGGGCCAGCCGGCTCTGGTGCCTCCTCCGGTGCGCCCTGGTCATCTCATTGAGACGATTTTCCTTATCCTCTATTTGCCTCTTTCTTGCTTCTATTTCTTGCCTCTCTGCCTCGGCGTCCCTGCGCATCTCTCTCCAACGCTCGGCGTGCTGTATCCAATTCCATTGCTCTAACTGCTGCGTTTTCTGGAGTAACCAACCTTGTAAGTGCTGATGGATCTAAGACCAGGCCATTGTTAAACATGGCCGGGCAGCTGCTGTGTTACTTCTTTCCTCTCCTTGGGCCCGGTTATGCAGGAACCCAAAACTGTTTCTGTATCTTGCCGTACCCTCGCTTTCCTCTGAGACCGAAGCCGGCTCTCCGTCAACTCTCTGTTCTGCCAACTCCAGAATTGGGGGCAGCTGCTTTTGACCCGGGGTAAAGGCCGGTGGAACAACAGCTGATGGTGATGGTTGCATGCTGGACGAAGGCGCGGTGTACACCGCTACCCTACGAACCGGACTTGGACTTGACTCTTGTTCCTCATCATCTTCTTCTTCTGCATCATACCCGAACCGGCCTTCAAACAGGGGCAAGATAGATTCCGACCCGGCTTGATCCACCACGTCACCCGGGATTTCTACCGGGCCGTCCAGCCTTTCCTCCAGCGTGTTCAGGACCTCCTCAACTTCAGCTGTGCCAACTGATTCCTCTCCATCAGATTGAACAATTGTGGCAGCTCCTGACACAGATTCATAATCTCCATCACTAGCAGATCTAGTTGTAATCATGCCCACAAAAACATTAAATTTGCCAATTGGAATAACATCACCTGATTCAAGTAGATCAGATTCTGACCCCCAGCCAAAATCATCGACGATGGATTCTCCTTGCTCATTGACTGTGATCTGGCCAAAAACAAAGTTTTCGGCCCCTCTCCTTGCTTCTCCCATGATGGTGACACCTTTGGCCGCGATTCCCACAGACGGCGCCAACTGTCGTGGGGTAGATAACACGGCAGATGCTACTTTGGGGTAGCTTAAGTTTTTGGGCAAGGCGACACTGGCGTCTGGGAGATTGTTTAGCACGGCAAGGGATAAAGGTTTACCCAGGTTCGGCCTCTCCATTGGAGATAAAGACCTACTTCCTGCTATCTTATTATTGATCTCAATCTCGATGACCCGGCTACGACAACAGAGCCGAGTCTCGATCTAGGTTACAGGGATTGTATGTCTCGATGGTTCTCTCGCTTACAGCTTGGGGGTTGCGAAAGTCTTGCTAGCTACGGTTCAGGGGCCGGTTTATATAGATACCGGGCCCTCTGACCGCGTACACAATAGAGCCGGGTTCTACCCGAACTCCAAGTCCTATCTTAGCTCCTTTGCTCTTCGTGTATTCCAAGTCTTGAACCGCGTCTTGAACCGCCTCTTGTACCTTCTAGAACATCACCTTCCTTCGCCGGGTCACCGCCAAGATGCTGGCCCAGAAGAACAACCCGGCCCAGTTGGTGGTTAGCTGGCCTCGCCGGGCCTCCTGCCTGGCGGGTCATGCTTCCCTCTTCATGGGCCTACCGGGTTATTATCCCTCCATCAAAGGAACCTAGCTGCCAAGACTTCTCAAGGAAGAAACTTGGCTGCCAAATATCCTAAGTGGGACGTTCGGGATAGTGGGCCCCACCATGGGACCCACCGGAACATTTCAGGAAAAACCCGATACAATATCGGTTAATTCCTGAACCTTTCCGGAACCCAAAACCACATTCCTATATATGAAAGTTTATCTCCGGACTCTTCCGGAGCTCCTTGTGATATCCCAGATCAAACTCCGAACAACCTTCGGTCTCACCATTATAATTATCCCAAAGCTACTCTAGCGTTACCGAACTTTAAGTGTGTGACCCTACGGGTTCGAGAACAAGTGGACATGATCGAGACTCCTCTACGATCAATAACCATTAGCAGGACCTGGATGCCCATAATGACTCCCACAAGTTCAACGAAGATCGTTATCGGTGTGAACCACAATGTCAACGTATTCCATTTCCTTTGTCTCACGATATTTTACTTACCCGAGATCTGATCGGCGGTATCACCATACCTAGCTCAATCTCGTTACTAGTAAGTACTCTTTACTCGTTCCATAATACAACATTCCATGTGGCTAACTGTTTAGTCACGTGCTTGCAAGCGATACTGAATGTGCATTACCGAGTGGGCCCAGAGTATATCTCTCCGTCACACGGAGGGACAAATCCCAGTCTTGATACATGCAAATCAACAAGTACTTTCGGAGATACCTGTAAGACACCTTTATAGTCACCCAGTTACGAAGTGACGTTTGAAGTCCCCAAGACGTATTCCTCAGTACCCGGGATAGACATAATCTCATGGTCAAAGAAACAGGATACTTGACAATACAAGACATGGCAATATATACTTATTGATCCGATCAATATTGCTATGCTTGGTTGGGTCTGTCCATCACGTCATTCTCCAATGACATGACCTCGTTATTAATTGACAACTCATGTCCATGGTTAGGAAACCATAACCATCATTAATCAACGAGCTAGTCTAGAAGAGGCTTACTAGGGACTCTGTGTTGTTTACATAACCACACATGTATCAGGTTTCCGGTTAATACAATTATAGCATGGAGAATAAACTTATCATGAACATGGAAATATGATAATAACTCTTTATTATTGCCTCTAGGGCATATTTCCAACAGAACAGTCCATCCATATGATCACTTGTTGAAACTTACAAGACTTTGTGAGTTGTTTAAGGTTGCAGGTTTATCAAGAGAAGATGTCATGATGAAATTATTTCCATTTTCACTTAAGGACAAAGCAAAGAAGTGGTATAGGATGCTGGATGATCGTCCTTCGAATTGGAAAAAGCTTGAATCTATCTTTTACTCTAAATTTTATCCTCTTCATGAAGTGCAACTAGCTAGGAGTTACATTTTCAATTTTTATCCTCATGATAGAGAAAGCATAGCTCAAGCTTGGGGAAGACTGAAAACATTAATACTCAAATGTCCTAACCATGAGCTTCCTAAAGAAATAATTGTTACTAATTTTTATGCAAGGCTTTCAGGTCATTACAAGGATCATCTAGATGCCTGTTCAGAAGGTTCTTTCACAAGTAAGAAGGTTGAAGCTAAATGGGATCTTCTTGAAACAATTCAACACAATACTGAAGATTGGGAGAATGACAAAGGTAAAGAATCAGGTATAAACCATGAATATGATAGCATTAAGTCTTTTGCTGAAACTGCTAGTTTTCATGAGCTTAGTGCTAAATTTGGTCTTGATTATCAAATTATTGTTAATTGCTGTAAAACCTTTGCTTCTCATATTAATATTCCTAAAGAGAATTGGGACATGTATCATGAACCTTTTAAAGACACTTGCATGGAAAATGAAATTGTTACTAATGATTGCAATAAACATGCTCAAACTTCTGAAAATACTATTTCTTATAAGCATGTTAATTTTTGTGGAGCACTTAGACCTTGTGAAAATAATAAAATCGAAGAGGAATATTGTATTCATCATAGGAATGAAAAAACTACAACATGGTACCGAGCTCTAAGTGATCTTGCTGAAAAAGTTTGTGCCCTCTATCCTTTTATTTGTGAACTTTGCTATAAAGAGGGTCATTTCAACTTCTAATGCTCAGGATCTAATATGAGTCCTGCGAGAGACTTTTGTGATAACATGATCACTCCTAATCAGCATGATGAACTTACATTATTTTTGGGGTGTGAAGAGTTATCAGGAAAAACTTCTTCGTTAGATATGAGTGCTTTTGATATGAATAACGTGTTGCATGGATGTTATCTCTATTGTATTAATAATTGTCATGCCAACACTTACATACAAAATATTATAAAAGATGGAATGGCTTTACCAAAATATGAAAGGACTAATGTTTGTTTTACTATTATTAATGAAAGAGAGGAGTCCTCCCAAGTTTCTTCCGTTGTTTCTAACAATAAACCAGGTTATATGGAGAAGCTTCCTTTCAAACCTCTCTCTCCTAAGGAAGGAAAGAGGAAGAAGAAGAAGAAGAAGAAGAAGAAGAGGAGGAGTAATATGAGAGAGGAAACAGTATCTTCCCCTAAACATGTTGCTCCTATTACAGTTGTTGCTGATGAGTCCGAACTCGATGATGATCCTATGCCTGATACTTATAGTAGTGATCATGATTGGGAAAAGCACACTACTTTTGATATTGAAAATCTTTTTGATACCAATTCTGAAAATGATGATGTTATTAATTGTTATGCTATTAGTGTTGGAAATATGCCCTAGAGGCAATAATAAAGAGTTATTATCATATTTCCATGTTCATGGTAATGTTTATTCTCCATGCTATAATTGTATTAACCGGAAACCTAATACATGTGTGGTTATGTAAACAACACAGAGTCCCTAGTAAGCCTCTACTAGACTAGCTCGTTGATTAATGATGGTTATGGTTTCCTAACCATGGACATGAGTTGTCAATTAATAACGAGGTCATGTCATTGGAGAATGACGTGATGGACAGACCCAACCAAGCATAGCAATATTGATCGGATAAATAAGTATATATTGCCATGTCTTGTATTGTCAAGTATCCTGTTTCTTTGACCATGAGATTATGTCTATCCCGGGTACTGAGGAATACGTCTTGGGGACTTCAAACGTCACTTCGTAACTGGGTGACTATAAAGGTGTCTTACAGGTATCTCCGAAAGTACTTGTTGATTTGCATGTATCAAGACTGGGATTTGTCTCTCCGTGTGACTAGGGGTGTAAACGGATAGGATAATTTCCGTACCGAATCCGTCGCCGAATCCGTTTTAAAGAATCCATATCCGGTTCCGAAGAATCTGCCGGATAAGGATATCCGATTCCGAACTGAACACCCGGATACGGTATAGGATATGGTATGTAAAATAGCATCCGAATATGAATTATCCGAATATTAATTAGGATTATCCGATGGTTATAATCCGAATAATCCGATTTTCTACCGAAATGTCTAAACTAATAGAGCACAATTTGTAGTTAGTGAGTTGTGAAGTTCATTTGTGGAGCACAATTTGTAGTTAGTTCTATTTGTCTAAACTAATAGAGTACAACTTTGTTAGATTATTACGCTTGCTGAGCTATTGTTTTTGGTTATGTGGGTTGATGATGTACATTGCGCATACCGATCCGACTAATTTTTTTTCCGCCCCGAATCCGCTCCGTTTCCGTTCTAAATCAGTGATTATATCTATCCGCCCCCGAATCCGCAACCGTTCATTATCCGATCCGATCCGAATCCGAGAAAAAAATATGGTAAAGGATATGGTAGAGGCAAAATCCGATCCGATCTGTTTACACCCCTACGTGTGACGGAGAGATATACTCTGGGCCCACTCGGTAATGCACATTCAGTATCGCTTGCAAGCACGTGACTAAAGAGTTAGCCACATGGAATGTTGTATTATGGAACGAGTAAAGAGTACTTACTAGTAACGAGATTGAGCTAGGTATGGTGATACCGCCGATCAGATCTCGGGTAAGTAAAATATCGTGAGACAAAGGAAATGGAATACGTTGACATTGTGGTTCACACTGATAACGATCTTCGTTGAACTTGTGGGAGTCATTATGGGCATCCAGGTCCCGCTAATGGTTATTGATCATAGAGGAGTCTTGATCATGTCCACTTGTTCTCGAACCCGTAGGGTCACACACTTAAAGTTCGGTAACGCTAGAGTAGCTTTGGGATAATTATAATGGTGAGACCGAAGGTTGTTCGGAGTCCCGGATAGGATCCGGGATATCACGAGGAGCTCCGGAAGAGTCGGAGATAAAGTTTCATATATAGGAATGTGGTTTTTGGGTTCCGGAAAAGTTCAGGAATTAACCGATATTGTATCGGGTTTTTCCTGAAATGTTCCGGTGGGTCCCATGGTGGGGCCCACTATCCCGAACGTCCCACTTAGGATATTTGGCAGCCAAGTTCCTTCCTTGAGAAGTCTTGGCAGCTAGGTTCCTTCCTGGGGAAGCCTTGGAGGCTGGTTCCTTCCTGGGGAAGATTTGGAGGCTGTTTCTTCCTAGGGAAGATATGGAGGCTGGTTTTTCCTAGGGAAGATTTGGAGGCTGGTTTCTTCCTAGGGAAGATTTGGAGGTTTCTTCCTGGGGAAGATAGCCTCACACCCCCTCCCCACATCCTATATAAGGAGGGTACCATTTGGGGAAAGGATCATGATTTTGATTCCTAAGCCGGTACACTTCCTCTTACTCCTTTCTCTTGTGGTCTTGGCTTGATGAAGCCCTGCCCGCGTGAGAGCTCACCGAACCACCACACCCGTCGTGCTGCTGGTTTGAATCCCATCTACTTCTCCTTCAAGCTTGCTGGATCAAGAAGAGGAGACGTTGCTGAGCCGTACGTGTGTAAATCTCGGAGGCACCGCTCGTTGTGGTGCTGATCGGAGTGAACCGCATCAAGGTCTACACCAAGCTGCGTTGTGATTAACGTCCAACGCTCGTGTTCTTCGAGGGTATGTTGATTACCCTCCCCGTTACTTGCATCTCCTTAGATAAGATCTTTGGGTGTTGCTTCCGCATGTGAGAGAAATTTTTTGATTTTCTGTCGCGCATATCCCTACAGTGGTATCAGAGCCGTGCTTTGCGTAGTTGCTTTGTACGGATAGAACACAAGGAGTTGTGTGGCGTTTGATATTTATTGTTGCTACCCTCTCGCGTGTACTTCTTGGTTTTGTGGCATGGTAAGATGCAGCGGCCCGGACCAACTTTACAGTCTTCGGATTGAGACCGGTTCCGCACTTGACATGCAACTGGTTTGCATATGCGGCTGGCGGGTGTCTGTCGCTCTTATCATAGTGAAACCGGATTTACAATGGAGGGCTTATAGAAGTTAATAAGCAACTTGTATTATCAGCGTTGTGGTTTTTGCGTAGGTAAGAACGGTTCTTACGCAGCCCCTAGAAGCCACGTAAAATTGCAAAAATCAAGGGAGAGGCGTCTAACTTGTTTTTGCAGGGGTGGTTGTGATTTGGTATAGCCCAATTTTACAATATTTGTTGTATGAGATGCACATTGATTGTAATATTATTTTGTGACCTGCGTGTCATGAGATCGGCAGCCGGCAGGAGCCAAATGGTTGTCTTATTATTTTGTGACCTGCGTGTCAACTTAATACGCCATGTAATTGCATTACTTTATCGCTAAGGAGTTAGCAATAGTTGTGGATGCAACGTGATGGTGGAGGCAACCATGCATCTTGTGGAGGGATGATGGAGATCATGCCATGCGTTCTAGATGGAGATCAAGACGCAAGAAAAGGGCTATACCATATCACATTGTTTAAGCATGTGATGTTTATCCTTTATGCATCTTATTCTGCGTGTGCACGACGGTAGCATTATAAGATGATCCCTCACTCAAAATTAAGATCGTGTTCTCCCCAAGTATGCCACCGCCAAGACAGTTCTTCGTTTCTAAGCACCACGTGATGATCGGGTGTGATGGATTCTACGTTCCACAGCGGGTGTTGCTCGAGCCTAGCATGTACAGACATGGCCTCGGCACACAGGCAGATATACTTGGGTTAGCTTAACGAGCCTAGCATGTGTAGACATGGCCTCGGAACACAAGAACCGAAAGGTTAAACACGAATCATATGGTTGATATGATCAACATGGTTGATGTTCACCATTGAAGCTACATCGGCTCACGTGATGATCGGAGTTTGGTGTGGTGGATTTGGATCGTGTTCCACTTAACAACTATGAGGGATGTTGGTTTAAGTGGGAGTTCACTTGGTAATTTGATTACACTGAACTCTTTATCATGAACAAGTCTAAAATTGTCTTTGCAAATTATGTTGTAGATCATGGCACGCAACGTAGCTCAGTTCAACATCAACGCGTTCCTTGAGAAAGAAAAACTGAAAACATCTGGGTCCAACTTCAATGACTGGCACCGCAATTTGAGGATTGTCCTCAATGGGTGTAAGAAGCATTATGTGCTCGATGCAGCGCTAGGTGACCCACCTGCAGTCAGTGCTCCCACTGAAGAACTGAACGCATTTGATGCGCGCAGTGATGACCACACGATAGTTAAATGTGCAATTCTTACATCTCTGGAGCCAGATCTCCAGAAACGTTTTGAACTTCACGGGGCATTCGAAATGGTCGAAGAGCTGAAAACTATGTTTCAGACTCAAGCCCGTGCTGAAAGATATGAGATATCTGAGAAGTTCTTTACTTGTAAGATGGAGGAGCACAGCTCTGTCAGTGAACATGCTTTAGCCATGTCCGGCTATATCCAACGCCTTACTCAGCTGGGAATTGTCATCCCAGACGAGTTGAACACTGATAGGGTGCTCCAATCACTACCACCGAGTTACAAATCGTTTGTGCTCAACTATAACATGCAAGGGATGAAAAGTCGATTCCCGAGCTTTTCGCAATGCTGAAATCTGCGGAAGTGGACATAAAAAGGAACATCAAGTGTTGATGGTCAACAGAACCACCGGCTTTAAGAAAGCTAAGGCAAAGAAGGGAAAATTCAAGAAGGATGGCAAACCTGTTGCCACGCCTGCGAAGAAGCCCAAGGCTAAGCCTGAAACGGTGTGTTTCTACTGCAAAGGGGAAGGTCACTGGAAGCGCAACTGTGCCAAATACTTGGCGGATAAGAAGGCTGGAATATCAAAGGTATATATGATATACATGTTATTGATGTGTACCTTACTAGTTCCCGTAGTAGTGCCTGGGTATTTGATACCGGTTCGGTTGCTCACATTTGCAACTCGAAACAGGAACTGCAGAATAAACGGAGACTAGCAACGGATGAGGTGACGATGCGCGTCGGGAATGGATCAAGAGTTGATGTCATCGCCGTCGGCATGCTACCTCTACATTTACCTTCGGGACTAGTTTTAAACCTAAATAATTGTTATTTGGTGCCTGCGTTAAGCATGAACATTATATCTGGATCTTGTTTATTGCGAGACGGTTACTCATTTAAATCTGAGAACAATGGTTGTTCTATTTCTATGAGTAATATCTTTTATGGTCATGCACCGGTTGTAAATGGTTTATTCTTGTTGAATCTCGAAAGTAATTCACACATCCATAACATTGATGCTAAAAGATGCAAGATGAATGATGATAATACCACATACTTGTGGCACTGCCGTTTAGGTCATATTGGTGTAAAGCGTATGAAGAAACTCCATACTGATGGACTTTTGGAGTCACTTGATTTTGAATCATTTGACACGTGTGAACCATGCCTTATGGGCAAGATGACTAAAACTCCTTTTTCCGGTACGATGGAAAGGGCAAGTGACTTATTGGAAATCATACATACTGATGTGTGTGGACCGATGAGCATTTCGACACGCGGTGGATATCGTTACTTCATAACCTTCACTGATGATTTGAGTAGATATGGGTATATTTACTTAATGAAACACAAGTCTGAAACTTTTGAAAAGTTCAAAGAGTTCCAGAGTGAAGTGGAAAATCATCGTAACAAGAAGATTAAATTTCTACGATCTGATCGTGGAGGTGAATATTTGAGTTACGAGTTTGGCATGCATTTGAAGACTTGTGGAATTGTTTCACAACTCACGCCACCTGGAACACCACAGCGTAATGGTGTGTCCGAACGTCGTAATCGCACTTTATTAGATATGGTGCGTTCTATGATGTCTGTATCCGATCTGCCAATGTCGTTTTGGGGTTATGCATTAGAGACAGCCGCATTCACTTTAAACAGGGCACCATCTAAATCCGTTAAGACGACGCCATATGAGATATGGTGTGGCAAGAAGCCAAAGTTGTCGTTTCTTAAAGTTTGGGGATGCGAGGCTTATGTCAAAAGGCTGCTGCCTGATAAGCTCGAACCCAAAGCGGAAAAGTGCGTCTTCATAGGATACCCTAAGGAAACTGTCGGGTATACCTTCTATCACAGATCCGAAGGCAAAGTCTTTGTTGCCAAGAATGGATCCTTTCTTGAGAAAGAGTTTCTTTCGAAAGATGTGAGTGGGAGGAAAATAGAGCTAGACGAGGTTGTTGAACCTTCTCCCGAATTGGAGAGTAGCGCAGCGCAGGAAGTTGTTCAGGCGCCGCTTTCACCAACTAGAGAGGAAGCTAATGATGGTGATCATGAAACTTCGGTCTTAGCTGAAATTCGCAGGTCGGCTAGGATACGTACCGCTCCTGAGTGGTACGGTAACCCTGTCATGAATGTGTTATTGTTAGACAATGACGAACCTGCGAGTTATGAGGAAGCAATGATGAGCCCAGACTCTGGGAAATGGCAAGAAGCCATGCAATCCGAAATGGAATCCATGAGTGAAAACCAAGTATGGACTTTGGTTGATCTTCCTGATAGCCGCAAGGCTGTCGAGTGTAAATGGATTTTCAAGAAGAAAACAGACGCTAACGGTAATGTCACCGTTTATAAAGCACGACTTGTCGCAAAAGGTTTTCGACAAGTTCAAGGAGTTGACTACGATGAGACTTTCTCACCCGTAGCGATGCTTAAGTCTGTTAGGGTTCTACTAGCAATTGCTGCATTTTTCGATTATGAAATTTGGCAGATGGATGTCAAAACAGCGTTCCTCAACGGAAACATTGAAGAAGAGTTGTATATGATACAACCCGAAGGTTTTGTCGATCCTAAGGATGCTGGTAAAGTATGCAAACTTCAGCGTTCCATTTATGGGCTGAAGCAAGCATCCCGGAGTTGGAACATTCGCTTTGATGATGTGATCAAAGGTTTTGGATTTGTCCAAAATTATAAAGAAGCGTGTGTTTACAAGAAAGTGAGTGGGAGCTCGGTCGCATTCCTAGTGTTATATGTGGATGACATATTACTTATTGGGAATGACGTGGAGCTGCTTAACAGTATAAAAGGTTATTTGAATAAGAGTTTTTCAATGAAAGACCTTGGTGAAGCTGCTTACATATTAGGCATTAAGATCTATAGAGATAGATCGAGACGCTTGATAGGACTCAGTCAAAGTACATACCTTGACAAAGTTTTGAAGAAGTTCAAAATGGTCATGCAAAGAAAGGGTTCTTGCCCATGTTGCAAGGTAAGACATTGAGTAAGACTCAGTGTCCAACTACGGCAGATGAAAGAGAGAGGATGAGTAAAATCCCCTATGCCTCAGCCATAGGCTCAATCATGTATGCCATGTTGTGTACTAGACCAGATGTGTCTCATGCTCTTAGTTTGACGAGCAGGTACCAGAGTGATCCTGGAGAGGAACACTGGACAGCAGTTAAAAATATCCTTAAGTACTTGAGAAGAACTAAGGACATGTTTCTTGTCTATGGTGGTTGTGAAGAGCTCGCCGTAAAAGGTTACGTCGACGCTAGCTTCGACACTGATCCAGACGACTCGAAATCTCAATCTGGATACGTTTTTGTTTTGAATGGAGCTGCGGTTAGCTGGAGGAGTTCCAAGCAGAACGTTGTTGCGGCATCTACATTAGAGGCGGAATATATGGCTGCTTCCGAAGCAGCAAGAGAAGGGATATGGTTGAAGGAGTTCACCACAGAGCTCGGTGTGATTCCGAATGCACTGGATCCTATGGAGATCTATTGTGACAACACTGGTGCCATTGCTCTAGCCAAGGAACCAAGATGTCACAAGACCTCCAAGCATATCAAACGCCGTTTCCATCTAATTCGTGAAAGTGTTCACGTGGGAGATATTAGGATTTGCAAAGTACATACGAGTCTGAATGTTGCAGACCCGTTGACTAAACAGCTTCCACGAGATAAACATGATCAGCACCTGAAGTCCATGGGTGTTAGATCTTTACCAATGTAAACTAGATTATTGACTCTAGTGCAAGTGGGAGACTGTTGGAAATATGCCCTAGAGGCAATAATAAAGAGTTATTATCATATTTCCATGTTCATGGTAATGTTTATTCTCCATGCTATAATTGTATTAACCGGAAACCTAATACATGTGTGGTTATGTAAACAACACAGAGTCCCTAGTAAGCCTCTACTAGACTAGCTCGTTGATTAATGATGGTTATGGTTTCCTAACCATGGACATGAGTTGTCAATTAATAACGAGGTCATGTCATTGGAGAATGACGTGATGGACAGACCCAACCAAGCATAGCAATATTGATCGGATAATAAGTATATATTGCCATGTCTTGTATTGTCAAGTATCCTGTTTCTTTGACCATGAGATTATGTCTATCCCGGGTACTGAGGAATACGTCTTGGGGACTTCAAACGTCACTTCGTAACTGGGTGACTATAAAGGTGTCTTACAGGTATCTCCGAAAGTACTTGTTGATTTGCATGTATCAAGACTGGGATTTGTCCCTCCGTGTGACGGAGAGATATACTCTGGGCCCACTCGGTAATGCACATTCAGTATCGCTTGCAAGCACGTGACTAAAGAGTTAGCCACATGGAATGTTGTATTATGGAACGAGTAAAGAGTACTTACTAGTAACGAGATTGAGCTAGGTATGGTGATACCGCCGATCAGATCTCGGGTAAGTAAAATATCGTGAGACAAAGGAAATGGAATACGTTGACATTGTGGTTCACACGATAACGATCTTCGTTGAACTTGTGGGAGTCATTATGGGCATCCAGGTCCCGCTAATGGTTATTGATCGTAGAGGAGTCTCGATCATGTCCACTTGTTCTCGAACCCGTAGGGTCACACACTTAAAGTTCGGTAACGCTAGAGTAGCTTTGGGATAATTATAATGGTGAGACCGAAGGTTGTTCGGAGTCCCGGATAGGATCCGGGATATCACAAGGAGCTCCGGAAGAGTCCGGAGATAAAGTTTCATATATAGGAATGTGGTTTTTGGGTTCCGGAAAGTTCAGGAATTAACCGATATTGTATCGGGGTTTTTCCTGAAATGTTCCGGTGGGTCCCATGGTGGGGCCCACTATCCCGAACGTCCCACTTAGGATATTTGGCAGCCAAGTTCCTTCCTTGAGAAGTCTTGGCAGCTAGGTTCCTTCCTGGGGAAGCCTTGGAGGCTGGTTCCTTCCTGGGGAAGATTTGGAGGCTGGTTTCTTCCTAGGGAAGATATGGAGGCTGGTTTCTTCCTAGGGAAGATTTGAGGCTGGTTTCTTCCTAGGGAAGATTTGGAGGCTGGTTTCTTCCTGGGGAAGATAGCCTCACACCCCCTCCCCACATCCTATATAAGGAGGGTACCATTTGGGGAAAGGATCATGATTTTGATTCCTAAGCCGGTACACTTCCTCTTACTCCTTTCTCTTGTGGTCTTGGCTTGATGAAGCCCTGCCCGCGTGAGAGCTCACCGAACCACCACACCGTCGTGCTGCTGGTTTGAATCCCATCTACTTCTCCTTCAAGCTTGCTGGATCAAGAAGAGGAGACGTTGCTGAGCCGTACGTGTGTAAATCTCGGAGGCACCGCTCGTTGTGGTGCTGATCGGAGTGAACCGCATCAAGGTCTACACCAAGCTGCGTTGTGATTAACGTCCAACGCTCGTGTTCTTCGAGGGTATGTTGATTACCCTCCCCGTTACTTGCATCTCCTTAGATAAGATCTTTGGGTGTTGCTTCCGCATGTGAGAGAAATTTTTTGAGTTTCTGTCGCGCATATCCCTACAATTAGTACTATCCATGTTCCTTCCAATGATGATATGGAAAGCTCTAAGCTTGGGGAGGAGGTGTTTGAAAATCCTTTTGCTACTAATGATTATATATTTGAAACCTCTCCTTCTAGTAAAAATGATGATGATATGTTTATAAATGAACAAACTTTGGAAGATAAATATTCCATTGATTATGATGATACTAGGCCTCCAGTCCTTGATAATTATTATAAAGAATACTATGACATAGGCTATAATTACAACCATTCCCCTAATATACAACTTGTCTATCATGTTCAAGTTCTTTATGATGATCCTAATCCCATTGTTATTAATAAGAAAAACTTTGCTTATGTGGAAAATAATGATACTTTTATGCATATGGATCATGATAAGAATGTTTTATGTGATAGCTATATTGTTGAGTCTATTCATGATGCCACTGAAAATTATTGTGAGAGGGGAAAACATGGTTCTAAATATCTCAATATTATTGTGTTTCCTCTCTATGAGTTCAAAGTCTTGAAGTTGCACTTGTTTTGTCTTCCTATGCTACTCACTTTGTGCTTTATTGATTTATTCTCTTACAAGATTCCTTTGCATAGGAAGTGGGTTAGACTCTTATATATATGAGAGCATCATCAAAACTATCAAGCCCAGCTATATGGCTATAAAGAAAGCGCTTTACGGGAGGCAACCTGGTTGCTTTTGTTTGTGATTTTCCTTGAGTCCTCTTGCTGTAACAAGAGATTTAGGTTGTTAGTTTGTTTCTGGAATTTTTAATAAAGTGTCAAGTTTTACCTATTTTGGGTTTGAAAAGTTGCTACTCATTTTCGGAGGTTTTCTGCCTGGACGAAATCTGTGCACGGTTTGATTTTTCATTTTTTATCTGTAACTCCGATTGAGCTGTAATTTGAACCGTAGCTCCAACTTTTCATCCTCTGTATGAGTGATGTTTTGTAGATTTTTCTGACGAGTTTAAGTAGGGTAGAAAAATGCGTTTTGCTGCTGCTGTTTTTCTGGACAGATTCCGTCTTGATATTGTTTGATGCATTCTTTGAGCTTTTTGCTTGAATCTTTTTGATTTAATTGAGTTTATGAGTAGGCATACAACATTATATACTCTCTGGACATTCATATGAATTTTTGACTAAGGATTTTATGCAGCAAGGAACCTATTTGTCTATCACTACTAATATCACCCCACAGAAAGAAATGGAGAAACGGTGTTTTGAAGTTTTTTCACAGGGATTAGAGGAGCTGCACCAAGAGCTATCCAAGGATGGTGAAGACCATAAGCTTGGGGATGTGAAGACAACCCCACTGGACCAACACACTCTCGGTTTGCACACGTCTAACTTCTGTTTTTCGATCAAAGCACTTTATCGTATAAAATTGGAGCGTCTGTTATTTACTTTTTATTATTTCGGCTTGATATTTATTAAGACCACCACTATCATTTATATATGAGAGAGTTACTGGAAGTTTGGGTTGAATTATGTTTGATGCTATTAAATATTTTGGGATAGGGATGTTTGAGTTGATTTTAAAAGATACATATAGTTGCATTATTCATGTGCTTTGAATGAGTATTAATTTGCAAGTGTTTTGTTAAGAGCTATCTTTTACCATGTTTAGATGTTGAAAATTTAACTTTACTTGGTTTAACATGGATTGATTAGTTCTATGGACACTTATGCATGCATTTAGATGGTCAACTTTCTCCCTATTGCTAGCCCAAAAATTACAACAAGTAAAAAGTTTGTTTTCCAACACCTTCAACCAAAGTTTTTCCAGTGAGTCCACCATATCTACCTATTAGCTTTAAGCTATTCCAAGTATGTTTATCATGGTATACTGTGTTATCTACACCTCTGAATTAAAATGCTTATGTTATTGATTGTTATGGGAATAGTTGATTAAAAGCTCTCACGAACTTGATGCACAATTTACTTTTATTGCATTAAATAAACATGAACCATTGTGATTAAAATTATGATGTTGTGGGCTTGACAATAGTTTTGGTTGGGAGTTAGCCCATATGTGCTGTCACATGGCAAGCTTTCAACATTGCACTTAATTTATTTAGTTGATGTCATGCACTTTTGTTTATGGATGCCTATCATGGGTGAAATGAATGTGGATACTTAGTAAGTTCAAAGAGTTTGTATAAATGGTTAGAGAAATGCCTGGGCCGCTAATCAAAGTCATGCATCATTCATGGTGGAAATTTACAGCATAACCATAATGTTCATTCAGTGATGCACCTCATAATAAAAAGCTATACCCATAGTAAATAAAAGAGTGCTGAGATTGTTCATTGTCTGTTTGTCTTGTTGTTTTGACATGGGCTTGTTCATGTCAAGGGGCAAGAGGTACCCCAGTGCAGTTCTTGATGATACTATTATTACTTGCAATGACCTTTATTTGAATTTACTCTGTGGACCAAAGTGAGTAACACATGGTGTAGGTACTTGTATTCAAGGGACATGAGACATTCAACCAATACATTGTCAAGCACACCACTCATATTTGCTTTCACTTTAAACATTAATCATTCAAGATGCTATGATAGGGGTAATGAGAGCTCCACACCAATGACTACCACATTGCAAGCATTAACTTAACTAGAAGTGTAGATGAAACTTATTCATGATTTACCTCTACTTATTTATCTATCCAAAGTGTCCACCTTTTATATTCAGTTTTCATAAGAAGTACTCTATGAACACCATAAGATGTTTTTACTTTTCATTATGCATACATTTGGTTCATAGTACTTTCTTCTATGTTACACTTTGTGAATTTATCATTGAGCATCTTTACATTGAGTATTTGATATCACTTCATAATCTATCTTGTACATTGCTACTCGTTTGAAGAATGAATTATTTGACTGTATG
Organism: Poa pratensis; assembly: GCA_947311845.1. NCBI lineage: Eukaryota > Viridiplantae > Streptophyta > Magnoliopsida > Poales > Poaceae > Poa > Poa pratensis. The sequence continues at coordinate 17,730,435 of CAMZMU010000111.1, forward strand.
TAGCAATAACTTCATCACTTCATTCATAACATGTGCCTTACAATATTATATGATCAAGATTATGATGGTAGCATGTCACTTCAAAAATTATTTTGTTTTATCGTTTACCTACTCGAGGACGAGTAGGAACTAAGCATGGGGATGCTTGATACGTCCCAAACGTATCTATAATTTTTGATGTTCCATGCATGTTTTATGTCAATTGGCACATGTTTTATATACACTTTATATCATATTATGACATTTATTAGAATAACCTACTAATAGTTGGCAAAGTGCAAAATCTTCTTGTTTTCCTATTTGTTGTGTAGGAATTATCAAAAATACAAAAGGAAACCTTGTTGGAGTCAAATTGGGACTTTCCTGAAATCTGTCTGAGAACTTTTTACGGAGATTGTCAGTTTGACCCTCGAAGATAGCGTCCAATGGAAATCAAATTAAATAGAAAGTTGTCACAATTTTCCATACGAAGATTTTAAGCCTGAGATCAGCCCAATCGGAGTTCGGACGCGGCCTGTAGGCCCGTTTTGGTGGAACCCTAAAAGGGGATGACGGAAATCGGAGAGTCTATATAATGAAGGAAACCCTAAGTCGTGAGAGGAGCCCCAGACCACGAATTTTCCTCCTCCCCAACAGCCATCTTGGGGAGGAGAACCTCCTCAACTCCATCTCCATCACCAAGGGCAGCCGCCGCCTCCAAGGGCTGCCGCCGTGGCCGCCAAGGGCAGCAGCCACCGCCGCCGAGGGCTGCCGCCGCTGCCGCCGCGCCATCAAGGGCAGTAGGCGCCGCCGCCACGCCATCACGCCGCCACTGCCGCGCCGTCTCCTCCACGGGCCGCCGCGGCGCCGTGGCTGCTGCGGGCTTCCGTCTCCACTCCGGGCTGCGCCTCTTCATCAACCTCTCCATCAAGCTCCTCAGCACCATGACCATGTGTGAGTAGTTTCCCTCGGGGCTGAGGGCTCGTACGGTAGCTATGCGGTATACATCTCTCTCCCATGGTGTGATATTTATGTGATCATGAACATTGTTAGTACGTACCGCTGAATTCATATGTAATGTTTATGCTACTCAAATGAATTTATCTAGTTTCCGGAGTCATTGCGACAACAAGGTATCAAGATGACAGTGTGGGTACTTGTGTGTGACTCTATGAATAATTTAGATATTTATCATGTCTTATTCTTTGCGGAATTGTGGTGTTTGTTTACTCAGACTTTGAGGCGTGCTTTTGTAGCCCTACGCATAGTACTCTTGTTTCATCAAGAAGAAGAATAATCCCGAGTAGCATTTATTTGCGTTCAGTTGTGCTAACGTGTTGAGAGATACCACTAGTGAAAGTATGATCCCTATGCCTTGTTTCCAAGCATTGAATCACCGTTTACTCTCAGTTTTGCTGCCTGTTTGCTTGCTGCCATTGTTACTACCACCTGCTACTACATATACCATCTGCAATTATACAACCGAAAATCCCAAAAACACTTGCATCTTTCACTGTTTTATTTATCATTACTACTAACCAATACCTTCAGCTCCTCGTGGGTTCGACAACCATTTCTATTCGGAAGGTAATACAATTGATCTCCTGCACTTGGGAGTCATCACTGGGTTATAATTATTATTGTTCTTTTCTTCAGTTTCCGTAAGATGTTAAAATCCCCACCCACCAGCTTTGGTAATGGTTCATTTTCACATAGACGGACTAACTCTGATAAGAACATAGGCTTATGCCCATCTTGTGCCGCCCCATATACCGACACCAAAACCCACTCAAAGCCATCAGACTTGGATTTGATATAAAGTTTAACGCAAAAATCTCCAACATCAACATTTTTGACTTGGAGAGTTGCAGCATTGACGCTAATAAGCATGCCCCCAGATCTACCTCTAGGCGGTTGATGACGTGAAACACACGTTCGTTGGGAGACCCCAAGAGGAAGGTATGAAGCAGTGCAGCAGCAAGTTTTCCCTCAGTAAGAAACCAAGGTTGTCAGATCTAGGAGGAGTAGGAGCACTTCAGAAGGTTGTTGGTGGCGTCGTTGCTCGATCACCAACGTGGAACCTGCACACAACACAATCAAACTACTTTGCCCCAACGAAACAGGAAGGTTGTCAATCTTCCTGGCTTGCTGTAACAAAGGATTAAACGTATGGTGTGGAAAATAGTATTTAATTGCAGGAAGTAAAAGAGAACAATTGTTTGCAGTTGGTGGTTTTATCAGTGTAAAAGAATGGACCGGGGTCCACAGTTCACTAGTGGTGTCTCTCCATAAAGATAAATAACATGTTGGGTAAACAAATTACAGCTGGGCAATTGATAAAATAGTGAGCGCATGACAATGCATATAAATGACAAGATGACTACCATGATATTTAATTGGGCATTACGACAAGATACATAGACCGTTATCCAACCGCATCTATGACTAATAATCCACCGTCAGGTTAACATCTGTGTCCCCCTTGGTATTAAGTTGCAAGCAACGGATAATCGCATTAAGTAATGTGCGTAATGTAAACAAATACATATGACCGTAGACATAGCATTGTTATGTTATCCCTAGTGGCAACAGCACATCCACAACCTTAGACGTTGCTGTCACTCGCCCAGATTACTGGAGGCATGAACCCACTATCTAGCATAAATACCCCCTCTTGGAGTTACAAGCATCTACTTGGCCAAAGCATCTACTAGTAACGGAGAGCATGCAAGATCATAAATAACATGTAACATAGATTAATAATCAACTTGATCATAGTATTCAATATTCATCGGATCCCAGCAAACACAACATATAGCATTACAATAAGATGATCTTGATCATGTTAGGCAGCTCACAAGATCTAAACATGATAGCATAAAGTGGAGAGACAACCATCTAGCTACTGCTATGGACCCGTAGTCCAAGGATGAACTACTCACGCATCACTCCGGAGGCAGGCATGGCGATGTAGAGCCCTCCGGTGATGATTCCCCTCTCCGGCAGGGTGCCGGGAAGAGCTTCAGAACCCTCTCGAGCTAGGGTTGACGACGGCGGCGCCTCTGGAACTTTTCGTGGAATATGACTCGGGTATTTAGGGTTTTCCAGACGGGAGGAATAAATAGGCGAAAGGGCGGCGTCGGAGGCCACCCGAGGGGCCCACACCACCCCTCGGCGCACAGGAGGTGGGGCCGGCCGAGCCCAGGTGTGGCCGCCTCCTGGCGCTTCTCCGTCTCTCCTTTGGACTCCGTGGACGTGTCGGTGAAATAGGGACTCCGTTGATTTTCGTCCAATTCCGAGAATATTTCCTTAACAGCTTTTCTGAAATACAAAAACAGCAGAAAACAGGAACTGGTACTGTGGCATCTTGTTAATAGGTTAGTCCCAGAAAATGTATAAAAATGATATGAAGTATACGTAAAACATGTAACAATTGGTATAATATCAACATGGAACATCAAAAATTATAGATACGTTTGAGACGTATCAGCATCCCCAAGCTTAGTTCCTACTCGTCCTCGAGTAGGTAAACGATAAAACAAAATAATTTTTGAAGTGACATGCTACCATCATAATCTTGATCAAATAGTATTGTAAGGCACATGTAAATGAATGAAGTGATCCAAGTCAATGGTCTATAGTTTGCTACCAAATAATAATGAGTAAACAACTGAATCATACAAGCAAAACTTTTCATGAATAATACTTTGGAGACATTGCATCCACAGGTTTACATAAGAGTTAACTCAAAAGCAATAGATTCTAGTAAAAGGTATTTAACCAACACAAAGGAAGATTTAAGTTTCAGCGTTTGCTTCAACTTTTAACATATTTATCTCATGGATATTGTCAACACAAAGCAATATAATAAATCAATATGTAGCATATAACAATTGTTGTACCAAAGTTGACACTAGTGTTTGCTTGTGGAAGATAGAAAGAAGTAGGAAAACTGACTCAACATAAAAGTAAAAGAAAGGCCCTTCGCAGAGGGAAGCAGGGATTAAATCATGTGCTAGAGCTTTTTAGTTTTTGAAATCATATAGAGAGTAAAAATTAAGTTTTGAGAGGTGTATGTTAATTGGTCAACGAATCAGTAGTGGAAAGTACAATATGACCCCGGCCAAACAGACTTTTAAGAGCGGCTCCCATGAAGGACGTTATTTCTACCAGCAAGGCAGATCATCCCTCTTTTTCTCTTTGGTTTACACATGCAGATGTTTCACTGAGTATTCAGTTGACAAAATATGAAGAGATTAAGCGGTTAAAGTTGTAATTAATTGGGACTGGGCACCCCGTTGCCAGCTCTTTTTGCAAAATTAATAGATAAGCGGATGTATATGCCGCTAGTCTGAAGGTAAAGTCTGCTTGACAAGTGACATAAAGACATCCACCACGTCCTCATGAGCTTGGTAAACATTGACACAAAAAGGAGTAGTAACAATTTTGAATAGTTTAAAGGTAGCACATGAAAAATTTACTTGGAGTGGCAAGGAAATACCACATATAGGTAGTTATGGTGGACACAGATGGCATGGATTTTGGCTCAAGGATTTGGATGCACGAGAAGCATTCCCTCTCAGTACAGAGTTTAGGCTAGCAAGGTTATTTAAGCAAACAAGACTATCAACCGGTACACCAAGTTTTATATGACCAACATATTGCAAAAATTATAAGACTCCACACTGTCTTCCTTGTTAACCAAACCCTTTTACTAGAAAATATCTAGACCTTAGAGATACCACTCATGCAAACCAAATTTCAACAAGCTTTACGGTAGTTCTTCACTAATGGGCTTAACTTACATGATGCAAAAGTTTAATCATGACCTACTTGTTAACTCAAAACAATTGACAAGTATCAAATTATCCAAGTTAGTGATCTACAAGAGTATGTAAGTCTTTTCCATTATACCATTTACCACATGCAACATTTTCTGTTCCAAAAACACCAATCAATTTATTTCAATAACTCTCCAAACAAGTATAAGTGAAGTAAGAGAGTACTTTCTTTAAAAGAACTAATAGCTCTGACAAGAGATACATGAAAACAAGAGCTAAAAGCTTAACAACGCTAGATATGAATACTCAACAAGTATAAGTGAAGAATAGGAGTATTCTAATGAAAAAGCGGAGCGTGTCTCTCTCCCAATCAAGAATGCTAGGATCCAATCAAGTTGATATCAGAAAATAAAAATAACATACTGAAAATAAAAGCACACAGACGCTCCAAGAACAGCACATATGATGTGAAAGAATTAAAATATAGTTTCACTAGAGATGACCTGATAATTTTGACGATGAAGAAGGGGATGCCTTGGGCATCCCCAAGCTTAGACGCTTGAGTCTTCTTGAAATATGCTGGGGAGATCCATGGGAGCCTCCCCAAGCTTAAGCTCTTTACTCTTCTTGATCCTATTATATCACTCTTCTCTCTTGACCCTTGAAAACTTCCGCCACACCAAACTCAAAGTAAATCTCATTAGAGGGTTAGTGCATCAATCAAAAACTCACATGTTCTGTAAGGACGCAATATGACCGTTACTTTAAACATTAACTACTGCCACTGATGTTATGTGAAGCTCTTCCACCCAAAAAAGAATTCCACCCAACACTAGTAAAAGAGAGAATGCAAAATAAAAGACATAATCTGTCTAAAAGAACAGTCCGCAAAGACGAATTTTTCGAGGCACTTACGTTGCTCAGATCGAAAAACTTTGAACTAACGAAAGATGTGTACATACATCAGGATTACACACAAAAATTTGCAGATTAAAATCACATTTCTATGAATTTATAATTTTCGTACAGTGAACAGCAAAAATCTGTTTCTGCGCAGCAATCAAAATCTAGCATCATCTTATCATTAGAGACTCTTCTTGGCACAACAATGCGAAAAAGTAAAGATACAAAGAGTTGCTACAGAAGTAACAAACACCTTGACTCAATAAAAAGAAAAATTGCAGAAATAAAAATAATGGGTTGCCACCCATAAGCGCTTTTCTTTAACGCCTTTTAGCTAGGCACAAAGTATGCATCAAGTATTCCAAGTGTAGCAAGATCCAAATCATCAAAAGCTTCCTCAAGAACATGGCTTGTCACAATAGGATTTTTCGGGTTGTGTAATTCTTGGGAAGAAAATCTAAATAATCCATCATGTGATTCACCCTCAAATTCACTAAACACTTTATCAGTTTTAAGCACATTAGTGGGTTTCGGTTTGGACACCTTGGGCACATACATAAATTTTTGCTCTTTACCCACAAAAGACTTCTGCTTTTTAGTTTTAATAGAAGAAAAAGTGGAACTTAAGGTATCAATAGCCTCCTCCAATTCACCAATCCTACGGTTTTGATTATCATGAATAGCACTAGCCTCTAAAACAGTAATTCTCTTATTGATAATTGCAAGTGATTCATCAACTTTGCTAGCACTACTAAGGAAATCTGGCAAATTTTTCTCCATAGATTCCAACTTTTTTATAATATCTCCTAAGGTAATCTCAATTTTAATATCATTAATAGGCGGTGTTCCTACCAAACTTTCAATTATATTGCTTGCTTCCAACGCAGGAGTGCCTAGAAAATTACCTCCTGTCAAAGTGTCTAGAACATACCTATACCAGCTAGTGATGCCAACATAAAAATTCCTAAGAAGGATCATGGTAGAATATTTTTTAGTACATCTATGATGACATCACTGATTCTATACCAAGCATCTTTTAAACTTTCTCCACCTTGTTGCCTAAAGGAATGAACCTCAATTTCAGGGGTACTCATTTTAGCAAAATTAAAACAGGACAGAAAATAACAACTCGAAAATAAACTAGATGCAAGTAACTAATTTTTTTGTGTTTTTGATAATTAAAAACAAACAAGATAAAATAAAAGTAAACTAAGCAAGACAAAAACAAAGTAAAGAGATTGGAAGCGTGAGACTCCCCTTGCTGAAGTCTTCTATCTCCCCGGCAACGGCGCCAGAAAAATAGCTTGATGACGTGAAACACACGTTCGTTGGGAGACCCCAAGAGGAAGATATGAAGCAGTGCAGCAGCAAGTTTTCCCTCAGTAAGAAACCAAGGTTGTCAGATCCAGGAGGAGTAGGAGCACTTCAGAAGGTTGTTGGTGGCGCCGTTGCTCGATCACCAACGTGGAACCTGCACACAACAAAATCAAACTACTTTGCCCCAACGAAACAGGAAGGTTGTCAATCTTCCCGGCTTGCTGTAACAAAGGATTAAACGTATGGTGTGAAAATAGTATTTAATTGCAGGAAGTAAAAGAGAACAATTGTTTGCAGTTGGTGGTTTTATCAGTATAAAAAATGGACCGGGGTCCACAGTTCACTAGTGGTGTCTCTCCATAAAGATAAATAACATGTTGGGTAAACAAATTACAGCTGGGCAATTGATAAAATAGTGAGCGCATGACAATGCATATAAATGACAAGATGACTACCATGATATTTAATTGGGCATTACGACAAGATACATAGACCGTTATCCAACTACATTATGACTAATAATCCACCGTCAGGTTAACATCCGTGTCCCCATTGGTATTAAGGTGCAAGCAACGAATAATCGCATTAAGTAATGTGCGTAATGTAAACAAATACATATGACCGTAGACATAGCATTGTTATGTTATCCCTAGTGGCAACAACACATCCACAACCTTAGACATTGTTGTCACTCGCCCAGATTACTGGAGGCATGAACCCACTATCTAGCATAAATACCCCCTCTTGGAGTTACAAGCATCTACTAGTAACGGAGAGCATGCAAGATCATAAATAGCATATAACATAGATTAATAATAAACTTGATCATAGTATTCAATATTCATCGGATCCCAGCAAACACAACATGTAGCATTACAATAAGACGATCTTGATCATATTAGGCAGCTCACAAGATCTAAACATGATAGCATAAAGTGGAAAGACAACCATCTAGCTACTGCTATGGACCCGTAGTCCAAGGATGAACTACTTGCGCATCACTCCGGAGGCAGGCATGGCGATGTAGAGCCCTCCGGTGATGATTCCCCTCTCCGGCAGGGTGCCGGGAAGAGCTTCAGAACCTTCCCGAGCTAGGGTTGACAACTGCGGCGCCTCTGAAACTTTTCGTGGAATATGAGTCAGGTATTTATGGTTTTCCAGACGGGAGGAATAAATAGGCGAAAGGGCGGCGTCGGAGGCCACCCGAGCCCAGGTGTGGCCGCCTCCTGGCGCTTCTCCGTCTCTCCTTTGGACTCCGTGGACGTGTCGGTGAAATAGGGACCTCTGTTGATTTTCGTCCTATTCCGAGAATATTTGCTTAACAGCTTTTCTGAAATACAAAAATAGCAGAAAACAGGAACTGGCACTGTGGCATCTTGTTAATAGGTTAGTCCCAGAAAATGTATAAAAATGATATGAAGTGTACGTAAAACATGTAACAATTGGTATACTATCAACATGAAACATAAAAATTATAGATACGTTTGAGACGTATCAACGGTAAACAGAACCAGCTAAAATCTTGCCCAGCCTCAAGATGGGTTACAAAGGGAGTGGCAAAATTAGATCTTCCCATCTCCGATAAAGCGAAAAAATCCAATTTTCTCTCTCTAATAGATTTTTGTACAAACAAATGTTTTCCCACGTCACGATAACCCCCACTATTCCAAAAGATACCTTTTAAACTATGCATCTTTACTTTTCTTTTGTAGTTTAATCCTAGCACTTCGACGTTTGTTAAGAGTAGAATACTCTCTCTTTTTCCTAGTCCGTGTGACCTTCTCTGACTAAGTAGAAAAATCAGTCCTATCTTCCAGGGTTCTAGAAATTTCATCTTCTTCGAAGTTTTCAGCAAGACTCGAAGCCCTATTAAGGATTAAAATGTGAGGCTGATCATCATAATTATCCTTCAAATTATGTTGCAAAATGTTAATTGTTCTATCTAACTCAGATTTCTTAATCAAAGAAGCCGACACACCAGAATTCGGCCCTAATGAGACTCCCAACTTAGACACTCTATCAACAATCTCTTTATCAGAAAAGGACAGAATTGAAAAACTTTTATTTAAATTCATACCTGCATATGAGTCACGCCTCTCAGCCAATGCCATTGCCCGCCCCATCTGAGTGGCATCCGCATTGAGTTGAGAACTAATCCGTCCACTAGATCGAAGTCCCAATGCCTCCACATCCGGGATACCTCCGCAGTCGATGACGCCCTGGTTAGATGCCTCCTTCTCCTCTTCAGCCGTATTGTTAATCGGAAAGGAAGGCATCGGAGGAACATAGACCGGTGTCGGGCGTCGCTGCTGCTCCCCCATTCGATCCAGCACCCCTACCTGGGGTACTAGGAGAGACAGGGGTAGTAGCCCCCAAGCACGATCCGGTCCCACCTTCTGTGGTACCAGGAGAGCTGGAGACACACGCCGTCACCGAAGACGGCGATGCCATCGCCTCCTGTTGCTGCGCCGCCAAGCCGGAGGTACCAGAAGACGCCGCTCTTGCCTGCAGGGCGTCCATCCGCGTCACCTGTGACGCTGGTAGGCCAGCGACGCCATGCCCGATAGCAGCGTCCGTGGTCACCTCCTCAAGTGCACTCGAAACTCCAGTGTTGGTCCTCTCGTCCGCTTTTGAGAGAGCCCCATGTCCCATCTGAAGCAAAGCAAATTCTGCTCTTGCACGATCAAAAGAGCGGTGCACAGATGGCGAGAAGACCCCGCCCACCTTCACCTCCGATACAGGAGGTTGTGAGGTTGATCCGCCGCCCGTATCAGTCGTCGGTGTAACCTCTGGCGCCTTTTCAGAAGTTTCATTTTGGCCATTGTAGCCAAATTTAGCCACAACCTCCGCAAAGTCATCACCGACCTCATCATCATCATCGTCCCCGTCATCCCCATCATCTACTCCCATCTCCACATCCAGATCAGCTGGTGGCTCAACTTCCTCAACCACAAAAGAGAGATCATAAAAGCCATCTTTGATGAACATGGGGAAACACCTAGGGATCTTAGTGTAATCAAGGCAACCAATGCGGATTCTGAGTACCTCATGTTTCCAAGTGAACGCCATGTCAATTCTCATAGTTTTGCCATACATATCTCCTACAGCCCATAGCGAAAGAAAGTCTCCAATATGCGGCCTTGGAATACCAGAAACCCTTACCCAAACTTCCGGCAAGGTTCTACTTGGTTCAGGTTTTTGTGCCCAACTGTCCACCGTGAGCTCGCAAGAACTATTAGGCACCCGACATAGACCAAAAATCTTCAACCTCTCAAGATCATTCCTTGTCGGAAATTGCACCTTATACACATTATGCCCCATCTGTCGCACATCCCAAATGAACTGCTCAGATGGAACTAGCCTCTGTAATTGAGTCACAATGCTTGGGATAGACATCTCACCACCTATCACCACCAAAGAAGCAAGACGCACATTCTCCATCCTTGGCTTGTATGTGTCAGTGCAAGGATATTCAAAGAAAATGAGTTCTTCGTGACCGTACCCATAAACCCAGACTTGCGGCTTCGGAGCTGTTAATAAATGACACGACCTCTCTCCATGCGCCGGCCCCTCACATATGTCGCAGATGTCCACCGTACATTCGGACGAGCGATGTCCAGCGACACCACAACGGTAGCACTTCTTCTTTGGTATCGCCGTGGCTAAAGCAGTAGTCAGTTGAGCCGCCGAGACAGCTGCCACCGAGAGAGCGACGGCCGGCACAGGGGTAGGCGCCACCGGGGCCACAGCTGCGACGTGCGCCCCTTGTGCGATCGGAGCTGGTGTCGCCTGTTCTGCCACCACAAGCGCCTGCTGATGAGGAACGGGAGCCACGGGCGCCACCTGCTGATGAGGAACAGGAGCCATGGGCGCCACCTGCAGGGGCGGAGGCAGGATTGGAGATTAAAGGGGGCCAAAGGGGGAAATTTCAATTAGAGGGGGCCAACTAAGCTAATTTCTCCCAAAACAATCTCTAACCTAGCCTTAACTACAGAATTTCTCATGCTATGAAACGCCATAGGCGGGGCCAGGGCCCCTGCAGGTCCCCCTAGCTCCGCCACTGGCCACCTGCACTGGCACCGGCGCCGCTGCCCCTTGTTCGCGCCCGCCTCGCGCATATGGTCCATCTCCAAAACGTCCACGGACACCACGGTTCTCGTACCCATGCCCGTAGCCTCCAACCTCTGCTCTACCATAACCATGACCGCCATAGCCAGCCTCACCTCGACCGCGATAAGCATACCCATCGTGTCTGTCGTATGGGCGTCTCCCCCGACCGCCGCCATAGCCGGCATAGTAACCGCCCCTACGGACTCTCGCTCCAAATCCGGAGCCAGCATGAAATACTCCACGATGCCCAGCGTGAGCAGCGTCGAACCCCGGCCCATCGGGGGTCCCGGCAGTGCCACTCGAGCTGCCCACCTCGAAATTGTTGAAGCGGCCGGCGCCGTTGAAAGCACCCCGTCCAGGCGGAGCCCCTCCACCGCGACTGTGCTCTCCCCCACCCCTTCCGCCGCCACGAAAGGCCATGGCGTCTGATCGCACGAGCTCATCCAAGTCAGACGAGACTCGCCGCTAGAAAAATCCTAGGAACGCCCGGAGCCCAACTCCAGGCGTTCTATGTTTAGGTACAGGGGTCGACTACTTTTTCTTTTTTTCGTGTTGATCGACGTAGGCCCATGGGATTTCATGCAGTGTGGGTTAGGTCGGGCCGACACCCACTGTACCCCACCGCTTTGAATTTTGAAAAACGGATCCGCCAAACCCGGATCGAGATTCCGATCGGCGAGCTCACCTGCTGTGGCGCACGTCGCCGACGACTCACCTCGATCCAGCCTCCAACCGGTTCCTTCTCGATGAAGAACGACGCCGGCATGATCGGCATCTTCGGCGCTCGCAGCCTAGGCCTAGTTTCCCGTAGCCCTGCATCACTAGAGCACAAAAACGAAAGCTGCTGAACCGCATACCATTGCATCCTGCGTTTCTTCAATCTCTTCTCCACTCTCGACGAGGAAGACGATGCAGATCGTGACGGATCAGCTGCCGGCGTCTTGCACGCATCCTCCAATGAAGACGCCAAGTATTTGTCGCCCGCACATTCCTCCAGCTCCGCCTCTCCTTCATTCTCAGTTTGCACCCCCGAGAGGCACCAGAAGCGCCCCCTGACCTGTGGTATAGAGGTACCCGGTGTCCTGGCTGGCACCGCCGGTGACGTCGCGGCGGCCTCCGGTGAGATCGCGAGGGATCTCGTCGTCGCCCCCCGAGTCGCCTCTAACGGCTCCATGCTCCTAGTGTCGTGCTGCTTACCCCTAGCAGAGTACTAGGTACGTGCACGTCGTATACTCGTATTATTATGCATGGCAGCTGAAGACGATGGAGCAGGAGAACATGCATCCATCGGTCTTGATTTAGCCTGGGCGCCTACTCCGATCCATGCCATATCGCCCATTCATTCGGCGCTCCATTCATGCCCGAGTGGTTCCCGATCGATATGGAGATGCCTTGAGATATTTTGGGCCTTTGGCCATCGTCCGTGCGTAGCTGGAGTATAGCTCAGAGGCTCAGATTAGCCAAAATATTTTTTTAGAAATGCGGAGAACCCGGCCTCTACATCGAGTGATGATCGTCCGTGTGTAGCTGGAGTATAGTTCAGAGGCTCAGATCGGCCAAACCGTTTTTTAAAAATGGGGAGAACCTGGCCTTGCAGAAGACTGCTGTCTCCCCGGCAACGGCGCCAGAAAAATAGTGTTGTTGACGGGAGAGCAAACAGTGGCAGTCTGCTGAAGCGCTTCTAACTCCCCGGCAACGGCGCCAGAAAAATAGCTTGATGACGTGAAACACACGTTCGTTGGGAGACCCCAAGAGGAAGGTATGATGTAGTCAGCAGCAAGTTTTCCCTCAGAAAGAAACCAAGGTTATCGAACCAGTAGGAGCAGCAACTCTTCAGAAGGTTGTCAACGGCGCCAGAAAAATAGCTGTCGCAGGGAGTCTGGACTGTTGACGTGGAATCTGCACACAACACAATCGAACTAATTTGCCCCAACGAAACAGTGAGGTTGTCAATCTCACTGGCTTGCTGAAAACAAAGGATTAAACGTATGGTGTGGAAAATGGGTATTAAATTGCAGAGAATGAAAAAGGAACAATTTGCAGTTTGTGGTTGTTTAATCAGTGTAAAAGAATGGACCGGGGTCCACAGTTCACTAGTGGTGTCTCTCCATAAAAGATAACTAACATGTTGGGTGAACAAATTACAGCTGGGCAATTGACGAATAGTGAGCGCATGACAATGCATATACATGACATGTTGACTACTATGATATTTAATTGGGCATTACGACATAATACATAGATCGTTATCCAACAGCATCTATGATTAATAATCCACCGCCGGGTTGTCATCCGAGTCCCCCGTTGGTATTAAGTTGCAAGCAACGGATAATTGCATTAAGTAAAGTGCGTAATGTAAACAAACACATATGTCCGTGGACATAGCATCGTTAGGTTATCCCTAGTGGCAACAGCACATCCACAACCTTAGAACTTTCTGTCACTGTCCCAGGTTAAACGGAGACATGAACCCACTATCTAGCATAAATACTCTCTCTTGGAGTTACAAGCATCTACTTGGCCAAAGCATCTACGAGTAACGGAAAGCATGCAAGATCTTAAATAACATATAAGATAGATTGATAATCAACTTGACATAATATTCAATATTCATCGGATCCCAGCAAACACAACATGTAGCATTACAATAATATGATCTTGATCATGTAGGGCAGCTCACAAGATCTAAACATGATGGCACAAAGTGGAGAGACAACCATCTAGCTACTGCTATGGACCCGTAGTCCAAGGATGAACTACTCACGCATCACTCCGGAGGCAGGCATGGCGATGTAGAAGCCTCCGGTGACGATTCCCCTCTCCGGCAGGGTGCCGGGAAGAGGTTCTGAACCCTCCCGAGCTAGGGTTGACGACGGCGGCGTCTCTGGATCTTTTCGTGGATATTTGCTCAGGTACTTAGGGTTTTCGCGTCGGGGGAATAAGTAGGCGAAAGGGCGGCGGCTGCGGACCCCCGAGGGGCCCACACCACCCCAGGGCGCGGCAGAAGGGGGCCCGCGCCCTGGGTGCGTGTGGCCTCCTGGTGGCCCTCCTCTGCTGCTCCTTCGCTCCGCCATGCGTGTTTTGGAAAAATAGGTACCCCCGTATAGTTTCGTCCAATTCCGAGAATATTTCCAGACTAGCTTTTCTGGAATACAAAAACAGCAGAAAACAGGAACTGGCACTTCGGCATCTTGTTAATAGGTTAGTCCCAAAAAATGTATAAAAATGATATAAAGTAGATGCAAAACATGTAGCAATTGGTATAAAACAAGCATGAAACATCAAAAATTATAGATACGTTTGAGACGTATCAGCAAACCACAAAGGAGTGAGACAAGCCTCAACCAGCAAAACGTAAAGCAAGAGCAGCTACAAAAGTCGACTAGTATGCTGCCACGTATGCCGGGAGAAAAAATCCTGTGGCACCAAAAGGAGTCTTGTGCATCCAGACATCATAAGGTCCTGCTGGTCCGAAGGTAGCAAGAAAGCCCATATCTGGATCCAGTGCACCGCCATATGGATAATCTGTAAGACATGAAAAGTTTCTTTCCTGCTAAAAACATGATTGTTTATACAATTCTAAATAGACCAAAAAAATGGCTGAAACGCCAATACAAATCATAGCCTTGGTCTTTTTATCCATCCCATTCAAAACGTGGACCCGTGTTTCTGTTTCTTCCTTACAAAGCACGATGGAGAGCTTAATGGGAGTTAAACATACTTTCCAGCAATTTGCTTCCAGAGTGTTGAACGATGGAGAAAAGACCATGTTCTGGAAAGATAATTGGGTGAATCATGCACCTTTAGCTATACAATTCCCTAGACTGTATGCAATTACTTTCTCCAAGAATGTTACTCTAGCTACGGTGAAATATGAAGGTTGGGGATGTATCAGGTTCAGGAGACTGCTTTGGGGGGAGGGGGGAGATATCTGCACAATTTGTTGATCTCAAAGCTTTGGTTGACCCAATTCAACTAAATGACTCTCCTGATCCTGACAGGGTAAGATGGAAAACTGGATCTTCTCGGAAGTTTCAAGTTAAAGGGATTTATCTACACTTGCGATCTGAAGGGTTTTCCGTTTTGAATCCATGCGGAAGATTAAGGTTCATTTAAAAGTGATGATATTTCTCTGACTGATGCTAACATATATTCTTACCAAATAGAATCTGGCCAAAAGTGGCTGGACTGGGAATGAGCAATGTCATTTATGTTCTAAAAAAGAGAAAATGGATCACCTGCTATTTCAGTGCAGTATGGCTAAGTTTGTTTGGCAAGTGATTATGTGTTCTTTTGCCCTACAAAGACCTCCTGTTGGGGCCATTCATATGGTAGGGGTGTGGATTGATTCCTTCCCTAAATCACAGAGGAAGCTAGTGCTTTGTGGGGGTGCGGCTGTAGTTTGGACAATTTAGAAAACTAGAAACGGATCTGGCTTTAAACATAAATTTCCTGATGATCCTACTAGCTCCATATACATAAAATGTAATCTACTTAATGATTGGGCGATTATGCAGAAAAGTCGAGACCGAGGAAGACTTTGAGGAGTTTTGTCGAGATCACAAGGTTGGGCACCTTTGGTTGCAAGATGGACTGCGTGTGTGATGCATCATGTTCGATTTCCTCTCGAGGTTTTCATTTTCTTTGTTTCCTCATCGTCGTCGCTTGGTTGCTTCCTGTGCCGTGAGCTCATGTGGAGCTTAGCCCTATTAAAAATTATGATTTGTGACTGTGAGTGGGGATGTCACTCACGCTTAAATAAACTTGTCTATGATGTTTCTTGTTTTTGCTTTCCTTTTTTGTTTCAAACATTCTAAAACTGTGGCGGTTTCTTTATATGAAATCAACGGGAGCTAGTTTTGTCCAAAAAAAAACCTCGTCCGAGTTTCAAGATTCCAAGCTCCTCCTAACAACATTTTATGTACGGTTGTGTGGTTATACTGGGCTTAAGGTGCGCCTATATTAGGATGACTCCAACGGGCCGACGCAAACAGACACGCGTTTGGTCCGCGTTTTGTCCGTTTGGGTCGGCAAACGGACGTGCGTCCGGCCTAGGTCCGCCCCTTTCTGGCCACTGCACCCAACGGGCCGACACATTGAGTCCGCTCGGCCAGGGTTTTGATCATTTTTCCCCCGACTAGGGTTTTGATCTCTGTTTTTTGACCTGGCCAGGGTTTTGAACATAATAAAATCAATCACACCATACAAATAATTCAATCCAAATAGTTCAGGAAATATTTATTACAATCCAAATAATTCAGCAAATAATACAAATTGTTTCACAAATAACAAATTGTTCCACTCATAGTCTTACAAATCAAATAAATAGGAAATCAGTAGCTCATCAAATGGAACTACTGGTTCCCGTAGTGCTGCCAGAGATGCTCCACCAAATCATTTTGGAGCCGAACATGGGCCACCTTGTCACGAATGTCACGGTGGAAGTCGAGGAACTGAGCAAATGTGGACGGTCCCTGGGGCTCAACCAACTCACCCTGAAACTGCCATGCCTGATCATGCATACTCTGATCGAGTTCATCCACCACAATCATGTTGTGCATGATCACACAAGCTGTCATCACCTCCCACATGGTATCCTTGTCCCATGTTCGACACCCTGCTAGAACATGGGACAAGGATACCATGTGGGAGGTGATGACAGCTTATGCTAAGCAAGACAAGCAACAAAGTGATAGCAATAGAATACTTCAAGCACGAAGGCTATCACAATGTAAAGTGCATAAGTAAAGAGCTCGGGTATAGAAATAACCGAGGCACACGGAGACGATGATGTATTCCCGAGTTCCTCCTTCTTAGGGAAGTACGTCTCGTTGGAGAGGTGTGAGGCACCACAAAGGTCAATCTCAACGCCACAAAGGCTCACCCTATTCTCCGATGAACCGCACCACAAAGGATTGGTTCACCGTCCACTATCGGAATCCTTCAAGGCGGAATCCGGAGCCTTTACAACAACAATCCGAGGCACAACCCACAATTGGATTGGGGGCTCCCGAACGGCTACAAGTGACCACAAAGGTCTC
Source organism: Poa pratensis (assembly GCA_947311845.1). Lineage (NCBI taxonomy): Eukaryota > Viridiplantae > Streptophyta > Magnoliopsida > Poales > Poaceae > Poa > Poa pratensis. The sequence goes on from CAMZMU010000111.1 coordinate 17,747,566, forward strand.
AACCACCATAAAGGCGTCTAGGGTCCAAAGACCCAAGAGTAACAAGCTCACAAACTTTCAACTTCCACGAATCCTCGTGGAGAGCACAAACCGATGCACAAAACAATGGCAAGAGCACAAGTGCTCAAATCCTTCACTCTCAAATCCCACCAAAAGCAACTAATGCTTATGGGGGGAGAAGAGAGGAAGAACAAAGGAGGAGAAACACCAAGAACTCCAAGATCAAGATCAACTAGGTTCCCCTCACTTAGAGGAGGAATGGATTAGTGGAAATGTAGATCTAGATCTCCTCTACCTTTCCCTCAAAGATATGCAAGAATCATGGGAGGAATTCAGAGGTAGGCAAGCTTTTCCAAAGGTCAACAATGGAGGAGAGATAGGGGAAAAACGAGCTCAAGAGGTTAGATAACCATTGGGGAAGAAAGCCCCTTAAATAGGTCCCCTCAAAAATATGCCCGTTGGGCAGTGCAGGGAGGCCGGCCTGGGAGCCGGCCAGGCTGGCCTAGAGGAGCCAGGCCGGCCTGGGGGCTGGCCACCCAGAACCCGAAATTGTAACACCCATAACTTTTGCGAGAAAACTCCAAATGGGATGAAACCAATTTTGTTGGAAATATTAAGAACCATAAATAAAGTTAAGTTGTCACACATGGGAAGGTGTGAAACTTTCCTTAGGGATAAACCGATAATATTTCCAACACAAAAACGCAATAAGTTTTTCATCCGGACTCCGTTTTCTATGATCTTGGGCTTGCTCCGAAGATAATCACAAGCACTACAAGATCATTCATATAAACATCATAGTCCATCATGTGAGAAGGATAACACAAGAGGAGAGTTTGACCTCTCTACAAGAGACGAACCGGTAAAACTTCCAACATCAAAAACACCACAAGATATTCAAATGAAATCCGTTTTTGATGAAATAGAGCTTGGTATGGAGATGAACACAATCTCTAAATTCTCACATGGATAAAAGCCAGATAAGAACCAAGAAAGATGATATGCCAAATATGCAAAGATTTAAACTCTCCACAAAGATGCGATCAAGTTACTCACTCGAGAGACCCTCTTGATAGTACGCCGTCTATCCTATAACCCGGTCTCCCACTAACACCACGAGACCGGTAAAATAGAAACCCTATCAAGATCATACCTTTGCCTTGAGCATTCCACTTGAGCTAGACGATGACGATCTTAACTCCCTCAAGTTGGAACACCTTTCTTGATTGTGCTTGCTAGCACATGCTTGATGAAGTCTTCTCCAAATGCTCCGTTTCATAAAGGTGATGTCTTGAATCCTTCAAGACATACTTGCAATATGCTCAACTCTACACAAGATCATTCTTCATATAAACCCTTGAATAGAGCATTGATCATCATGTAATTTTCTAGAGTCCAACACATGAACTCCAATCTTTTCCTATGGACAAGATCTATAAGGATAACTCAATGCAAATATTAGTCCATAGGGATTGTCATTAATTACCAAAACCACGCATGGGGCAACACATGCACTTTCAGGATGGTCTTCACAAATGAAGTCCATGTAGGGTAAATGCCATCAGCAAGATAGTATGGCTTCTTGTACTCCCGGCCATTGATCTCAAATGTCACCTCGGGTGCTTGGCCATTGGAGAGCCTGTTGAACAAGGGAGACCGCTGAAGCACATTGATGTCATTGTGCGAGCCGACCATGCCAAAGAACGAGTGCCAAATCCACAAATCTTGTGATGCTACGGCCTCAAGTATGACCGTGCACGCCCCAACATGGCCCTTGTACTGCCCCTGCCAAGCAAATGGGCAGTTCCTCCACTCCCAGTGCATACAATCTATGCTCCCAATCATCCCAGGGAAGCCTCTGGCCTCGTTGATGGACAAGAGCCGGGTCATGTCCGTAGCATTGGGTTCCCTCAAGTACTCCGGGCCGAACACCTGCACCACGGCTCTGCAAAATTTGTACATTGCTTCTAGGCACGTGGACTCACTCATCCGCACGTACTCGTCGACAAGATCACCGGCAACTCCATATGCAAGCATGCGAATGGCGGCCGTGCATTTCAGATAGGACGAGAAGCTGAGGGCACCACACGCATCTCTTTTGCATATGAAATAATCATCAAAATGTATCACCCCCAACCGGATATGATTGAACAATGATCTTCTCATCCGGAAACGGCGCCGGAAAATCTTGGAAGGATATGTGGGTTTCACCCGACGAAAGTAGTCCCCATAGAGCTGGACATGGCCAGCTGACCTTTTCCGGTCCAAGGCAGGAGAACGGCCCGACAACGACCCTCGGAACATCGGCCGCATCCTCGCTATGTACTCATTGACGATGAGGGTGGCAACCAGGCTGTCACTCTCATCGTCGGAGGAATCGTCTGATGACGACTGGTACATGATGTAGTTCTTGTAGTACCACTCATCAGAGCTATCCATGGCCAAGTTTGTAAATGAGTTCTTGCCGGGGCAAACGGCTGAACACCTTGTGGGCGGCGTTGGTGTCGCGGGCGCTGCGAGAGAGATGGCCACAAGATTTCACCGGTCGTGGCAGGGAGGAAGCAGCTCCGGTGATGGCGGGGAAGAGTAGCAACAGACGGCGACATCGGAATGGCATGCAGTGCCAAATCGACGGGGCGACGGCGGGAGGGGCAAGGGGGAGGAGGAGGAGGAGATTGGGGTGGGGAATGGTCTGATACGCGGGCCAGGGGCGGATTAGGGAAGGACAGACGAGCGCTCCGCGGCCGACGCAAACCTGGCCCAAATTTGGGCCGAGGATGGGTCGCGGCGGACAGAAAAACAGACCTTCGTCCGTTTGCGTCGCCCCGTTGGGCCGTGATTTTGACTCCCACAAATAGGAACGGACGCGTGCGTACTCGATGTGTTGGCCCGTTAGAGTCATCCTTACACACGTTTCGGTTTCGGCGTAGCTGCATAGTTAGCTAGCTACACCGATACCATCGATTGACGCGATCAATGGAGAAACAAGCGCCGGCCACCCACAAATAGCGTAGAGCCTTAAGCCTTTCACCCAACGTCAGGGTGTCGAGACATGCACCGTAAAGAGCGATTTCTCTCTCTCCCATAGACCATAGTCCCATGCATGCACGGCTGGCGCGCACCTCGCTGCTTCCGGGGTGGGCGCGGCCCAAATATTCGTGAGTACTCTCCTATTTTGTCCACTTACCATGTCCATATATGTTGTACTTTGTACCAGTCATCGCTGATGCTTTCTCCTGCGTGCTCGCACATGTCCAGACCGACCTACTGCGCGTATCCGTCCTATCACCTTTCCTCCTATCAGCCTTGCTTGTTCGCTTCCGTCTTTTGTTCTCTTCCTCTCCTGCGTCTTCATTCATTTGATGTACATTTGTACGGATATATGTTTGTTGCATTTCTACATTACTCATATCTTGTCTCTTCCCAGCTATCGGTTATGTTGTACTCCCTCTGATCCATATTAAATGTCGGTGAATCGGTTGTATCTAACACTAATATATGTCTAGATACATCTGATTCATGCGTTCGAGCCTCAGGCTCTGCGAGTTGTGCCTGCAGTTTCCTCTTAATAAAAATCTGCAGGGTTCCTCCCTCTGCTGGACTCGTTTTTGATTCATCAACAATTAATATGTATCGGCAAGAGTACTGGCTACTTTCTCGCTTCGTAACCATGCCATTGTAGTACAGGTTGTCGATCAAAACGGATTTATGCATGCATAGGGTGGAGCTTCTTTCTTTAGTTTTATCAAATCTAACCATAGAAGTCGACCCCCCTTTCAAAACCAGAAAATATATAGGACTAACGTCAGTGCTATTGTCTTTCGGCGGGACATATTCCCTTCCGTTGAATCAGGTCTTAGTGAGGGCGGAGCATTATTCTTCATCTTGCATGCATGAGATGAGTTGATAGTTAAGTGCACACACATGTGTCGAAAGATAGTTGTTGTGTGTGTGTACCCAGAGAAACGATGAAATCAACACACTACTAGTTGTTTTCACGAATGAAAATATTTTTGTAGCTCAAATCGAAGACCCAGTTCAATTTAGCATGCACTTTACCGCTGGCTAGTACTGACGAGGGCTTCAAATCAAGATCTTGTTGTGGAGGTTCTTAGGTATGAACCAATAACACATAAACTGCCAATATTTTTATATCATAACCTACTCTTGTATGAATACTGTGGAAACTTTATTAAATCAGAAGGTGGCAACTTTGAAAGCAAAAAAAAAAAAAATGGCATCGACACATACAACGTTTCGAAGACCTTGTCGAGACTAAGCTGATAGCTAGCGAAGGCGGATCGCCAATCGAATTCACGATTTGGAAGATAAAACATTTGAAGTTTCCACTTCACCAAAAAAAGAAGTTTATGACATCACCATTTATTCAGACATGCATACCTAGCCTACAAGGAACTAATACGCTCACGTGCAGGGAGAAGGTACATACGGAGTAATAAACAAGAATCACGGCTGTACAGTGGAAGCTTGGCCATTTGCCCATTTCTACTTTGGGCTGTCTCGTGCAAGCAGCACGCAAAGGTGGCGCCACGCAGAAGAGGCCTACGGTAGAGTGCAGGAACCATGGCTACGTACCATACATGTACCTACCGCGGGAAGCGAGACGGCAGCTAGCGGCGTACTCTTGAGGGCCGGCCTGGGGATTGGGCGCACGGCAACCGAGGCCGGAGAGCAAAGCTGCGCACTCAGGCGGTCGGAAACAGGCCGGCAGCGAGCGACGGTGGCGCGCCATGCATGCTCGTCCAAGCTGCCGCCTGTCTCGCGCTGCCGGCCGGCGGTGGAGCTAGCTACCGTCTCGATCCATCGATCGGCCGGCGTCAGGTCACTTGGATGGAGTGGTGGCACGGATGAGCTGACGCCGAGTACGTGACCTGCCGGCCGGGCGTACGACTCCACGCCATACGCGCGCGCTTCGCAAGGTGGCCTGCCGCCTGCCGGAAACGAAAGCACGCAAGTTGGCTGGAAGCTAGCTAGGCAACGTACGTGGGCACGTAGTACTTGGTTATGCATGCATGTTTGGCACGAAAGATGCATGGCGGCCGGGCCCGTGTGGGTAGTGGCGATCGACTGCGGAGTGCAGATATGGAAAGATGCGCGGATGGTCACTCGGGACAGAAGATGCATGTCGCACTTGTGTTGTGTTGTGGTCCGTCCGTGGATCTGAGATCTGACTGTGTGCGTGGGAGTCCGGATGGCAATGGGTACCCGCAAACCCGATACCCGACGGGTACCCGCCTTAAATGGGGAGGGTATGGTATAGAAAAAAACCCACGGGGGTAGTTAGCAGGAAAATTCGATACCCATCGGGTATAGCGGGTGCAGGTATGGGGATGCCAAACCCAGACCCGCGAACCCACATACCCGCCAATGACTTGTGACCCCACACGTCATTCACTCACACCCCCACCTAACCCACGCACGGACGCAACACACAGCACACGCACCACTTCAGTCAACGCACGCACACAGCTCACACCGCATGCCTCCTTGCCTTATCCTCTTCCTTCTTCTCTCTCTTACCTTATCTTCTTCTTTCTTTCCCCATTCACGGTGGCATTTTGCAGACGCACGCACACAGCTGCAGCGCTGCTCCCTCCTCCCGGCCATGGCTCCCCTCCTCCCCGTGGCTCCTCTCTCCCCGAGCCGGCGCCTCTAGCTCGCCTTCCCTTCTCTCTCCCCAAGCACACGACGCCGGCCACCTCTCTCGCGTGGATGTGCTCTACCGCCGGCCGGCATCGACCGCCGTGTCACCTCCACGACTCTACCTCGCCTGGAAACCACCGCCGCCGCCTCCTGAGATCCCCTCGTCCTCTGCTCCGGCTCTCCACGAGCTCCGCCCAGCCGGGTACCCGCCGGGTCCCGCAAACCCGGCGGGTGTCGGGTATGGTTGAGAATGAAACCCGACGGCGGGTAACGGGGAGGGTATGGGGACGGGTGGCAGGGGCGGGTACGGGTATGGGGGTGCCAAACCCGGCCCCGAACCCGACGGGTGCCATCCGGACGTGGGAGCGATACGCCGGCATGCATGTTTACTGCGTGCTCTCCCTCTCCTCCTCTTCATTGGCCAAGAATTGGGGCCTGTCGGTGAAACCACAACAAAAAAAAAGTTTTGTCGTGTTAGGGCATGTACCATGGTTACATCTTTGATTGCTGAGGTAGACGAGAGAAATGAAAAAAATATTTGTCTTCTCTTTGACCATCTCATAGCAAAATATGTCTCACCACAAATTTCGGCACATATATCTGGTTATTAGAGCTAAGACTAAAATATGCAGTAGGGAGGGGGGACCCGTTTCCTCCATGGTAGTTAGGGTTTGGATAGTTTTGGCATGGTGCGTCGTTGGGTGGTGTGAGCGGCGCCCGGGCAAATAAATCTGCCTCAACTCTACTCCCACACCGGTGGCGTCCTTCACGGCAGCGCCTCGGAGTTGATGGCAATGTGTGCTGCTCGGTCCTTCAGATTGGCAGCTTGTTCTTCTCGCCGTTGTTCAGATCTAGCGAGATCAGTTTCTCGGTGTGTCGCTGACGTTCGTCGTTATTCGCAACGGTGCTGGCGGCCGGGGCGAGGTGGTTCTTCTGGAGCGAGGATGTTGGTCCGGAGGTGGTGGATCTGCCGTTGTTCTCCGACTTCGTCGATGGAAAGCGACAGATCTTGGTCCAAGATAGCACGGCGACATCCCCCGGTCGACGTGCCACAACGACATGTGCCTCGCTGCATGCAGCAGGCCTGTTCATCGACTCACAAAGCCTTGTTGGCGATGGTGCTTTCTCGGATCTTGCAATGGTGGAGGCTCGGCGTCTTTTCCGGCATTCGTGTAGACGACGTTGGAGTTGGGCGGCGGCCGCTCGCTACGGTGGGTGTAAGAAACCCTAGGGATCGTTTTGTATTTCTCGATCTCTTCGGATTTCATCTACAAATTCAGGATAATCATTTTATCCCGGTCTGTCATTTAGTTTCCATATGTGTTGCTTATTGTAACTTGATTTTCGAATAATGAAATATGTGGTTGCTCTAAAAAAAAGACCTAAGACTAAAATGTACCCATTGTACAGTATGTTTTACTGACATGTCTATCTAAACGACGTGGCGAGTATATGATAAAGTTCCTATCAACCATTGTATATGACCTTACACCGTGCACGTTGAACCTGAGCTTCTTGTTGTTGGCTCGTGTAGAAACGTGCTGGTCGTTTTTACCATGCGGTACCTATATGTTGGGTCTCTTTGTATCAGAGAAAAATACAGTGAACAGTCCTTCAATTTTTTTTTGTAGAGTGCACTATACCGAATTGGTGAAAATAGTTGTGGCCTTAATATCCATGTCTACACATAATTGTACAAATATAGAGGAACGGACTCCAACACTCCACAACCTTAGCCAGATATGAAATGGAACCAACTACAATAAGCTAACACTAGAGTCAGATACTCAGATATGGTGTACAACATGGCCCATTTTTTTCCAGAATAATAGGTGTTGCCAACAATTAAATATTTTATCACAAAAAAACAATTACATATGTTGCTTTCTTGGTTACATCGTTGTCTTTGTAAGGGGTGCCGAGCCAAAAGATGAAGAGCCAAGATCTTTGCAATACATGAGCCTTGTCACACCATCATCTGCCTCGGTAGCTCGGTCATTAGCTTTGCCTGGATCATGCTCAAAATTTTGTGTTAGGACATATACTCTTTGGATCGATGCGAGAACAAAACATTTTGTGCAATATCATCGAAATATAACATCATTACCACTATGACACTTGTGTAGATCAAAATGTACACATCAATTCTTTAAAAACTTGTTGAGTTCACAATACAGACTTGCTGAAATAGGTGTGGCCCTAATATCGCTGTTTACACATAAATATATAAGCCATAAATTTTTATGGTAATATCGAGTAATTCGTCTTAAGTATCATTTACACATACATTTTCTTGGTTATGTAGGTGCTTTGTGCGTAGTAGAAGGTCTTGCACGAGACATCATACCCGAACCACACATTATTGTGCAGTTTCACCGAAATAGAGTACCTTATTTTAGAATATTTTCAACTTAGCAACGCAAAAAAAAACTAAGCAACACAATATTCTGTTTGTTGGTACACATTACGTTAACTTTGGGGGATAATATGAATCATCACAGATTTGACAGTCACTGGGACTAAAGACGAGTTGTGGTCACATACTATTATATTTTTTGTATGGTGACACTGAAATAGGTCCCTGTTTTAAAAGACAATCAACTTAGCAACACAAAGACTCAAATTTAACACTTCAAAATGAGCTTGAATTCAACCTAGGGAATGAACACTCAAACTTGAAGTTCATCTGAGTAGATTAGTCCAGTTATGATCCAGATTGTGTGAATGCTACAAAAGTAAGCTGAAACTTCATCAGACATATAGATGCCAACTTCATGGAGGGTAATCTGTTTTGACTCGTAGGTGCCCCACTATTAAAAATTGTACTTGAAAATTTCATAAAAAATATCGTGTGTACATACGAACATTTTATGTTAGCACAAAAAGATCCACAATTTTTTTGTGTAAAAAGACAAATTCCAGTGTCACAAAATAACTATTCATGAGACAATTTTTTTTTTGTCTTTTTATGCATGTCTAGGAAAAATGTCACTTTTTCGTAATTTTTTTGTGCGGATATAGAATGTCCGAATGTACAACCGAAATTTTTGTTTGGAATTTTTGGAAATTTTAAAATGCATTTAAAATATATTTTCATAATGGGTGTATCTTGTCCTATGAGTCAAAACATACGTGTCCCTTCATGGATGAAATTGTTTATTTGTCTGATGGATTTGAGCTTAGTCTTGCAACATGTCTGTGTCAGAGTAGAGGGAAGAAAGAAAGACAGAAATATTCACTAATATGAGGTTATAGGGGCGATAAAATTGGACATAGTGGGATTTGTTCTTGACAGTGGAATACTAAAATTGTAAGGGCGAAGGGTAATAGCATGACACAACCGACCGGGGGGGGGGGGGGGGGGGGACGATGACGCCTCCTCCCCTAAGAGCTGGCACAGCCGGCCATGGAGGCACTTCACGGTTGGACGTCTGAGCGATTGGGAGGAGGTGGACATGCCGAGGCAACAAAGGGTAATTGGGATGGAACCCTATGGGTTTGACGTGAGTAGGCTTGCATATATATAATCGGCTGGTAATGCCGGAGATAGTTATTTCTAGTACAGAGCCAACACTGAGATTACAACGTCGGAGTTGGTTTTGTATGTAAACCGACTGATGGCTCGGAGGACTCAGCTTATACCAAAACCGACTCCAATATGTTCTCAGTGCAGCCGCTTGTTTTCTGTTAGAGGCTGCTTTCAATTTACAAGTGTTGTAGATACAGATTACTCGATCAGTTGTATCAGCAAAAAACGACTCCTTTCTTTGAAGGTGGGAATGGAATCCGGCGAAGAATTGTTTTATTAACATGCGCTTAAAGGACAGCACATGCGGTGCTAAGAATGTACTCTCTCCGTTCCTAATGTAAGATGTTTTAGGTGTTACACATGTTGTTTAGGTGTATACTAAAATGGATAAATATATACATGAAGTGTGTCTAGATATATCTGTGTACATGTGAATGTGGACAAATGCTAAAACATCTTATATTTAGGAACGGAGGGAGTAGTTGTTAGTTCAGCTATGAGAATCTGCCGGTTACTGAAAGTGAGCACCGACCATCACTAACCAGCTAGCACAAAAATATCAAATTGTTTTCAGCGGTTGAGAAATCTTATGATACTGATATATATTAAAAAAAACTAACCAACGGCAACATGATTATTGGACCGCAATACATGCATGCCGCTGGTAACTCATATAATGTGTCTGTCGCTTCATGCAATCAACTATACCTGTACCCCCAAAAAAAGCATTGCAGAGAGAGAAAGACCACTGGACACCTGCAGGCATGCACCAACAATCAGGAGGAGGAAGTATCTACTGCTACCAACTCTCACATGGTACCATGCTCTCATTTTAAGAAAATCGATTTAAATGTTTCTAATTTTTTTTGAAAAAGGTGTGATATAGTTTATAATAGGGAATGTGTCTAAAACCCCCAAAAATTTAAGGTCCAAATTCGAAAGGTACATTGATAAACAAAAAAAAAATTAAAGCAAAATCGACACTATTCACATATGAATTTGTCTTTTTTTTTTTTTTTTTCCTTTCGAATTTGGACCTGAATTTTTGTGTGACTGTAGACAAATTCCTTGTGAACTTTCACACATTTTTTTAGGAATTATATAAACATTTAAAATTAACTTTTTTGAAATGAGAGCATGGTACCATCTGAAGTTATGGTAGCACTAGATATTCTCTCCAAAAAATCAGCTAGCTAGCACACATTGCACAAAAGCAATGCATATGCTAACCCAATGGTCTACATAATTGCATACCACTCGATCGTCGCAAAGTTTGCATACTTGCATCCCATCATCCTAGCTACTAGACTTGTCCATCCATCATCCTCGCAAAGGCAGCGAGCTGGGGACACCGGAAAGCACAGCTACACAACACACTAGCTACAACCATGCATCATCTATGCACTATGGATGCGCAAGAACAGCTTTCGACTTCACGTGCCCCAAAAGGTTCCCTTCTTTTCCCCCGATCGAGTCATATTATAGGGAAAGAACGGCAGGAGATTGGCTGGTTACTACTGCTTGCCTCCAATAATACTGCATCTAGCTGCTACTCCTTTTTGACCTAGCTAGATTCTTTTCTTCCCGGTGTGGTGGTGCTGGAATCTGGAAACAGCGGCAGGAGATTCCATGGAGAGCGGGCATATACTGCTTGTGTGCAGGGAGAGCTCGCCCATGGTGGTGGCGCCGGGTTAGTCAGTCGGATCACATGTGTCAAAGCTAGCCTGCTATAGTGGCTCCAACTTGTCATGTCGTTTATTGGAGTCTGATCTCTGATCGAGTGCCCCTGCCATGCATGTCGAGTGTACCCAGTTTATATAGTGGACACGTGTTGTGCTGACCCGTGATGTCTGCGTGGTGTGTGTGCCACGCGCATGTCAGACATTGCTGCTTTGCTTGATCAGGCGTTTTTCCGACTGGTGTGTGTCGGCATGCGAATGTCGACATGCATGGCTGCTTTCTTGAACAGCCATTATCACAAGCACTTTATGAAACTACTACTCACTCCGTTCCAAATTATTTGACTTCCATTTGTTCACATGTGGATGTATCTATACGTGTAACATGTCTAGATACATCCATGTGTGTGGACAAATGGAAGTCAATTAATTTGGAACGGAGGGAGTAGTATATAATCTTTCTTCCACGTGAAATTCATATTGACACATGGAGCATAGGTTTCTGTGACCAGAAAAAACATTTTGGAATGTTAAAAAAGTACGAATGGAAATTGGCGCGTACTGCATAAAAAGATATAAAATATCATGGAATTCTTTTTACACATAATTTTATCTTTTTACTGAAGATACAAAAAATGTCAGTTTTTCATGGAACGAATTTGTGAGCACATAGAGTATTGAGATGTATGCACAAAAATAATTCGCGAATTTTTTACCCCCTCTTTATTTCCAAATTCCAATTGAAGATCTTTTACCTTTCTATAGATGTTAGTATATTTTCGTCAAAATAATAATAATTAGAGTGTCTTGTAGTGCCTATTTTAGTCGGAAGATATCGTTGGCGATGAGCCGGCAGCTCAAGGCAGTACACAAATTCAACACAACAGAGTTGGTCTGATGGCGCTAGGTAGAAAACAATTACAGGAGCTTTACGATTTGGGGCCCCCAAAAGTTTGGGGGCCCTGGGCGGTCGAGCAGCCCTCTCACTGGCGCTGGGTCTATGGAAAGGTAAAATATTTGTACCAAACTATTTTACTTTTCAATTCATCATATTGTGGCTTAAACGTGTTGTTTATTTCTATGTCCTTCGATGTACTATATTTAATACTATTGCTCTAGTAAAACTAGCAAAGTTAACAATGTAAATATACACATGTATATTAAGACACATAGTTGTCATAACATTATAGTATTTGTTTTTTTGAACTGCAAGCGTAAGGGGCAGCCCCTATAAGGACTGATAATATATCCAGTCATTATAAATCCAAGCAGAACTATATTAGTGTATTACGCCATAAATTAAATTAATGTATGTATTATGTGCGGTTATATGTATCCATAAATATTTCAAAAACTTGGCAGAGTGTTTTAGATTACAATTTGATGTAACTAAAATGCAAAATTCTAGATTTGTCTCGAAATATCCTATTCCACTGCAGCTTTGTTGGTCATTTCATTGTCGAAATGAATGGATATTTAGGATTCAAACATGCATAAATGGGGGCAGCCTGCATCAAAGGATATGATACGACTAGTTTAACATTTCATACATTTGATTGTGATATTTTGTGCTTACCTTTATTAGCTGGTCTATCTTGATTTTGTTGTATTTTAGGGTGACAACTCGATTATGTTAAAAACTATATTTTTTATCGTTTTAGTGAAAGTGCATTTATGTCATTAATCATATTTGAGTGTTGATGGTGATGAGTTCAAGAAATTAATGTGGCTGCTAAGTGCATCAACATGTTTCAGTTCCAATTGTTTGAGCAGCGTGGTTCGTCGACCCAACAAAACGGGGAAGGCTCATGATGACAAATCGAAAGCATAAAGATGAAGCCGCCACACACACACACACTACTTATATACTTAGCTCATCTCTCTCTCTCTCTCTCTCCCCCTCTCCCTCTCTTTGTACAATGTTCCTTCTAAGACTCTTTGCTTGGCAATGTGTACCGTTCAATCTTTAGAGAGATAGAAACCCTAAGATGATATAACCGTATCGTGGATTTCTTATGGTATGCCCATTTGTATTTATGTTATCCATGTATGTTTTTCTTGCCATGCACCAGTTATTCAATATGTAAGAGAGTGGAAACTAATAAAAGAGCATAATACATGAGTTTTATTCAAGTCCAATGTAATTATTTTTAATGACAAACTCACGATTTCTGTGATGCGCATGCATGACCAACCGAACAATACTCAGAAAATATACATAGCGAACGTAATGTGATCCCCCATTGTTGATTAGAATGCCGATGTAAAAGGTCGTTGTGCCAACATTTACTCACGTAAAGAAAATGATAATGGTAAAGAGCATACAACAAACACAACAGAGAGTCAACATCATCACATTCAAAAAATGACTTCATGACTTCTAAATATTTCTAGCATATTCACAATATGTACTACTGTTTCGTATCGACAAGAGATTCAATACTAAATCCGCATGAGCATGTTTCGACAAACTTTTCTCAAACTCCTAAACCCTAAACAATAATACACAAGTTGATAATCCATTTTAGAAAAAGTTTCCACATGTTTACTTCGAATAAGATGAAAACTTCATAAATCGTCGGGTGACAACTTTGAAGGCACAAAAAAATGTAAAAAGAAAACATAGTGTCTAGTTTTAAGCATCTCATCGAAAAAAGCTGACGGTAAAAAGATTGCTAGTCTGACACGCGGTTCAAGAAATAATTTTTTTAAAGTTTCACTTGAATGCGTCGTCATTTTGGTTCTTTTCATCCATGCATAACACCACATACACTCTGTGTCGCGGAAAAGAAAATAAAAAAAGGTAAGAATGATTAATGAAAGCAGAAAAGAAACAGAAGCAGTCTACCTGGCCGGCCCATAAGGCTTACCACGTAGGCGTCGGCGCCGTAGCTGAGGCTTTGAGCGTCGAATAGGAAACACCGACAACTCGTAATTCTGGGCCACTCGGCGGAGAAACCCAAGTTCGGTTTTGGCAGGCCGAGTGGCCGATTGTGCGGTAGAAAATGGCCCGAGCGGTACTGAACAAAATTGGCCCGCGGTGTTTTCTAGTAGGATTCGCGGCGGATCGAAAGAGGAGAGCCCACGAACAACGGACTCGGAGATGAGCTTGGCGCTTCTAGGAGGCTACTCCTCCGCCGAGGAGGACGACCCCGCCGCCGGCGCCGGCGCCGACCTGAGCGACTCCGGCGGCTCATCAGCCGAAGCGGGCGGATCCGACGTCGACGAGGAGTCCGCTCCACGGAAGCCGGTCGTGGAGCCCAGTCGCCTTCTAAACCCTAGCGCTGGCGATGGGGACTCCTCGCTGCCCTCAGCGCTCGATGTCTTCGCCGAGATCTCGGGGCCCCCGGACTTCCTCAACCGCAGGGTAGCCGAGCCTGAAGAGGTTCGCGAGGCGCTCGGCGTGCTCGATCGCCGCTCCAAGGCGAGGAGAAAGCCGCCACCTCCCGGTGAGACGTTTAAACCACTGCTAATTTGACCGCAGAGTATCCTGTTTTGATAGTTTTTTTTGGCATAAATCCTGTTTTGATAGTTGGGTTATTTCAGAATTGGCTGTGTTTGATACTTGAGCAAATTATTCCCATAGTCAAATATCTTGATAGCACGGTCTCTTTAGTCTTTACTCAATTATTTGGTACGCAACGGGAATCTATTGTCCAAATCTCGCATTGTGTGATAAGATTTTGTTGCTTTCTTTAGTGCTCTCAAGATATTTGACTATAGAATCTCGTTGCTATATGGTTAGTGCTTCTATTACATAGCATCAATCCACGGACTTTTAGGTCAAAGAGCATAGAGTTGGTCGATTTGGTTCTAGAGTAACTGGCAATGCACATGTTGGGGGTTCTACCTGAAAATTAGTTACTTACTGCTGGCGTCGTTATGGTGCCTGGTGATAGGAACTATGATAAGAACACAGTTATGCAAATGAAGCGAGATTATGTGTTTTGGTGTCTGTGTTCGACATATTAGCCCCTATTAGTTTGATGTACAAGATGAAGGTCGGGATTGCATTATTGTTATATCCTACTTGTGCAATATTTTTGTACTGGGACTAGAAATTTCATATTCTATTTTGCATCCATTTCACATGACCGAATAAGGCGAGAATGTTTCTGTGCTGTAACTGTTATCCTACTCGTAATTTGCATCCATCTAGCTTACTTAGTGCAGTGAGGACTTATGAAAAGAATTGTGCAAGGCAGTATTTATTTTATGATAGACTGATAAAAACTGTCAATCCTGCAATAATACTGAATTACAAAATTTTATAGTCTGTTAATATGTTTGAATATGAGATACATCGTAAAGCAGATATTATCATGGGTACTGGCTTATCATAATATCCTAGTGCTACTCATGCCAATCATTCTATTTCAAATTCATGTTAACCTTGGCTAATCTGACTAAAACTATGTCCAGGTGCGGTTGTGGCTGCGAAACCACAGTTGGTTGCCATTCGTGAACGAGTTAGCAGTGACATGAAGAATGGTGCCACTCCTCAAGGTTATTTTGAATGTTGATCAAATGGATATAAATTGTCCCTTTTATTAATCTGAGATATGCACTTTGGCTGAATTGCAAAATTTCATAACTTATTCATATGCTTGAATATGACATAGATAGTGAAGCCGATCTTATTGTATGTGCTGGCATCTGATAATGTTCCTAGTTCTGCTCATGCCAATTGGCAATTTATATTCTATTTCAATTCATGTTGTCCCCTGGCTAATCTGACTAGAAAACTATCTTCAGGTGCGGTTGTGTCGGCGAAACCACAGTTGGTTGCCGGTCATGAACCAGTAAGCAGTGATGCAAAGAATGGTGCCATTCCTCCAGGTTCTGTTGAAGGAAAGAGAAAGATAGGCGCTGCAAATCCTGGTCCAGAGGATGCTGCTGAGCTTCTAAGGTAACAAATTCTCACTTCCATCGCCAGGAGCCCAGGACAGCTACGAAATGACTAAACAAAAGCATACAGAGCATATATATCATGTCTGCATTGTTTATACGATCTATCGTCATTCCTCCTAGTTATGTCTTGTGACTTTCAACAATGTTTTTTTCTCATCTATTTTTAGAATGTGTCTCCAATGTGGTATACCAAAGACGTATTCACATGCGCAAGGTATGGTATGCCCTATCTGCAACGATAGACCGATGCAGACAAAAGAGCCTGAGAAAAAGAAGGGTTCTGCTGTCAAAGACAAAGAGAAGGTCAAGAGGATGAAAGGGCAATCGTCACATGCATCATGGAAGAGCGAAACTGAGATGGCTCTGCGGCAACAGTTCGACTGATTACTAATTAGTCCACCGGGAATGTTGTAACGTGATTGCTCTGTAGTCTGTGCACTGGGGAGAACTCTTGCAGTTCTCTTTACCCTTGTAAGCCTGTACAACTTCTTCGTGGTGGATTTTCGGCTCCAGATTATCATCTTTTGTTTCTTGTATTTGTAGTTCTCTGAATGCATGGATTGGTTTGATAAGCTGTCTCTCTTCAATGTTTCCCAGGAAGTCTGTTTGAATTAATTTTTCGGCCTTTTGATTCACGAGACATTTTCCTGAATCTACTGGGAACTAAACTGGGTTCGGCGAAACTTGCATGAAACTCCAGGAATCAGAGAAGCCCTTAATATTGCGCTAGTTGGCATTGTGCTGATCAAGATGACAGGCATGTCTTAGCACAAATTTCCATGGAGTAGAGAGGTTATTTTAGCTCATTTATTACTCTTCCTTATCTGATTCCAATTGCAAAGGGGAGTGGGTAGTTTAGCAGGAGGATGGAGGTAAGAGCGAGCTGGATAAGTAATGTCGGCATAGCATGACCACTTGAGAGCAACAGAGTGACACGGACAGATCCAATCTCCCCGCGGCGATGTTGCAGCTCAACTTGCATGATTAGTTTATCACCCTTGCACCGTTTACCAGGGCCATGTCTTCTTGGATCCCTTTGCATATCAGGGAAAAAATAACAAAATTCCGAGCATACCGTTTACTTCCTGAGTATATAAAATTCATGTCATCACGAATTTGCTTGGTGCTACATGCACGAACGAGCAACCGCGGAGCAGGCTCTGTCAGTCCAGCACGACGCCTGCATTGATTAATGATCGGACGAGCAGGGACAAAACCGCACAGTTTCAAAAGCTTCCGGATCGGATCGGCGCCACGGCGACCGACAGCCCGGCTTCATCAATCGCTTCCATTTTATACGATCCACTCCTCACCGCAGCTCACACATCCCCGACGACCCCAGCAGCTCGATCGCACTCGGATCCGTCATCCATGGCTCGTCTCGGCGCCGCTCTCCTCCTCCTCCTCGTCGCCGCCGCGCTCGCCCATGGCCGCGACCTTGCGACCCCGATCAAGGTGACCACCCACCTGTCCTCTCCTCTCACTCGATTTAATTACATCTGTGTCCTATCCTATGTGTACTCATCGATCGTCGCGTTTCGTTGCGCAGCTGACCAGGGGCGCCGACGCCGGCGACAGCAACAACGACAACGAGTGCGTGTACACGGTGTACATCCGTACCGGGTCGATCTGGAAGGCCGGGACGGACGCCAACATCACGCTGGAGCTGAGCACGGCCGACGGCAACGGCGTGGGGATCTCGGACCTGCCGGCGTGGGGCGGGCTCATGTACGAGGGCCACTCCTACTTCGAGCGCGGCAACCTCGACATCTTCAGCGGCCGCGGGCCATGCATAACGCCCGCGCCGTGCCGGATGAGGATCTCCTCCGACGGCACCGGCGACCACCACGGCTGGTACTGCAACTACGTCGAGGTCACCGTCACGGGCCCGCACAAGGGGTGCGGGCAGCAGCTGTTCACCGTCGAGCAGTGGCTCGCCACCGACGTCTCGCCGTATAAGCTCGAGGCCGTCGTCGACCACTGCTCCGACGACGATGGCGCCGCCTCCGCGTGAGGCCGCACGAGGGAGCGAGCACACTCTGCACCGGCCACTTCTAGCCTTCGTGTCGGGGTTGTGATCGGGTTGTGGTCGGAATAAGCTGGCGGGGCCATGCCTGTCGGCCTCGTGATCCGCGTGTGCCGCGGCACGGAGATGTTTGTACCAGATGATGTTTATGTGCTGTGATGAGAGTTGTGACTAGTCGTCGTGGTGCTGGCCGGTTTTGTACGGGAGAAGAGGTGTTGATCTCGCATCTCTCCATTTTATGTGGATATTTGTCCATGTTTGCATTGTCGACGGACCCGACTCGTTCTGGCGCATGTTCCTTCTGTCTTCTGATATGCATGATCGTAGGTTCAGTTCTAGCAGAACTGCATCGATCGGTCGTGCAGCTGCATTGTAGCCGAGTCGTGGATATTTAAACTACCAAGAAAGTCAATGTATGGTGCAGGTTGCACACAACATGTATGCCACTGCCACGCTGGTTTATGATTTCTCAGCTTTAAAGACTGAGGCACACATCTTTTCATATTGAATAAATAAAGGTCCGGGCAGAAGATTCAGACATTCAGTGAGAAAATTTTAAACGATAGGTGATCATATGGAACATTTCTAGGTATCTACAAACTGATGTCCACTCAATATGTATTTTTGTTAAAACTCTGTGTTTCCCCTTAGAAAATTCTAGCTAAGCTTTTCTGATAAAGAATTTTGTATGGATTCTCAGTGAAGATATTTCTGTAGCAATTCTCAGTGAAGATGAAGAAAACGGAGGAAAGAGGGCTAGGATGCCTAAAGAGCCCTTGCAGTTCGTTACGAAGCTAAAACTTCGTGTGTTCTCATTAATTGTCCAATGGTATGCCTTTTTTTTTTTGAATTCCAACGAGTTCTCACACCACTCCCTAGCCAAGAAATATTCGGGCCAAACTTTACATATGAACACCTCTGAAAGTTCATTTCTGTTGTTGAAACAATATTATATTCACCAATATATTATTGGAATTATGTTTATGCATTGCCCTGATTCTCACATTCTAGTTCGTACTATGCAACAAATTTAAAATGCAACTCTGGTCCACGCATAAACAAACAATATGTTGTCGATAATATAAAATTCAAACATATATTATATAACCTATGCTAGAAAATATATGATTATTTAGAAAGAACACAGTCGACATTCTCTATCTTGTATACACAAAAAAAATACATACCCTAGCTTGTTATATATATATATATATTAAAATTTATTTCAGTTGGCTAGGAAGAAAATGACACCTTAAGTTTCATAATTTGTTCTAAAATTCACTTCAAAATTACACGAGAACTATCGTCAGCACAATCCTAGATTTGACCAAATATAATGATTTTTCTATTTTCTCGCACCATGTTTGGATATGTAATTGAGTAAAATTCATAAGACCGCCACTTCGGGGGTTTGATTAGCCCAAAACCACCACCGTGTTAATCTATTACTAAAATTTACTTCAATCCGGCAGCCTATTATACAAAATCGAGATAGTCAATTTTAGGGCTAATTCATAACGGTGAAACTATGATGCTATGCCTACTTGTTTATACTAAGACGATTGAATGTGAGCAACTAATGTTGATACATGTTGTTCTGACTCGAAACCCAATCATGACCAAATATATAATGTCGCCTTTCCCTCTCCCTCGCTCTCTTACACAGGCGATGGTGAGCTAATACGAGGATTTTTTGTTTTGTTTTTGGATGTACCAACAATTGTTTGTATCCTAATTAGTACTATATTTTTTGTAAGTTTTGATGTAACACAATTCCTTTGTTCATATGCCCTGTAGAACACCAAACATATTATATTTTTTAAACCCAACTATGATGCCCAAAGAAATATGGTTCATGTTCAAGTGTTGAAAAAATATTCTCAATACGACAAAATATTGCTTCTAAAATGCCGCAAGAATGGTACCAAAGAGTTGACAAAACTTGAAATGGCTGAAAATCCAGACTTCTCTTAAAATATGAAAAAAAAATCTAGAAATCCATAAACGATCCCTTGACTAAACTTTAAAGTTTCAGAAAAATGGACCAATAGTTTACTCATTTAATTAGTTTTATGGTTTCAAACTTCAAATTTCAGCTAAAAGTTTACACTGATCATTAAAATATGAAAAACTATGGATAAGTCGTAAATGATCTCTGGACTAAACTAGAAAAACTTTAGTAAAAAATGGACCAATGGTATAATTAAACATTCTGTTTTATGTGTTTAAGTTTTGAACTTTGGATTAAAAAGATCAAAATTTCCTAGATAATTCTGGATAACATAGAAAGTCATAAATGATCACCTAACTAAATTATTAACATTTCATCCAAAATGATGTACGTTTGAAGCTTCATATTACTCAATACACTTGAGCTTTGGCAGACGGGCCATATGTGTCAAACACTTATCAACCGCTGATGCGACCATTTGATTATGTGGAGATCAACCTTACCGAATGCTTATCTGGGTTTTGGTAACACATTAACGGGTGGTGCTTTTGAGCAAATCGAACCCCAGAAAGTGGTGGATTTAAGCAAATTAGTCTGAAATTTATAGTTCACTAGCGCGTGTAACTTTGCTATATGTGTGCATTTTCTTAGGTGTTAAACCCACCCGTGAGATTCATGCTACAAAGATAGGGCAGAACTATGCTGGATGCAACTCTAGACCACCTACTCATTTTCTCAGCAAAATATCCACTGATCGCAAGAAGAATCCAAAGGAAACATGTACGCAACAACGAACATGGCGAACGAGAACACATGCATGCGAGCTAGGTCCGAAAGTGATCATATGATTGCAGCAGGAACTCTTCCACGGGAGTAGCTTTCTGAAGTCTGAGAAATGGACACTCCACCGGAACACTGTAGAAAGCGGCGGCACACAGCCTCCCCGCTGGCTGGCTAGAGCTGTGCGTGCGGAGCAAAGCAAGTTGGCAATCGGGAAGAATCTCAATCTTGGCTCGTGGAGAAGGAGGGCCCAACCACCCAACCCTCGCAATGTCAGTTCACTACAATTCAGCAATGTCTGACTGACTGGCTTGACAATTTCGTGAAAAAACAGAGAGGAAAAGTATCAGTGGGGATTGCAGCAGTGTTTTGGGGGATCTGGAAAGCCAGAAACCTTGCTTGTTTTGAAAATAAGTGGCCTAACGAACCGATTGAGGTGATTCATAAGATTGGGTTTTGGATTGATTGGTGGGCAAAATTTCAGGTATCGGAGGACGTAAGAATGGAGTTACAGGTGGCCGCAAAGCTGTTGGTGCGGGTCGCTGATGAAACCTTCAGAAGCAGTCGAGGATGGGCGACTTGGAGGCCAAGGCTAGGAGGTTAAAAAAGATGTTCGACAGATGCTTTAGCTTTTTAGTTTTATTGCCTGCTTGGGTTCGCTTGTACTTTGCTGTGACTTTTGTAGAAGACTTGGTTCGTTCCCCTGGTTTGTTGGGTCTGGGTTCGCTGGTGGTGGCCGTGTTGTGGCGGACAATGTAATAAATGGTTTCTCTAATAGAAATCGGGAAGGCCTTTGTTTAAAAAAAAAAAACCACCCAACCCTCCATGCCTCCATCCTCTTCGATCGACTGTGTGCGTGATGCATCCTCCCCCCATAATGGCACCAGTTTTTCTTAAATGGATTCGAGCAATCCAGCTCCCCTTTAATCCTTTTACACGTCGCCAGGCTCCGATCGATCGCTCATACCAACTTGCTTTCAACAAAAAAACAAGTGCACATACCAACCCCTTATCATTGCCACAGCCATAAAAAACCGTGGCAAAACTCATCAGCAGCATAGGCTGGTGCTTTGTCAGTGCCAATGGTGCGCGGGATCATCATTAGCCGAAGTTCGTCATATGATCGCAGAGAGTTATTAACGAGTAGTAGTGGAGTGTGGTCTACAAAATACAGATGTGGTGCTCTGAAGCTTAATGAGAATTGCTCTTCCTGACGGATGCGGCCGGCATCAGTACGAACGATGCACGTTCTCAAGAAGGAAAATTCTACCTGATCGCGCATGCATTATTAGGTTAGGCGCCGCGCCGTCCGAGCAACCTCCACGCTCGCACTGGGACTGGGAGAGAGCGCGCGTGACCATCACGACCAAAGGGGTCAAGTTAAGTTATGGACAAGCACGACGCCGTTGGACCACCCCAGCATGGAGAAGCATACCTGATAGAGATGTCTTTTGAGGCTACAAGTCTGTACTCCCTCCGTTCCAAATTACATGACATGCATTTGTCTAGTAACGAATGTATCTAGACACTAAACAAGTATAGATACATCCGTATTTGGACAAACACAAGTCAATTTATTTGGAACGGAGGGAGTAGATGTCAATCGTGTTCGTGTACCCCACATCCAGTTGGAGTTGTCAATTGTACGTACTTTGCTTCCTCACATGGACGTACGTACAAGTTCATATGGTTTCAATTAGTTGCATATGATGTTCAGATAATTTTCACGTTTTGGATTAATTTCATCTACTCCCTCCGTTCTAAATTATTTGACTTGGGTTTGTCCAAATACGGATGTATCTATACTTGTTTAGTGTCTAGGTACATCCGTATTTGGACAAACACAAGTCAAGTAATTTGGAACGGAGGGAGTACATTAAAATCATCACAACAATATTAAACTAGCATATACAATTCGACATTCACAACATAGTAACGCGTAAGAACCTAGCACATTTATCTCGGTTGCATATGAAGTAATCAGTAAAAAGGGGTACCAACACAATGTAAGGATATCATATGTGTCGGTCGGTTGTACGGTCACGAGAGCCGCATACTTGGCGGCGTTGTCAACAACTTGTCGCCGATGGTGGTGAAGTTGTGTTAGTGATAGTGGGGTCGTCAAAGTAGTAGATGAGAAGCGTGCAGCCGCATCGAGACGCTCCAAAGAAATTGGCCTCTTGCCACGCATGAGTTTGTCGTCAAGATTTTCACGAATTTATTTTGTTCATGGGCCTAAAGACCATAAATTCAAACATATACCCTCCCTATACAATCACCGCCAATCTAGCTAGCATTGTGGCGGAGGTGAGAGATTCCTGTCTCTCGTCCGATGCGTAGTAAGGTTTCTTCCCTTTAGTTTTGTTATGGTGACCACATCTCTTAGATATGGTTTCGAAGAAATGCCATCTTGCTTCAATCCGCTCTCTCTCTCTCTCTCTCTCGATGGCATTTGGTCTGACGTTGCCAAGGAGCTTGTGAGGTTTTGTGCATGTCGGTGTTCATGGGCGTCGGGTTGGTTCTTTAAGTCGTGTGTTTCATAGCTCATTGTGCATTGCAGGCGACAATGTTGTTTTTTTCAACAACTCTTTCTTTTGAGCATTTGCGAGAAGTATGTCAGCCTGATCCACAATGTTGGCATGACTGCTTGTCTATATTGGGGTGGTCCCCCTGCCGATATGCTTGACAAGATTCCCAATCTTCGCCCAACGTAACGATCTACTAGTGCCGCGATTCACGGAGATTTAGTCCTTTACAGGGTTAGAATTTTGAGACCTAGGGTTGTCGTTGAAATTTCTCCTTTGTTTAGGGTCTTTTCCAGTGTATGTGGTTTGGTTGCCCCTTATGTGGTTGTATCCATGTTCTCTTTCCATTATGAATTAGATTTGTTTTATATTATGAAGCCTGGTTAGTTTGAAGTTGGGAATAGTTAAGTTTATCTGTTCAATCACAAGGCTTTGGCCCTAATTATGCTTGATTCAACCAAACGGTTGCCACGAGCCTTGTCCAAGAGGAATCGCAGCAAATGTAGTTATGTAGTACACATTATTCGATCTGCCTGAACAAATCTAGGCAAGATCATGTCAATACTGTGAGGTTTACTAGTACAATGTGTGGCATATACCTTAGCAATGCAAATGCACGTTTTGCTGTATGTTTGTAGTTTTGTGCAGCAAGTATAGGCCGGTTAAGCCATCCTTGCACACATTTAAAAACCCTGCGCTCCTAACAATGCCAGTACATTATAAATTTATAATACAAAGGCGGTCGAGCTCTTAACTTTTCCCAAAAAAAAGAAAAAAAAAAGATCGAACGCTTAATGAAAAGAACAGTAGTAGCACTCAAATTCCCCGCTATATGCAACAGTAGATCACGCAGATATTCTTTTCGACTGGATCAAGTTCTGAATAAGGTGGTGGACTACTGTTGCTTCCCAAACACCCAAGTAGATTACACCCATAAAAGAAGTTTCAAGTACACCCATAAAAAAGTTTGAACCAAGGACCACTCTTCTTAAAAGATGCCCGTGATCAACTACCGCAATCAGGCTCCAAAAATCGCAATATTCTAACCCGTATTAATTAAGTACACCAAGCAAGCGCCGCACACTAATCTTAGCTCAAACATATGGCCAAACAGCACGACACCAAATCATTTTGGCTTAAGCCTTTCTTGGTACATGTTGCTCTGCTTTGTTTATTTCGGCTTGATTAAGCTTTCTTTTGGCGCCAGCGCCAACCTAAAGCTGGAAGGCTCCGGGCTTTTAAAACTGCCAGACAGATCGATCACTCATCACAGCCTCAAGCTTCCTTCACAACAGGCAGACACGGACACTAGCTAGGAGCAGAGGTAGAGGAAGACGAAGACGAAGCTTCACAACAAGCCGGACACTCTACCAACAGTCGTGAACTCGTGATGAGGGGAAGGCGGAGGGGGAGCAGCGGCACGGCTGCCGACTTCCTGGTGTGCTTCCCGCCGCGGGCGCACCTGGCCCTGATGCCGCCCAAGACGGTCTGCAGCCCGTCGCGGCCGTCCGCCTCCTCTGAGCGCCGCCACAGCACGAGCGGCCGGCCATCGTTGTCCGGCGCGCACCTCAGGGCGGCTGCGGCCAACAGGAGCCGCCGCATGGCCGTGGTGGACGTCGGCGTGGACAACGAGCCGTCGTCGCCCAAGGTGGGGTGCGCGGGGCAGATCAAGGTCTCCCGGTCGGCCAAGCCTAAGGGCGGCGCCGGTGGGAAGGCGCCCAAGAAGGCCACCACGTGGATGCAGGCGCTCGGGATCAAGAAGGACGCGCTGCCGTTCCTGAACGCCTTCCACGGCGCGTTCCGGCTCAATGTCTCCGGCTGCTTCGGCAGGTTCCCCGGCGCCGTTGTGGAGTACAGCTCCGAGGAGGAGGACGAGGAAGAGGAGGAGCAGGTGGTGCGCTCGGGGAAGGGAGCAGAGCACGGCGACGCATTGACCAAGTGGTTCATGGTGCTGGAGGAAGGAAAGAGAGTTCCTAGAAAGAAGCAGCAAGAAGAACAAGACCTACCGCAGGACGAGGAGGAAGACACGGCGCCGCCGGCGAACGCGCTGATGCTGATGCGGTGCCGGTCGGCGCCGGCGAAGGGATTGGCGAGGAGGCTAGGAGGAGGAGATGCAGGGGAGGATGCCAAGAAGGCAAGGGAGGAAGAAGAGGAGGTGAAGGAGAATCTGGTGGTGATGAGATACCCGCCGGACTTCTTCCAGGTGTCCGTCGACATCGCCAAGGAGACCTGGGTCGTCGGCGGCGACGACTCCATCTTACGCTGCCGGAGCTGGAAGAAGTGACGATGATCCATCCCCTCGTTCTGTGAACAATGTATGTGTGTTTTTCAACTCTTCACTGCTCGAATTCGCCTCTCTTTCTTCTCCTCTCTGCCGATTCTCCTTTTGAGACGAGGGTTCCTATAATTTGTGTATGGATCGCGTAAAGGATTAGATCAGCATGTGGCAAGATTTGGTTTCGAGTAGGCCAGCATGTAGGTCTCTCAGTAAAACAAATCCTGCTCTGTAGATATTGCTGTAATAGTACTGACCCCTTGCTGTATTTTTACCGATGTACATGGTGAATAGTAGTATTACCTGTGATATGTGAGGAGGAATATAAGGTGAAATATGTATACCTCCCTGGCCCTGTCAATGTGTAATGATATACGGAGTATGAGATAAAATTCTCTAGTGCTTGACTCATGTTTATTCCTTTTTGGAAAAAAAGAAAACCTACACTTGTTCATGCATGATTGGAATCTCCTCTCCATGATTAACTGTTCAGGATATGTTGTTTCCTGTTTATGTACTTGGAACAATTCGCTGTCACCGAGTGATACCGTTCACCTCATATTAGCTGTGAGAAAAAGAAACGGCTGTCTTTTTATGGCGCCGTATGTCGGATTTCGGGACAGCTTTCTTTGTTTCTGAAAGTACAACCGATAGAAAAGTCCAGGTTCTATGACTGTACGTTGTGTATGGGCAAGTGCAATCACTGTCAGTGTGTTATCTGACGGATATGAAAGCAAAAAAAAAAAATCGAAAAGGAGGTGGATGATACTGTTTTTGTAGTTGAAGATATGAAAGAAACAGCTAGATTTTTTCAGGGAAGGTCAATTAGATTGGGAAAACCACCTCTCTCAGCTGAGAGGGCATCTCCACCGGCGCTCCCGATTGCCGTCCCATCGGTTCAATGGGGTCTAGAAACAAAAAAGACCCAACGATGTCCCCCATATGTCCAGACCACCCGAATTAAAGTGGGCTAGAAAAAATCCTACATTATACGCGACGTGACGTGACACGAGCAAGCTGCGACCGCGCCAAGCTCCTACGTACTACACCCGCTCGCACCATTGCGTACATGCACGTCAAGGTGTTCTTCCTCTACCTCCGATCCTAGCTAGCCGGACTTCTTCCAGGTGTCCGTGGACGGAGACGTGGGTCGTCGGCGGCGACGACTCCATCTTACGCTGCCGGAGCTGGAAGAAGTGACGATGATCCATCCTCTCGTTCTCTGAACAATGTATGTGTGTTTTTCAACTTTTTACTACTCGAATTCGCCCCCTCTTTCTTCTCCTCTCTGTCGATTCTCCATGTGAGAGGAGATCAGTTGCTATAATTTGTGTATGGATCCCATAAAGGATTCGACCAGCATGTGGCAGACTGGTTTCGAGTAGGCCAGCATGTAGGTCTCTCAGAGTGAAACAAATCCTGCTCTGTAGATATTGCTGTAATGCAGACCCCCTTGCTGTATTTTACCGATGTACATGGTGAATAGTATTACTTATGATATGTGAGGAGGAATATAAGGTGAAATATGTATACCTCCCGGGCCCTGTCAATGTGTAATGATATACTCCCTCCGTCCCAAAATAAGTGTCTCAAGTTTGCCCAAAAGTGAATTTATCTAGACATGTTTCATGTATAGATACATCTACTTTTAATCAAACTTGAGACACTTATTTTAGGGAGTATGAGATAAAATTCTCTAGTGCTTGACTCATGTTTATTCCTTTTTGGAAAGAAAAAAAAACCTGCACTTGTTCATGCATGATTGGAATCTCCTCTCCATGATTAACTGTTCAGGATATGTTGTTTTTTGTTTATGTACTTGGAACAATTCGCTGTCACCGAGTGACACTGCTCACCTCATATTAGCTGTGAGAAAAAGAAACGGCTGTGTTCTTATGGCGCCGTATGTCGGATTTTGGGACAGCTTTCTTTGTTTCTGAAAGTACAACCGATAGAAAAGTCCATGTTCTACGACAGTACATTGTGACTTGTGTATGGGCAAGTGCAATCACTGTCACTGTGTTATCTGATGGATATGAAAGAAAAAAAAAATCAAAAAGGAGGTTGATGATATTTTTTTTGAAGGAAGTTTGTGTACAAGATCAACACCAGATCGAACGAACACACACGAACAGAGGGAAAAAAACACCCCACACACGGCGAACGCGGATCCACCAAGCAGAGCACCTCCTTCGAGCACCAGCAGCACGCCGCCGGGGAGGAAGAAGGCGAGCTCACCTCGCACCGCAGCAGCCGGCTCGAGCAACCAAGTTGAGATGCCGCAGAGGCCATCTGACGCAAGCACCAGAATCTGAGCGCTGGAGGAGCATCGGCCTCGAGCCGCCGCCGGATCCACCCATCTTCCACAGCGCCATCCGCGACCACCGACGATGGAGAGCTTCCCACCTGCAAACTTCCAGAGATCTTAAGCAAAAGCAAGGCCAAGCACCGAGGTGAAGACCGCCGGACCCCACAGACAAGAGCTAGCGCCGCCATCACGGCCACCAGCTCGAGGGGAAGCACGCCGCGGCTCCGGGGAGCAGCGGCCGCGCCAGAGACGGCAGATCTGCCCCAGGCCTCCGCCGGAGCACCGAGGACAGAGGAGAGGACCGCCGCCGCCAAAAGCCTCTCCGACCACGCCGCCAACTCCACAGCGCCGCCGGCAGGCACCCCACGCACACCTAGACTATGTACACGCACGGGATCCGTCGATTCCCCGACCTCCCGCCGCCGGAGCGGCCGCGGAGGCGAGAAATCGAACGGATCGCCGGCGGCGAGCTGGTTCGCACGGGAGTCGCCCAAAAATCTCCTCCTGATCACTGTAGATGGGGAAAAGGAGGGGGGCCGGGTGTTCTGCTTTTGGAGGTTGATGATATTGTTTTTTGTTGTTGAAGATATGAAAGAAAATAGCTAGATTTTTTTTGTGGAAGGTCAATTAAAAGTTAATCTCAGCAGCATCTACACCGAGCGCTCCAGATAGCCTTTCCATCGGTTCAATGGGGTCTGGACACAAAAAAAGCCCCAGCGGCGTCCCCCATATGCCCGGATGGCCCAAAAATCTGTCCCAAGTGTCCCCTTATCTGGAACTAACTTTTGTTGTCAACACGGGGCGCCGGGTACACCCGGAGGCGTCCTATGACGGGTGGGTCCAACATGTCATAGACGTAGCGACATGTCAAACCTTGTTTAATGGTGTGAGCGGACCACTTCGACTATTCCCTAGGTGGGCGCTGCTCTGGTTCCCCAAACGGCGGTGATGCGGCTCTGCGGCACTAATATGTTCTTTATTCGTCTAACAATGCTCAATTTCTGGCTCGTATCCCCATCCTAAACCTTGATTTTTATTTTGGTAGATCGAAGTGAAAGCAGGAATGATTTTCTTATTTGGACTCTGCTTGAAAATTGTATTTGGATGGAAGCCGTGCTTAGAGGAGAATGGCCTCACAATGACACATGCAGTTTTCACGATTAAGATCTGAAGAGTGAGAACTTGCCTGCGGCAAGATGGTTAGGAGGGTGGTTGTACCCCCAGCCCACCAGAGTTCAAACCCCAGGTTTGACGCTGGTGTTTCTCATTTAAGGCGGAATATTCTTCAGTGGGAGGCGACGTTCCCGTCAACAGCGAGGCGCCCGTGGTGACTTCGTCAATCTCAAGACTCGACCCGCCGACTCGGTCTCCCGGAGGTGCTCATAGGGGTAGGGTGTGCGTGCGTGCGTTCATAGGGGTGAGTGTGTGCGCGTGTATATGAGTGTCTGCATTGTACTGTGTTTCGCAAAAAAAAAAAACTGAAGAGTTCGGCACATATGTGCCTGGCCTGCCCTTTTATGAGGGAAACTTGGCAAATTTTCAGGTTTCTTACCCTTTTGTAGTTTCAGCGGCATCTAACAACTCTTCTGTCAAAATTTGGTGGACCATGTTGGAAGATTGATATTACCTGGAACATATGGAAGAAGCAAACCCCCACGGTTTATTGGATCGTCTGTCATGTGTTTTTCTTTTTATTTTTCTTGTGATTATGAGCTCCAAGACTTCTGTATACTTTCCCCCGACTTGATGAAAATGCTATGTGTCTGCTGTCCGACTAAAAATATGTATGTTCTTAAGCTTTCTTGTTATACCCATCTGGAACAGCCTACAAATATAAACCCAGTCTAAACATAAATATCACTTGGCCACTATCAGTTGACCACTCAAAACATAAATATCAGTTATGTGCACAGGCATAACTTGGAAGTATCATGGGGGCAATAAAACATGCTCCGTATATTTAGGTATGTGCACCATTGAGTGACTTGCGCAATTTGGGTAATCATACTTTTGCATAGCTTATACTATTAAAACTGTAGCGATAAGTTGAATTTGAACTCCACTAGACACCAACGCCCACCATGATTAGCACCAGCCTGTAATCTAGGCAGTCACATAGGGCACGACGCTAACATTGATGTATGCATGTTCTCTGCAGTTTGGTACATGAATGAAGCTGTCTGTTCTAGTTTCAGCAAAAAGGAACCTTTTCTCAAATGAATAGCCAGACATATTCTGTCTAGAATGATCATTCATTTTAGTGTACAGTTGTTTTGTTTGTTCTGTCTGAGAAGCAAGGTAAAATCTTCAGAAATCCCCTGGCATCCCACAACCAAATAAATTTAACTAACTATACACCATCACACTGGAGCCGAGTATTATGTACAGTTCCATCACTTCATTCTCTTCTGTAACTTGGTGTATGTTTAACAAAAAGGAAAAGCATACAGGTTTTGGTGTTCACAAACTGTTATACGGGTGTTCGCAGACTTCGTTTCGTCGAAACCATTGTCCTCTTCAGAACTTGCAGTTGATTTCTCCGGTGGCCGACAGAACAAACAAACCTGCCAAGAAGAATAAATCTGTGTTATGATCAGCACGCCAATGCCTTTGTAACACTAAAGAATAAACACAGGCAAGGAATCTGCCTGATTTTCAAACAACTTTTGGTTTCTTTATCTGCGTGTGGTCATCAACCGATGCCCTAACACCTAACCTAACCAGCTGAAACTAGTGAAGGTAAAGGTACCGAAGTACGTTATTTGTTATAGCCGACACTTAGATGATTGGAACTACTGGAAGACCTTGGTGCGGCAAGTACGCAATAGAATAGTTTCTATTCAGTATACAAATAACAATCTGCATCATCTGCATCATGTCTGTTTAACAGTCTATTTAAGATCCTAAAAAAACATTCTATTTAAGATCTAAATTCTGCAAGGCTGATTTCATCAATTTGTAAGAACAACCTTATGTTGTAAGTTTGTAACCACAAAAAAATCAGTAATCAGTGCATTTTTATTTAGGACTATGGCCAAGTCAATCGGCTGACAGTTAGCAGATGAATAAGCATGAACAGTCAGTAGTAGCTGCAGCCTGCAATTACCTGGCGTCAACAATGCCGAGTGAGATATATCACCATATCAATTCCTCTGGCTCTTGATCTTGGCCTCGACCTCGGCGAGAGCCTTCTTCACGTCCTCGTTCTCCGGGAGCTCCTGGATCAGCACCTGGTAATCTCTCAACGATGCCTCCCACCTCTCCAACTGATCACCAACACACCCAATAAAAAAAGTTAACAAGTCTGACCACAAAACATGAGATCGATCGTGCAATGCAGCAAAAACATGGTGGTGAAACATCAGAACGAACCTTGACGTTGCTGTCGGCTCTCCGGAGGCGTGCCTTGCTGTACCCGGGCCGCACGGCGAGCGCGCCGCTGCAGTCCTCGACGGCCTTCTCGTGCCGCCCCAGCTTGGCGTGGCACGCGGCGCGGTTGCAGAGCAGCACGGCGCTGCCGGCCTCCCCACCGCTGCCGAGGCCCTCGCCGTAGGCTGCGCACGCCTCCGCGAACTTGGATGCCCTGAAGAGGTCGTTGCCGCGCAGCCGCGCCGACGCCACCGCCTTGGCGCGCCGGTGCACGGCCGCGGCCTCCCGGCTGGCTGGGTCCAGCTGGCACGCCGTCTGCGCCGTCGCCACCGCCTCCTCGAACCGTCCCGCGGCCATGTCGACCTGGGCCCGAACCATGAGCACGTAGGCGTGGGCCGTGGTGCCGAAGAACTTGGCGGACTCGTCGACGCCGAACCTCGGCGCGCCGCGCAGCGCCGCATCCGCCTCGTCGTGCCGCTGGAGCTTCAGCAGAGCCTCGGTTTGGAGCGCCGTGACCTGTCGCACGGAGTTGGTCGTGGCAGACACGTTCGTACACATTAGTTTTTTTCCCGTGCTGGTCGTGCTACATTGATGCCATGCCAGTACGTGCGACAACGTGTTCCCTGGCACTGACCTGAGGGGCGGACTCGGCGCCGTCGGCGACGGCAGCCTGCGATTCCCGGAGCACGGTGATCCAGTCCTTGAGCTTGCGCGCGTCGTTGCACTTGGCGATGCGGCTCTTCACCGACTGCGCGCGGGAAATGTCGGCGCTCGTCGAGTCACTGGACGATTGCTTCATGTAGTTTATGGCCTTGTCAGGTTCTCCTAGTCTGAAAACGGGCACATAACGGTTTATTTGTGAGAAAATAATTTTTGGTTCAGTTAATTAGCACACAGTTACTAATTTTTTGGGAATTGAGATGATTGTAAAATGTATATGTACAGCTACTAGACTAGATCGAGTAGGAAACGATGGTGGACTACTTGTTCTATTCGAATTCGTTGCAATTATTATCTTTAGAAAGATG
This sequence comes from Poa pratensis, assembly GCA_947311845.1. Taxonomy (NCBI): domain Eukaryota; kingdom Viridiplantae; phylum Streptophyta; class Magnoliopsida; order Poales; family Poaceae; genus Poa; species Poa pratensis. The sequence goes on from CAMZMU010000111.1 coordinate 17,779,611, forward strand.
TGCAAGAATGCTTGTTGATCAAGTGATTGGCGGAGTGCTAGAGTGATTTAAGGAACGAGGTTCTGCTAGACCGCATAAACTAACTATACTAGTGATCAAATGTTCAACACGTGTAGAATGCAGATCAAGCCAGGCCCTAATCATCATCAAAAAGAGATATTTCCGTTCTTACGGAGAACGTTAGAGGTCTCCAAGGAATAAAAATACTGCTAACAGTGATACCCCACGTTGAACAGATTAACCAAATCCGATGGCGACGTGTATCAGTGTATGCAAAAGCAGCCACGCCATTATCAAACTCTCCAGCTTGTTCTGGTTGCTAGCTACCATGCCCATGTACATGTTGTGGTTCTCCACCAAACATCCCAAGGCAAGTTGAACAATCAATTGTCAACGAACAAAAACAATGACGCGAATTCGATCTGTACAATATATGACTAAGATCATATATGTGTGTAATAGTTCAATTCAAATTGCAAGTTTACAGCTAAACTTTCCATAACTCAATTAATTGATGCCCATCCTGGCGACCAGGATGAACCTCTGTAAAAACTACTATAATCCATATTCAACATTTGATGGCACTTATTACGGCAAATTACCGCAGATAATTACCAGCTGAAAACAGACACGCATTGCATTGCATGACGATGGCGAAATCAAAAGCCCTACGTGTGCACGTAGGTTAGGTACGTACCTGAGATACAATCCGCCGAGGCGGTGGTACGCGCGGGCGTAGGAGGGGTCGATCCGGACGGCCTCCCTGCAGTCGGCGACGGCTTCGATGAGGCGGCCGAGCGCGGCGAGCGCGGCGGCCTTGTTGCCCCAGTACGCCGGCCGCGTCGGGTCCATGATGATAGCCTGGTCGTAGAGCGCCACCGCCTCCGCGTAGTGCCCCTCCCGGAACTCCTCGTTGCCGAGCTCCTTGAGCTTCTCCGGGTCCGTCCGGTGCGACAGCGCCCGGCACAGCGGGTCTCCCGCCGCCTTGCCGACGATGTTCCCCATCCCCTTGAACGCGTATCCGTTGCTCGCCGGCGCCGGCTTGGGGTTGCCGGCGCGGTCCACCGAGCTGCGCGCGGACGCGCCGCCGGCGTTGAGGTTGCCGAGGTTCCGGTGCATCATCATGTTGCCGGAGGTGGCGCGCATCATCTGCGTGGTGCCCTTGACCCGCTGGTGGTCCTGGATCATTTGTCGAGCTCCGCCGCCAGGCCGGTGTATTCTGCTGCCGGCGACGCCGCCGAACTCCTCGCCACGCCGTTCGTCGCCCTGGACGGCTTAATCTTGTCGCTCGAAGGACGCGGCGCGTGGGGCGCTGCGCCGTTGATCTGCGCCTGCAAAGGCATGGCCTTCGGGCGGGGCACGAGGGAGGAATCGTCGTGGACGCCAGCCTTCGCCGAGTTCACCGGCGCGGGGAAGGCCCCGACCTCGGCATCGGCGGCGACCTGTTGGGTCCCATTGATCCGGGAGATGGAGGACATGGAGGCGGCGCGGCGGCGCCGAAACATGCTGCCGTAGATGCCGAACATGGCGCAGCCGGACGTCGCGCGGGGCGAGTCCGTCGTCATGACGGCGACGAAGATCGCGGCCGCTCGGCGGTTGGGTTCTTGGCGTCGCGCGCGTGGGGAGGGAGGGTTGGGTCGTCAGGTCAGGGCCAGACCAAGCAAGGGAGGAAGGAGAGGGTGGCCGTTTGCTCGTGCAGTCTCTCGGTTGGCAACGAACGACGAAGGTTGCGAACTTGGGGCAGGGATGTGGGGAGCACGGGGGTTTTAAATGGGAAATATTACACGAATACCCTTGTCCTTTTTGGAGAGTTCATCGTGTGGGCCCTTTTGCATAAATTCCGATTATTTCCTCTTTTATTTTGAACATGCGCTATGTTTCTTTCCTTTTTTTACTCAAGTCCCATTTCAAAATTGAAGTAAGAAAATCGAAGGTCTAGCTATACCATAGAGACCGGTGTGATTTGCGTAGCTATAGTAGATTTATTGTTCGTATACGGAATTCTTACAATGTTTTCAATATTACATCATATCTGGTTTATGGTAGATCAAGAAAACATCGTACACAACCAAAGGTACTTTTCTAACTAAATACATAAATGACCCTAAACAAAGGAGATATTATAAATAAGACTTTGTGCCTCAAAATTCTTACCGAAGTAGTAGACAATATCGGGAATGTCGACCACTTATTAAGTACCTAAAAAGACATGTACTTACATGCAAAAGACGACTGATAATGACAATTGAGCGAAGCATATCAGCGGGGGCACCATCCTAGTCTAGGTAAGTAACCACACCAATGTCTCCAGACCAAAGCGACGAACCTTGCTCTCAAAGGCTCGAAAAAAAGAAGCTACTGAAGAACATGATGTCTTTGATTATACCCATGCGACAACAGAAAATACCAAATTGTTGCCTATGAAGACTGACCGGGATAAATAAAACTCTCAAACTCCTTGGCATTGACGAACAAAGCACCACCGAGACGAGATTGGTGTCGATGACTTTTGTTCAAGATAACATCGCCATCACTATCGCAGAGATGTCACCACTACACCAAAGCCTAACAACAGAGATCTTAGTACACATTGATGAGAGAAGATAATACTCCTTCTCTAGCCCACAACACATAGCGACAATCGTGAGGCAGAGGTCCGAGCGTGTGGCTGGGTGGAGATTAATTATTCTGGAGGGTGGTGGCTAGGGTTTATGTCATGGTGTTATTATTTGTATTGAGCTTATGTTCTTACGAACAACTTGGTCTCAAGCGATGCAGTTTTTCCTTCTTCTTAATTCAGACATAACCGACATTTTTATATCCTCGCAAAACAAATACATACTTATAACATGACCCCACCTGAGGAAGTGGTCTAGATCTTTTATGTATTTCAAAAACCATCATTTTTAGACGTGACAAATATAGTTTTTATAGAGTTAGATGACAAAGAAAGAAGAAAATATACAACTAAAGTTTGCAGTGATTTTGCTCTTATTCATATACCTTCTCACAATTAAGTTTAGAATTTCTATTTTTATATGAAATTTTATTAATGTTATTATTTTTATAAAACTGGTAAAATTTAAAATAGTTTACTTAGCACAAAAACTAAAAATAAACTTATTCATGTACGGAGGGTGTTATGTTACATCACATGATCATATCCCATAATTTTGCATGCCTTCTTGTAGCTAGTTAATGTACATGAGAGTGCACGTTTTGCACATCACTGGCCTTGTTTCCATCATCCTTCTCGAAACGCACAAATGCATGTTCTGGGCACACGAGTTGTGAACGCAATCTCCTCGCGCGTCTCTTAATTTTGTTGGTAGATCGAGGCGTGCCCTCATTCATGGTGGGAACTGCTTGGTTAGGTCGAATGTCTTTGTTTTATTCGACGTGTTTTCGTGTAAACGGAAGCGCACGCGCAAATCGCGTTTACAATTTTGTAAAGAAGAAATGAAAGTCTAGGTGAAGTAGCACAAGACAAATTTGCAAAAATGGAAGCACAGCTGGAGCAACATGGTTGTGCCCCCTCTCAATAATAGTGCGAGAATAAAGGACTATTGTGAGCATGTACAGGCACAGCGGGAGCAAGTACCTAGCTCCAAAGTGGCCGGCGACCATTTCACCGACACCACAAGCGGAAGAGCCACACTCATCAGTGCATGCCTGCGACTACAAGAATGATGAATGGCCTTTTCTGTATGATCGATGCCAGATTTTTTTTATTTTTCTTTATACAGTCTATCGATTCTCTCTGTGTACATCCATGAATAAGAAAGAGGCCAAGAGGCTTTCGCAATGCTGTTTGTCTCCTCTTCTCTGGCCGCTGGATTATGAAGGTGTATCCTACCTGCACATTATGTAGTATAATAATTTGTTTAAGAGCTGCATGGGCTGCTGTTCTCTGGTCTCCACGAGTCTCTTCCACATATACGGCCGATCGACAATTATTCTTGTGTGCGATCAATCCACTTGCTCCATCTGTGGTTGCTGGCCGCGGCTTGGCTTGCAGGCCTGCGACTACGTACGAGCCGTTGACCTCTGGCTCCGCGGACGTGTTGGCGTCATGGAAAAATCCGTCTGGGTTGGCATGGAATGGCAGGTTTGGTCGCGGTAGGAGATCCATCCTGCAAGTTGCATGCAAGGCTAGCTATCCAGCAAGGCAAGGCATGTCGGATTGATTATTACTACAGCACTGCTAGCTCTAGAAAAAAGTGCAAAACAAACCTTAAATTTGTAGAGAAAAGCTAAATCGAGAATGAACTTTGAATCCCGGAAATTGACGCTCTGTACCATGAAATCCCGGTCTATTATCAACCCGGATCTATTTGGCCCGTGAAAATAAATAATTTTTAAACTGAATAATTTGTTCCTCTTACGGACAAAGAAGGCACACTTGTCAGATTAACATTCCACCTCAGGTCCGAAAAATATCTCACTAATCCAGGAAGCTGCTCGCGATGGAGACTCCAATCTCAAGCAGCAAGCCGGCCGTTGAGCTGGGGCACCTAAAGAGGACAATGGCGATGAGATCGACGCGCAAGCCGTTGAGCTGGGAGGGAACCCACCGGGGATGGCGAAAATCATGACAACGCTCTAGAAGTGTGCACGCGGGCGCCCCGAGTGTCAGGCATCGTTCTCGGCCACGGGCAGATTTTTTGGCGGCCCCTACTCATGTCCGCCACCTCCAGCTTGCTCCTACCCATCACTCTCTTCTCCACTTGCTCCTGCTCAGAGCTGTCCCGACCAACCTCCGCCACCATGTAAGCCGCTCCCACCTGCGGCAAGCTCCTCCCGCTCCTGCCCGACGCAGCAACACATGGCGGACTAGAGGAGTGGGCGATGGCAGCGAAGACGCGAGGTTGCATTGCAGCAGGGCGACATGGACTAGGAGCAGGGCGGCGGTGCAGTTTTGTCCATGGTGAGGATGGCGACATATATAACTGCTCCTCTTGTGCGGATGGGCCACTTAAGTTCTGATAGTGGTCCCGTTTAGTCAACGAGGCAATGGGTATTTTTTGTCGAGATTATTTTTCCGGTGCACCAAACAGGTACAATGTTGAAAATAGATCGGATTTTGATAGTTTAGCGTACTAACTTTTTAGATTCAAAGTTCTTGTTCGATTTAGCTTTCGTCTACAAGTTCAACCTTTGTTTTGAACTTTTTCCATGCCCCCCGCGCACCGACGTTTACGAAACGTGTTGGACGTGCTACACATGAGCCCATCGAGCCGACTGTCGTTAATTAGTTGGTTAAGCGTGTATGCTGATCGATGTGATTGGTCGGTCTCCCGTCGTTTTTGGCCACAATATTCCCATGGAGATTCGCATGAACCTTCGATCGGTGGAGCACTGGAGCCTCTCCTCTCCGTGTGGTCAACGTATTCCCAGGGCATCAGGCTGCTTTGCAGATTGTGGCAATCATGCATTCTTGTGAGTCGTGACCGTGTGAGGAAATCTTGTGATAATCATTTTTATCCGTGTAATAATATTGTGATAATTAGATACCCATGGCACACCGAAGTACACTGCCACCGTCGATGTTCTTTCCTCAAAACACAACTGATCACACGCTCTGCCTTGAGATATCACCTCAAACCTTGGACGCTAGCTAGATAACCATCAAATGTATTAAACTCAGTTTAATGTTGGTTTGGAAATGTACGAAACTTCACGACAAACATAAGTAACTACCCTTCCGTTTTTTAATATAAGATGTTTTATTATTTGTCCACATGCACATGCATAAAAATATATGTATGTAGACACATTATAGTGTCCATGTTCACTCATTTAATATGCATGTAGATAACATATAAAACACTTAAAACATCTTATATTAAAAAACATAGGGAGTACTGCGTAGAGAGTACTCCAGAGGATCTACCACGGGCAAACGGAATATACACCGATTTAAGACGCGCACGAGTGTGCCGTTGAGCAACAAGTGCCTTTCAAGAAGCAATGATCGATGAGACACTCAGCCGTACCTGCTGTCGCTAATCTTTTGCGTCATTTTCCCACAACCAAACTAAGCTGCAGTGTGAGGAAATCTTGTGATAATCATTTTTATCCGTGTAATAATATTGTGATAATCAGATACCCATGGCACACCGAAGTACACTGCCACCGTCGATGTTCTTTCCTCAAAACACAACTGATCACACGCTCTGCCTTGAGATATCACCGAACCTTGGACGCTAGCTAGATAACCATCAAATGTATTAAACTCAGTTTAATGTTGGTTTGGAAATGTACGAAACTTCACGACAAACATAAGTAACTACCCACTCTGTTTTTTAATATAAGATTTTTTATCATTTGTTCACATGCACATGCATACAAATGTATGCATACTAAACTCAGTTTAATGTTGGTTTGGAAATGTACGAAACTTCACGACAAACATAAGTAACTACCCCTTATGTTTTTTTAATATAAGATGTTTTATTATTTGTCCACATGCACATGCATAAAAATATATGCTGATCGATGTGATTGGTCGGTCTCCCGTCGTTTTTGGGCCACAATAGTCTCAGTTTAATGTTGGTTTGGAAATGTACGAAACTTCACGACAAACATAAGTAACTACCCACTCTGTTTTTTAATATAAGATTTTTTATCATTTGTTCACATGCACATGCATACAAATGTATGCATACTAAACTCAGTTTAATGTTGGTTTGGAAATGTACGAAACTTCACGACAAACATAAGTAACTACCCCTTATGTTTTTTTAATATAAGATGTTTTATTATTTGTCCACATGCACATGCATAAAAATATATGTATGTAGACACATTATAGTGTCCATGTTCACTCCTTTAATGTGTATGTAGATAACATATAAAACACTTAAAACATCTTATATTAAAAAACATAGGGAGTACTGCGTAGAGAGTACTCTAGAGGATCTACCACGGGCAAACGGAATATACACCGATTTAAGACGCGCACGAGTGTGCCGTTGAGCAACAAGTGCCTTTCAAGAAGCAATGATCGATGAGACACTCAGCCGTACCTGCTGTCGCTAATCTTTTGCGTCATTTTCCCACAACCAAACTAAGCAGCAGTGTAATTGTGCACAGAAACTATGCCGATCCCTAACGACATGTGTCCGTTCCGCGAGCGATCATCAGAGTTGAAGAACAAGTACGCCGTCCCCGTCAAATCTATAGCGCTCTCGGCATCAAATTGCCGATGCAAAGTCGCACTTGATGGCGTCAGCGAGGTAGCTAGCGAATCGGAATCGCTCGCCATCCATCTCTCAAACTCTCGTACACAACCAACGATTTAAACACGGCGACCGTACGCTCTTAGTGATGACACAAAGGAACTCAAACTTAGCAGTCACCGTTAATTTACAGGCAGAACAGAACAGACTTTGATTCAGGGAATGAATGAAACGCGATGCACTGACGAGAAACGGCAAATAAGGCAAATCTCCAACTGAAACGTTTCTTCATGGGCGGTATTTGGTGTGGCCCATTTAATATGTATTGTGATTTTTTTCTTCCTTTCTTTTTATATCTCGAAATTTATATTCATTTATATATTTTACAGATTAATTAAAAATATATGATGAATTTGCTACATGAAAAAAAGTGTTCAGGTATGAAAAATAATTTTTCTCCTATATGAATATTTGTTCATGTATTTCAAAATAAATGTTCATAGAAATAAAGGAAAATTTAAAAACAGTGTTTGTAAATAAGTTCAAAATAAATGTTTATTTATAATAAAATATTTTTCACTGCTAAGTTGTTCGTGAATATTCGGATATATGTTCATGTGAGAAAAGGGGAATCTTTTGTTTATGCGTGTAAAAAAGAAAAGGAAATAAAATATATGAAAATATAAAGAAATAAAAAATAAGTAAAGACACAAGACAACGAAAGGAAAAACTAAAAGAAAAACAACAAGCAATAGAAAAAGAACGATGTAAAACACACAAACCTTATTGGGCCGGTCCCCAATACGTTTCTTTAGATTGCCCTAGTCGTCGCTAAGACTGGAAAATAGGGTTTCCGAACAATGAGAACCTTTGCTCTCTATGTACAAGACTATGCCAGTGTTAGTATTCTCGCTTAGACCTTTTAGCATGAAGCGCTAGCAATTTATGGCTAGTATGATGAGGCTCAACCCTAGGAATAACGAGGCTCGTGCGTATAAGAAAATGACATTCCACTCTAATGTTGGCAAGATGCTCGTACACCTCTCAACAATTACGAGCTTCAAATATTCTGTAAATCATACACCAGCCCCAAAAATACCACTTTCGTCAATTTAATGGTATGTGCCCTAAAAAGATAGTCGTCATGTATGTGCAATGCATGTAATGTCGATATTGGTACACCTATCCCACACAGTTGGGTTCATCTAATTAACCATGTGTGATGGTACATCTAATATACACGACTAAATATGTCTAAGCGTGCGTGATCTTCCATAAACGCACACGGCTCGTCTAAATAGAATCTTGTGCGATGGTCCCGTACTGCAAGTGTTCTCATTTCATTAATCGTGTGCGATAGACCACCCTCTCGCGCTATATTCATGAATCGTGTGCAATTGCCAACATGGCCCAATAAACCTGTAAAATGCTCGATTTTAAAAGTGCGTGATGATGATCCGCACTAGTGACCTCTCGAGATGTGAGACAATGCTAAGTCGAATCAAATGGATGAAATTGGACGCGACGACAGCGTTTGGTCTGGCGACTGCAGCATTGGAGGATCTCAGTGTTATCTGGGCTTCGGCTCCGTGTTGGCCTTGGGCGTTCCGACAGTATTGGGGGTGTGCTCTTTGATATGTGTAAGGCGGGCGGCTGGAGGCCATTTACCCATATTTTCACTACCTAAACCTAGATTATATATGGTACTTAAGGAAAAATTAGGGGGCGGGGCATTGGCCCCTCGATAACCCACATGTGTAGGACATCGGTTGTACCCTTTTTGATAAGTAAGAGTGTCGAACGCAACGAGCAGCTAAAGATAGGATTAGTATTCTCTCAAGTTCTATCAACCAATGATACAACTATACGCACATCGAACGTTTTCTTCATGTAGTAAATAAAAACTAGAAAAGGTTTTGAGGTTATGAAAGAGTAGTTTTGCAACATAATAAAGAAAAAGAAAGTAAAGTTAGGTGCTGCAGCGATAAAATAACATAAAGTGACATAACCACGAGTGTGGAATAATGGTGCAAAGCGTGACGGAATTGTCCATATTAATTAATGAAGTTACAAGATTTAATGTTCTCGATAAAGTTTTTATGTGATACATGCTCTCAGTGCGTATGATTACATGTACTATAGGATTGGAACTTTAGCAAAAATTCCATAATATTAGAAAATCATTAAGGTGAAAATACCCAACCATAACTTTAAGGTAAATTGGTCCTCCTTCATCCCATAAGATAAAAAACTAGAATGATGATTGTGTTTCTGTCACTCCGACAACGCTACCCTCCAACTGTATCAACATACTACAAACCAATCCTATAATGTTATCCATTGCGCACATGAACATATGATGGGCACCATAAGACTATAACATATCAACATACAACTCGATTCAACCAAAGATATTCAATAATTCAAGCATGTGACAAAAAAACTACACAAACATTGTATACACACCATAGATCATCCGTAAACAACTTATAACATCAAACACCAAGTTTTTTTTTTGAACACATATAATCTACCATTAAACCACATGCAAAGCCAGATCGGCTGCCACAAGTGCACTTACATCATTTGGGACAGCTTCAGGCCAAAGAAGACCAGTACCAGCTCTACATGACGCCCCCAGCGTCGCCATCGCATGCGCTACTTTATTACAATCACGACGATCGAAGATAAATGAGATTGAAGTAAAATTTAGTCTAGACAGCATTTTAGCATCCCTCACCAGCACTCCAACAGGCGATCGATCATACTCCAATTTGTTCAGTGTGTGAACTAGCTCCTGACAGTCAGACTCAACCACTATGCGCGTCATACCCCAGTTCATAGCAGCAGTTATACCTTGGATGGGGATTACAGAAATTTATGAGAGAGTGGACCGCTATGGAGACTGCGATTTAGATTACTGCAATAGTAGTTCCGTTACCGCCCGCGCGTGCACCGACGTCTCCGAAACGTGTTGGACGTGCTACACATGAGCCGAGCGATCTGGTTTGGTCGGTCTCCCGTTGTTTTTGGGCCACAATATTCCCGTTGATTTGCATGACGTGGCGCGAACCTTCGATAGTTCGAGCCTCTCCTCTCCGTGTGGTATACGGTCAACGTATACCCTGCTTTTCCAGATCAGGATCGTGTCCGCGCTCGGTGTGTGTGTTTGTGCGACTTTGCAAATTATGGCAATCGTCATCATCACGCCTGACTCCCTCCCTTCCCTCCCCGTCACTGTAGCAGAGGCGAAGAAGGCGATTTTTGGAAGCTCTCCGTCGAGCCACCGCGTCCGTGCCGCTGAGGCGGGCGATTCCTCTCCTCCGCCGGCCGCTTCGGCGGCGGGAGGGTGAGGGATCCCCGCCTCCGGCCTGTACATACGGGAGGTCTGGATGGTTGGCTCGCCGGCGGCGCTCTGGAGGAGGTGTAGCTGCGGGCGGGCGGTTTTGGAGCCGGCGTGTTCCTCTCCGGCGGTGGAGATCCTCGGAGCTCCTCGACGGCGCGCTGGACTGGCTGGATCTCGGGGCCCGGCGCGGCGCCCGTGATCCACTGCTCTCCGTCAGATCCGAGGTGTCGGTGGATCTGGCGGCGGACGGATCGAGACCTGCGGCTTCTTCCGGCGATGGCTTCGTCGGCGGCTACGGCAAGTGGTGTGCTTGGGACAAGGGGCCGCTGCCCCGGCCGTTCATCGACAGCAACTCCGGCGCGGCGCGGCGGAGGGACATGGCAGCGTCTTCTATAGGGAAAATTCTCTCCCTGACAGCGGCGAGATGGTGGTTGGTCGCCTTCGGCTCCGTCGCCGGCGGTGGTGCGGTCGTCGATCCTTGGTCCGTTTTCCCCTTCGTATGTTGTACTTCTTTTCCTTCCGTGTACGCTGTATATGGTATGTGTTGAATATACGTGGTGAAAAATTGCAAAAAAAAATTATGGCAATCGTCTTGTGACCGTGCGAGGACATCTTGTGACAATCACTTTTATTCCGTGTAATATTGTTAACCAAAGATAATCTGGCAAGAAAGAATTGGCATGGTAGTAAACATTGTTCTTTTTGTGGGAATGATGAGAGTATTGATCATCTTTTCATTACTTGCCCTTTTGCAAAACTTGTGTGGCGTGTTGTTTTCTGTACGTATAATATTACTCCCCCTACTAATGTCACAAACATGTTTGGGAATTGGTTGCGTGGGGTGGACAAAAAGACCAAAGATAGGATTCGCATAGGTGTTTCAGCTATCTGTTGGTCTATTTGGAATTGCAGGAACAATCTTGTTTTTAATAGGAAGGATTCCTTTCATGTTTTACAGGTTATTCATACGGCGGTGCATTGGATCTAGTCATGGGCTTTCCTGCTTCCTTCGGATCAGCGGGACCTTGTGGTGGCTGGGTGCACGAGATTGCTGCTTGTGGCACAGGATTTTTTCTCCTGGCATACGTGGCAACATACTAGTCGACTTTCGTAGTTGTGCTTTGCTTTGTCAGTGTCGGTTGAGGCTTGTCTCAATCTTTGTGATTCTTGAGATGTAAACTGAATTCATATACGATCAAACTTTGTAATAATCGGCTGTGCATCTATCGATGCAGAGGCTGAGATTAATAAAATTCCCTTTTCTAAAAAAAAAGATATCCACGATGACGTGAGAACCTGCTTGTGGAAGGATGGTTATACCTCTAGCCCAGCAGAGTTTAAACCTCAGGTTTGACACTGGTGTTTCTCATTTAGGCGGAATATTATTCAGTGGGAGGCGACGTTCCCGTCGACAGCGAGGCGTCTATGGTGACTTCGTCAATCTTAATACTCAACCCGCCGGCTCAGTATTTCGGAGGTGCTCATAGGGGTAGGGTGTGCGTGTGTGCGTTCATAGGGATGGGTGTGTACAAGTATGTGAGCGTCTGTGTTTATACTGTGTTTCGCAAAAAAAAAAATTGATGCCATGACACGCTGCTGGAACCACATTGCCACCGTCAATTTTAACCTTGACTGCTAGATAACCAACAAATATTCTAAACTCGGTTGAATGTTTGTTTGGGAATGCAAGAACTTCACGACAAACATAACCAGTACTCCTCAAAGGATCTGCCACGTGCAAACGGAATATACCGATATAAAGACGCGCACGAGTGTGCCGTTGAGCAACGAGGACATGTGCCAAGCCAATGCGTTTCAGTAACCAAACTTGGCAGCAGTACAGTACTGATTGTGCAACAAAACCACATGTCCCTGACCAAAACCTATGGCTTAGCCGGGAGCGATCAGAGGTGAAGTGTACAATTACGCCGTCGCCGTCAAAATCTATGGCGCTCTCAGCATCGAATAGCCATGTGAAGTCGCCACTCGATGGCGTCAGCGAGGTAGCTAGCGAATCGGAATCGCTCGCTCGCCATCTCCCAAACTCTCGTACACAATCGAACGTTTTTAATGCGGCAGAATGGACTTTGATTCAGGAAATGAATGAAACGCCACGCACCGACAATTTTCCTACTTTTGCCGCCGGCAATTTTCTGTTAGGGGAATTTGTTGCCGGCAGAAAGGCAAGCTCCGCCTACAACGTTTCTTCATGGGCTCTATTTGGCGTGGCCCCTAACAAGTATTGTGTTTTTTGTCTTTTCGTTTTACATATCTCGAAATTTATATTCATTTGTATGTTTTATAGATTAATTTTAATAATATGAAGACTTCATTAGATGAAAAAAAAGTTCACGTACAACAAAATAATTGTTCTCCTGTATGAATATTTATTCAAGTGTTTCATCATAAAAGTTCATGTAAAATAAAGGAAAACCAAAAATATTGTATTGGTAAATAAGTTCAGAATAATGTTCACTTATAATTAAATATCGTAGACTGTTACTAGAAGGAATGTTCATATAGGAGAAAAAAGTTGAATGGATATATGTTCATGTGAGAAAAAAGAAATCTTTTGTTTATGCATGTCAAAAAGAAAAGGAAATAAAAATATGAAAAAACAAAATAATAATGAAAACATAAATAAGAAGAAAATAACGAGTAGAAACACAAGGAGATCAAAGGAAAAAAAAACAGATATAAACGAAAAAAGAACGTTGGAATCACGTAGACCTTATCAGGCTTCTCCCTGACACGTAGTAGCTTCCCCTAGTGGTTGGTAAGAGCGGCAATAGGGTTATCGACCACCCAGAACCTTTGCCATCTGCGTAGAGCCTATGGCGGTGTTACTATTCTCGCTTAGGCCGTTTAGCTTGAAGCACCATCGATTTTATGGCCAGGATGATGAGGCTCAAGACTAGGAATAACGAGGCTCAGTTTGTACAGCATTTGCCACTCAAAATTTTGCAAGATGCTCATACACCTTTCAACCATTCCGAGCTCCAAATATTCCGTAAAGCTTACACTAGCAAGAAGAATATCAGTTTTGTCAGTTGACCAACCATTGACCATGTTTACCGAAAGTATGGTATAGTCGATTAGATTAGGGGAGAGGGGTGTTGAATAGGCGACTAACAAATTTTATATTTCTTTCCAAATTAAGGAAAACAACAACAAAGAAGATTTTCTAGATGTGCACTAGATGTACAATCCTAGAGTGGCAGGCAAACACAATACGGTAAGCAACGGTAAACAAGGTCCTGCAGCGTGTGGATCACCGTGAGATGTTTTTGGAGGTGTCGTCGCGTTTGGAGGCTGCGTCGTGGGATTTATTCTCCCAGCATGGATGGCCACATAATCTCCGGATCTATCCTCCACCACCTTAGGTGTCTTTACAATTTCTCATTATGATATGTAATTCGCCTTTTTTATTTTTCGCATTCTTCGGAACTTTTGAACTCGTTAGGGCTGTGTCCATCCTAGTTATGCAGAGGCCAGGTGTAATGCTTAAGACTCTTTAAGTAATAAAATCCCTTTATCAAAAAAGGGTAAACAAGGTAAATTCCAGAGATAAATGCAATGGGTGGACACGAGGATGTAATTTCCGAAGTTTCTTCCCAAGAGAAGTACCTAATCTTTGGAAGGGTGTGGTGCCACAAATGTTCACCAACGCCACAAAGGCCCACCATATTTTCTCGAGCCTCCTCCATTAAGGGATATATATTGGAATTTAGCTCATGTTGATAAATAATTGCATCATCACCTGTTTTGAACCTTGATATAAGAAAAACGAAAAAATTCTTGCAAGAAGCCTTCCTTGCATTGTTATTATAGGGTATAGTTTAATATATGATGTGCTATGTAAGGATATATCTCTTATAGTATAGCAGACCGAACATATAAACATCAACAGTGCTCCCAGCTATCTTTCATACTTCCACGATGTCGTATGTTTGGTTCCATCACTTTCATATCTTCGGAAATATTCATCTTCAAATGTGTATTTCATTTTCTTTCTAGGATCCTTCCTGGAAAGTTTCTGGACTAGGTTGTAATTTTCTATTTCTTTGCGGTCATTCGTACGTCTGATATTATCAAATTTTTTATTTCTTTGCGGTCATTCGTACATCTGATATTATCTATATATGAGTGGTGCTCTGGATCCTTCGGGATCCTTGTTTGTTAAAAAAAAAATCCTTTTTGCTTACAAATATTGTAATTGTTAAGACAGTTCAAGTTCACATTATTTTTATTTATTTTGTGCCAGGAAGTTTGTTGGTTTTTCCATGGACCAATCACATAAAACTAGAGAAAGACACAGTAGGCGAAAAGATCGTGGCCAAGGAATGCGCTAATTTTTCTGTTTATTTCTTTTCTCACGGTGTTACAACTCACGCACATAGGGTATGTAGATATATACACGACCAAAATGATTGCTAAGCTAGACCTACTCGAAAACACTTTCTAGACAAACTCAAAAGCTTACTATGTACTAATAATAATTTGAAACAATATTTCAGATAGGTTTTCCAAATCACCAGCCCATGCAAGTGCAAGGGTTGATGACTAACTATTTCTAACGAGAAGTGTGAAAAAGGTTGTACTAGTGAGGGAAATCCATTATGGGCCCACTACCCAAAAAATAATTTTGAAAATGTAAAAAAATTCAAAATAAAAATTTCGCATATAGTTCAAGACATTTAATGTTACCACAAAAAGTTACGTGAAGAAAAAATATTTTTTGTGACCTGTGCAAAAAAGACAAATCCGGACGCACCAAAATGTCTATACGAGTCATTTTTTTTCTTTTTTGCACAGGTCACAAAAAATGTTTTTTCACCACGTCATTTTTTGCTAACACATAATGGTCTAATGTACATCCGAATTTTTTTCTGTAATTTTTTGACCTTTTGAGAAAAAACTAAAAAAAATTACATAATAGGTGTATCTACACCTATGAGCCAAATCGCCGCATCCGTACTAGTGATGCTTTCTCTATTGTTCGTCTTCTGTCTAGTCGGATCCATCTGTGATATTTTAAGCTGCTAAGTTGAGCCATCAAGCGGCACCCGAACGTTGGCATGCAGGTATAGATCGTTCTTCCGACCGACGGCAAGGCCCATATGCTTTGTCATGTCTAGGTCCCCTGGCTTCACCCCAAACGGTAGCTCCCATTCGAAGTGGTATAGAAGTGTTGCGAGAGCGAGCTCCATGATAGACTGCGCAAATGGTATCCCAGTTCACATCCTCCGGCCTGCCCCGAAAGGTGTGTACTCAAAGTTGGTGCCCTTGAAGTCCACTAAACCAGACTCAAACCGCTCTGGTTTGAACTCCTCAAGGTTGTTCCAATACTTTGGGTCTCTAGAGATAGCCCAACTCTTCACGAATATGGTGGTTCCTTTCGCGACGTCGTACCCTAGTACTTTGCACGCCTCCATGGCCTCACGCAGAAGAAGTAGTGGTGCCGGCAGATGCAGCCTAAGTGTCTCCTTGATGATGAGCCTTAGATACTTGAGGTTGGCCAAGTCATTCTCGGTGACATTTGGCTTCCCGTGAATGTTGGCTCGTACTTCGGCTTGTGCTTTCTGCATCACGTTTGGGTTTCTCATGAGTTCGGACATGGTCCATTGAAGCGTTGTCGCTGATGTTTCACTACCACTAGTAAACAGATCCTACAAAAGTGATGAGGTCAGGACCTCAAGGGGTGCCCGATCTTCATGGATTGACGGTGGATTTGGGCGAACTCACGCAAGAACACACGAAGAATACGAAGAACGCCAAGAACACAAACACGATACAAGGACACGTTTCCCTCACCGGTCGGTCCAAGCCGGTCCAATAGAATTCCAAAGGGAGAGATTGACAAGTAGAAGCTACAAGGAGAGATCTTGAGGGATTGTTTCTCCAAACGGTCAACCCAACCGATCCAATAGAGTCACCCGAAGATGAAAGATTGGCATGTAGTCACAACTACAAGTAGAGGTCTTGAATCCACAAGAGGGATCTTCTCCACAAGCGAGGCCTTGAATCCACAAGGGAATCTTCTCCACAAGGGGAGGCAACACCACAAAGGGGTGGGTAAGGAGCCTATGCTCAACTCTCTCTCATCATAGACTCTATCCTCTAGAGGTGGAGGGGTACTCCTATATATTGTCTAGACCCAAAGGGGTAGGTGGGAAGGGGTACAAGGGTCAAAAGCCCAGATCTGCGCGCAGGCAGTGCACGGGCGGTAGTACCGGACGAGGGTAGTACGTCCAAACGGTAGTACCGGAACGGTGCGGCAGTGCTGAGGAAGATCGGCGCGATGTCCAGTAGCCCTCCGACTATCGTAGCAGTTCCACACCCGGGGGTCCGGTAGTACCGCCGGTGTAGTTGCGCGGTATTACCGCCGGTCTGCTGTGGTAGTACCGCCCCTGGAGCTGCTGCTCCTCTTCCTTCTCCTCTTCCAGGCCACCTTCTTGTCGGGCTTCATTCCTCTAGTTCCTTGGCCATCTTCCCGTGGTCTTGTACCCATGGTGACACATCTAGCAATGCAATGGGAACAATGGTCAAGTAGTATACCGTCCAAAGGTGACATATAGTGTGTCACATAGTAGAAGGAGTTCACCTTTGGGTCCATTGTTACTTGTAATGTATTGGAGTGCTTGACATGGTGATGGAGGTGACCCGGGCTACATCATCTCCCGCCGCTTCAAAAAGAGTCGTCCTCGACTCTTGCTCGTCATCACCATGTGGAGGGAGTAGATGTCAACTTGTGTATACATTTCGTCCTACACACACCAAAGACCAAACAAACCATATGTGTGCATGATAGTGGAGCATACCATTCATGACATGTCCATTCTTTTTCATAACACCGTTAGCATAACACAAGTATATGATAGTGAATGCATAAGTAAGGTCAATGTGCAAGCAATCCAATGGAATATCCTCAAAATATGGGAACACAAAAACTCCATCAAAATATGAGAAAGCAATGATAGCTATCCCATGTTGAACCAAATGATCATTATTGCACACAAGGCATTGGAAAGAACAATTTGTCATCATCCTTGAGGCAATAAGAGGGAGTTTGGCAAAAACACACAATGAAGAATGTCCAAAATATCATCATGGTGGCAAACAAAGCACATGAAAGAGCAAGTTTTCAACATATTTGTTGCAACACCAAATGTGGAGACCATTATATTCATGACAAGACATGCACAAAATGTCATTATGGTTGCAAACAAGCCATCTCAAATAGCAATTTTCATCATATTTGTTGCAACACATAAATCATTCATATGAAAGATCAAGGAGACATTCTTACCATAGGGAAAACCAATGTCACAAACATGTTTGCAAACAAACCAAAAGCAAGAGAAATTGTTCAACTTGTTTGATGCAAAACATGAGAAAGATTTTAGAGTTGGACTCGATCCACAACTCACATGTATGCTCTCAAGAGCTCGTGTTGTCAACTCATGCTCAATTGAGGTTGACATTATCATGCGGTTACCGGCACACACAAGACACCATATGAAGAAAGTATGTGCACGTTAAATGAACACATCATCCATCATGACGCGTCTCTTCATTTGCATCACCAAACACACCAAAGTCAATTGGAAAATATGACATATGTGGATGGTCACTATGCAAAGTGAAGGATGGAACAAGGTCCATAAGAGAAAACGAAAAATCTCCAACAAGTGAGAAAGCTATGGGGGCAATCTCATTATCAAACATTTCAACATTATTGCAAGCAACACATGTGAAAGAAAAATTGTTCAACATATTACAAGCAACAATGGGAGAATAGTGCAAACATCGATTGCAAAGCATGGGTATGGCAACATTATCACAAATAGAAGAATCCACATGGTCAACATTGTTTTGAAGCAAGGTATCACAAGTGAATATGACTGTCTCATATGTGACATCAAGAGAATCATCCAAATCATGCAAGCAATCAACATGTATCATGTCCACTAGTGGGATCATGGTCACATCAACACCCATACCTTGATAGTCCCGCTCATGTGAAGTAGGTGCTGAAGTAGTAGGGGCTTCCATGTAGCCGACTTGTCCATCTTGAAGTAGACATGGGTTGGCATCATCATCATCCCCCATGTGCATCTTCTCCATTTGAGGCACGTCATGTCGAGGAGTGACGTCTCATCATCCATGGAACCTAGCACACCATGAGAAAACACACTAGAGGAAGGTGGTAATTTGTTAGAATTCAAAATGGCCTCACAAGACCTATCAACTACCTCTCTCAACTCAAGTGGTGTATCACTCATTCCTCAAAGTGAAAGCACTCAAACTCACATATGGTGGAGGCACTCAACTCACTTTCACTCTCACGCAAGTGGGCTAAGTGGCTCTCATGCTCACATGGGATTGGTACCATCTCATAACTCAAACTCGTGAGGGTAGCTCAATGTTCTCAACTCCAAACGCCTCCAAGGTTGAAGTGAAACTCCCATGCTCAACCTCCTCAACCATCTCGCCTCCAAAGGTCAATGCCATAGTGTAGGCATCGTCACTCGACTCCATTGCCGAAGGGAAAATCCCATGCTCGGCTTCATCACTTGACCCATGGTCAAATGTGATAGCATCATCCATGCTCACCTCCATGGTTGAAGGGAAAATCCCATGATCGACCGTCTTCTCGCCATCTTGGTCACCAACTTTGCACTCCCACATCATGCGACCTCTTCCATTGCTTATTGGGCACAAGAGATTGGGCATTCTCGTGGATCATGGTCTTGTCCTTGGCAATTGTCACATATGAGGTCTTCATCTTGCCATATGGGGGCCAATGTGGTGGTGGCACTTGGTGTAGATACCATATGAAGAAAAGTTCTTGAGAAGGGCGCCAATGGTGTTGCGGCCTCACGTTTGTGACCATGTTTCTTCCGGCGTCGACGTAGACTTTGCTCGAAGAATTTGTTGATGTCGGCCATGATCTCATCAAAGGTGGAACTTGTAGTGGTAGCATGAGGGAACACCATAGGATGCGCCTTTGTCGCCGTCTTCTTCTCATGTCGACATTGACGCTCTTGAGTGGAGGGGTGTCGCCGAAAGTCATTTGGATGCTTCTCTTCATGTTGACGTCGGCGTGCTTGTTGCATTGGTGACCTTTCCTTGGAGCTTCCACTAGAGCTTGGTGACATGTGCCGAAGCTTGGCAAGTGTGTCGACGTCGGCTTCAAGCTTGCCCATGTCATGAGCCTTCTTGGCATCATTCTTGTGTCGCCTTCTTGAGCGTGATGAAGAGTGTAGACGCTTGGTAAGCTTGTCGATGGCGTCCGTGATGTTTTTGAGTTTGGTGACATGTGCCGAAGCTTGGCAAGTGTGTAGACGCTTAGTGTCGCCAAACTTGTCCAAGGGTGCATCAAGCTTGTTCACTTGGTCATCTCTCATTGTGGTATATTTTGTGTGGCGCCTTGATGAGCTAGATGGGCCTTGGCTTGGCTTAGCCTTGTCGACGCACTTCTTGGGACGCCATCTTGTTGTCGATGTAGAATGTGGAAGCTTGGCGCTCTTGGAGATGTCCGTATCATGGCTCCTTCTTGAAGCTGATGGAGCTTCATAGGATGAACTCATGGTGGTCGTCTTTTTGCTCCATCTTGAGCTTGAACCATAATGTGTTGTGCCATGACTCTTGGTGGTGCCGCTCTTGAACATGGTGGTGATGGGAGTTCTCTCCTCTTGCATGTTGTCGAAGTCGTCGCACATGCTTGAAAAATGGTAGTCGTAGACGTTCTCCACCATGTCATCGGAGTTGTAGTCGTAGTAGTGGCGCTCCACCATGTTGTTGTAGTCGAAGTCGGTACCATATGATGAGGCATGTGAGGACACTTGCATCTCATTGTCGTTGGAGCTTGTGTAGTCGGAGTTGTGGTACCGCTCCATGTCATCGATGCTTGTGTAGTTGGAGTCGATACCATATGATGACGGTTGATCGAAGTCGAGGTACCTCTCCATGTCGTGGACGCTTGTATAGTCGGAGTCGGAGTAATGGTAGCGGAAGTCTTGGCGATGCTCCATCATGTCATGGGGGTCATTGTCAGTGTATAAGTCCCCCATGTCCTCATTGCATGAGGCATCATAGTCCATGTGACTCATCGTGTACTCGTTATCATCTTGGCCTCCATAGTTGCATTCACTCTCCCTAGACATGTCAGACAAGTGTATATGTAGAGTGGAAAGGAACTAGAACACAACCTCTCACCTTTGTAGATAGTATTGGACGTCGTGGCCAACCAATGGGAAACGATCACAAAGTAAAGTGCTTGTGTTCAAGTATCCAAAGCAAACTCAAAACACACACGGCTTAAAAGTGGATAGGAAGATATGATAGGTGGAAAGCAAATTGAACCAACCGGAAACCAAGATATTGTAAAGGCAAGTAGAGAACCACGATGATCACAAAGCAAAACAAGTCAATCTCGAAAGATAGGAATATAGCTCAAAGAAACACACGCACACATAGATAAATGGGACTCATGCAACCAAGAAGTGAGCTAAAGAACCAAATGATCCTAGCGAAGACTATAACCTCGGTGTTGCACAAGTACAAGGAGAGCCACTAGCTCGATTGCAATTTATTGGTGGGCTACAAGATGTGCACAAAATGTACCACCTACAAGATGTTCATCGAGCTTACGCGTTTCTAATAACCCCCAAGAGCAGGGGATCACTGTAGCACCTCTCAATGTGGAAGTAGGGTATCGATCCGCAGGAGCAAGAAGGAAAAGTTATCTATTCCCTACAACTAAAGTGTCACAAGTTTTAGTTGATTATGCACTAAACAAGTTTAAAGAACAAGATGGTTGATTTAATGGATGGAAGTTTAATGTAACAAAACAAGAATGTAAAAGTGTCCCAATCCTCTTCAATGCAAGAGGACAAGACAAAGGTTTTCTCTTATAGGAACAATGGACATGGGTTCATGGGTTCACTCAATCCTCTCTCCCATCTATGGTGATTATCATGTTATAGATAAAAAGTACACACAATTGTCATGCTTTAATGGTAAACTTCTATGACGGCTACATGTCCTAAAACACATAGTTGAAAGAAAATAATCATTTGTGTTGCTAGGTCACCCTCGTAAGGCTAGCGTGGTTTGTTGTCACTCCCACATCATACTTCTTCCTTTTTACCCCCAGATAAAGGATGTTGGGCTGTATTGTGTCACTCAATACATATGCCGTTGTCACATCGGCCATCCCGTACCTACATACATCATACTTCATAATGGACAATATTCTAAACACTAGTGCAATGATTCATATTTCGTGTGCATGACCACATCTCATCTATCTACACTTGGTGGTGTCAATCACCTCATGACATGGATAAACAAGGCATTATGCATAAATCGAACCATCACATGCATCATAGAATATCTCCAAAGTATGACAAGTCATAAAAGATCCAACACAACGGTAAATGCATAACAAATATCATCTCATACCACAATATCCACCATAGGAATTACATAGATAGATCCATACTTATGCAAGGCACATCATATGGACTTCAACAATGATCATACATAGAGAGATTAGATCAAGTTACCACCACAAACCCAAAGTCCAGGGGGTGGACTACTCCCCCTTCATCATGGTGATGATGGTGGAGATGTTGGAGAAGATGGAGACCACCCCGGCAGCGCCCCGCCGGAGTTTTCCCCCTCCAATCTGCAGCTCCAGGTCTTCTGTTTCGTGGTTTTGTGTTTCTGCGGCGCTCCTTCCGAAAGCCGTCGGGGGACTATTTTTATAGTCGTTTTTAGGTCAAGACGAAGGCACGGGACGAAGATCGACGGCATCGGAGGCTCGAGGCCCAGGATAGGGGGTCCCACGCGGCCAAGGAATCTGGCCGCGTGGGCCCACCTCTTTTGGCCCTCGGGTTTCCATTTTTTCGCTTCCTTCGCTCCTACGCTTTGTTCCTTCCAAAAAATGATCCCCGCAAAATATTAGGTCATTTGGACGTCGTTTGGGTCCCTGAAACATCAAAATATAGAAAATAGGGTTTTCTGCCAGTGCAGGGTTAATTCCAGAAAAATAGGGAAACTGTGAAATATTCCCAAAATCAATATAAAACAATGATATAACCCTTATATGATG
This sequence comes from Poa pratensis, assembly GCA_947311845.1. Taxonomy (NCBI): domain Eukaryota; kingdom Viridiplantae; phylum Streptophyta; class Magnoliopsida; order Poales; family Poaceae; genus Poa; species Poa pratensis. The sequence continues at coordinate 17,802,259 of CAMZMU010000111.1, forward strand.
AAATATAAGTAATATATAATGCAAAGTTCATGTATGCATTTTACATGCATCAACATCCCCAAGCTTAACCTATACTCGTCCTCGAGTATGAAGGTGATAAAACTAACATGGACTTTGCTTTTTAATACTATCAATGGATATCAAAGATGATTACTATTGCTACATAGAGTCAAATGATTCATTCTTCAAAGGAATAGCAATATACAAGATAGATTATGAAGTGATATCAAATATTCAATGTAAGGATGTTCAATGATAATTCACAAAGTGTAACATAGAAGAAAGTACTATGGACCAAATGTATGCATAATAAAAAGTAAAAACATCCTATAATGGTCATAGAGTATTCTTGTAAATCTGAATATAAAAGGTGGACACTTTGGAAAGATATATAAATAAGTAGAGGTAAAACATGAATAAGTTTCATCTAGCTTCCAAATGCTTCTACTTAAGTTAATGTTTGCAATGTGGTATCCATTGGTGTGGAGCTCTCATTACCCCTATCATAGCATCTTGAATGGTTAAAGTTTAAAGTGAAAGCAAATATGAGTAGTGTGCTTGACAAAGTATGGGTTGAATGCCTCATGCCCCGTGAATACGAGTACCTACACCACGGTGTTACTCAACTCGGGCCACAAAGCAAGTTCAAGTTAAAGTCATTGTAAGTAATATAATAGCGTCATCAAGAGCGTCAACTGGGGTACCTCTTGCCTCAGGACATGGAAACTAGCCCATGTCAAAATGACAAGACAAACAGACAATGAACAATCTCAGCACTCTTTTATTTACTATTTGTATAGCTTTTTATTATGACGTGCATCACTGAATGTTCACTTTGGTACGCTGTAAATTTCCACCATGAATGATGCATGGCTTAGGTTAGCGGCCCAGGCGTCTCTCTAGCCATTTATACAAACTCCTCAAACTTACTAAGTTTCCGCATTTATTTGGCACCATGATAAGCATCCATAAACAAAAGTACATGATATCAACTAAATATAATTAAGAGCACGTTGAAAGCTTGCCATGTGACAGCACATATGAGCTAACTCCCAACCAAGACTCTTGTCAAGCATACAACTTCATAATTTTAATCACAATGGTTCATGTTTATTAAGTGCAATAAAAGTAAAGTGTGCATCAAGTTCGTGAGAGCTTTTTAACCAACTTTCCCATAACAATCAATAACATAAGCATTTTAATTTGGAAACATAGATAATACAATATAACATGATAAACATACTCGGAATAGCATTAAGCTAATAGGTAGATATGGTGGACTCACTGGAAAACTTTGGTTGAAGGTGTTGGAAAACAAGTTTTTACTTGTTGGAATTTTTGGGCTAGCAAAAGGGAGAAAGTTGACCGTCTAAATGCATGCATAAGTGTCCATAGAACTAATCAATCCATGTTAAACAAAGTAAAGTAACATTCAGCATCAAAACATGAATAAAAGATAGCTCTTGATAAAACACTTGCAAATTAATACTCATTAAAAAGCACATGAATCATGCAACTATATGTATCTTTTTGAATCAACTCAAACATCCCTTTCCCAATCTTTTTAATAGCATCCAACTTAATTCAACCCAAATTTCCAGTAGCTCTCTCATAACATAAATGAAAAGTGGTGGTCTCACAAATAAAAACCAAACCGAAATAACAAAAATAAAAGACGCTCCAAGTTTATGCGATAAAGTGCATTGATCGAAAAACAGAAGTTAGACGTGTGCAAACCGAGAGTGTGTTGGTCCAATGGGGTTGTCTTCACATCCCCAAGCTTATGGTCTTCACCATCCTTGGATAACTCTTGGTGCATCTCCTCTAATCCCTGTGAAAAAACTTCAAAACACCGTTTCTCCCATCTCTTTTCTGTGGGGTGACATTAGTAGTGATAGACAAATGAATTGCTTGCTGCATAAAATCCTTAAACAAAAATGTGAAACATGTCCAGAAAGTATATAATGTTGTATGCCTACTTATAAACTCAATTGGATCAAAAAGATTCAAGTTAAAAGTTCAAAGAATGCATCAAACAAAATGGGACAGAATCTGTCCAGAAAAACAGCAGCAGCAAAACGCATTTTTCTACCCTACTTAAATATGTCAAAAAATCTGAAAAATTCACGCTTACAGAGGATGAAAAGTTGCAATTACAGTTCAAATTTCAGCTCATTCGGAGTTACAGAATAGAAATGAAAAATCATACCGTGCACAGATTCGTGCTGGAATAAAATCTCCGAATACAAATAGCAACTTTTTCAAACCAAAACGGGTAAAACTTGGCACTTTATTAAAAATTCCAGAAACAAAATTAAAAACTAAGTCTCTTGTTACAGCAAGAGGACACAAAGAAAATCAAAAATAAAAACAACCGGGTTGCCTCCCGTAAAGCGCTTTCTTTATAGCCATGTAGCTAGGCTTCTTACTTGATATCAAGATGGTTGGAGTGAGGTGGCTTGGCATCCCCAAGCTTGAATTCTTGTCCTTATTTGATATATGTTGGGTGAGTCTAGGGGTAACATCCCCAAGCTTGAGTGTTTGTCTCTCTTGATCTTTGTTCATCACCCTCAACTCTTCCACTTGAAAATTCTCTTTACACAAAACTCAACATAAAACTTGATTAGAGGGGTTAGTGTCTCCATAAATTAAATCCTCATAGGTACAGCAAAGACATATAATGAGTTGATTCTAAACATTAACTACTGTTACTAAGGTTATGTTTTGCTCTTTGATCAAAAGAACCACACAAAACATAGTAATGAGACTAATGCAAAATAAAAACAGAATCTGTCAAAAACTGGACAGCCTGAAAGGAGCGAATTTTTAGAGGCACTTATGTTGCTCAAATCAGAAAACTTTGAACTAATGAAATGTGTAATAACAACTGAATATTGCTGTCGTAAAATATCAGGTCAAAATTCCTCTTCTGTGATTTTTAACATTCTTCGCAGTGAAGCTTAGGAATCTGTTTTCTGGACAGCAAATCACTATTGTTTGATCCTAGCTCTCAAATAGGACCATCATCTAAAGCATTATCATAGAATATCTAAACCAAATTCCTCATCACTTTCAAAGCTATTATCAATAATAATATCATTTTGAATGTGTTGATCATCATCAGAATCAGAATCAAAATAGCATGGTGAGTAAGGATATGGGCAATCCTCTAATACCTTTTCCTCTTCTCTATATTCTTCTTGTTCCTGCAAGCCATTAGATCTCTCCTTGATAGCAACAAGATTGTTATAATATTCAAGGATATAGGTATTCTTACAAAAGAGTTTCAAGAGCTTTATCTATATTAAACATAACTATCTCAAGAATTCCCATTACAATAGTAAATTCTCGGCTGCCTTCATATCAGTGGTCATAATTTCGTTATTATGGAAAGAGGCAATTATAGGCATACTCTCAAGCTTGCATTGAAAATTAAGATGCTTAGGATATTGATCTATGCAGCAAGATACATTATACCTATCACATAATCCATGGCCAATTACATTTAATGCTTCCATTATAAACCTTTTTTGATCAACATTAATTGATCCAACCATAGGGGGTTGCATAAGTACGTGACTCATACATTCCACGAACATAACAAATGAACTAAATTTTTTGTGTTTTTTCAAATAAGGAGAGTATAAACTGATACATAAATAAAGTAAAGCTAATGAGAAACTCACAACCAAACAAGTTTAAAGGAACCTCCCCAAGCTTAGATGATTGTAAGATATAAAACAAGATAAAATAAATCTAAAGTCTAGTGCACCAAGAATAGAAACTTAAGCGCTACGCTCCCCGGTAACGGCGCCAGAAAAATACTTGATAACCCCCAAGAGCAGGGGATAACTGTAGCACCTCTCAATGTGGAAGTAGGGTATCGATCCACAGGAGCAAGAAGGAAAAGTTATCTATTCCCAACAACTAAAGTGTCACAAGTTTTAGTTGATTATGCACTAAACAGGTTTAAAGAACAAGATGGTTGATTTAATGGATGGAAGTTTAATGTAACAAAACAAGAATGTAAAAGTGTCCCAATCATCTTCAATGCAAGAGGACAAGACAAAGGTTTTCTCTTATAGGAACAATGGACATGGGTTCATGGGTTCACTCAATCTCTCTCCCATCTATGGTGATTATCATGTTATAGATAAAAAGTACACACAATTGTCATGCTTTAATGGTAAACTTCTATGACGGCTACATGTCCTAAAACACATAGTTGAAAGAAAATAATCATTTGTGTTGCTAGGTCACCCTCGTAAGGCTAGCGTGGTTTGTTGTCACTCCCATATCATACTTCTTCCTTTTTACCCCCAGATAAAGGATGTTGGGCTGTATTGTGTCACTCAATACATATGCGTTGTCACATCGGCCATCCCGTACCTACATACATCATACTTCATAATGGACAATATTCTAAACACTAGTGCAATGATTCATATTTCGTGTGCATGACCACATCTCTCTCATCTATCTACACTTGGTGGTGTCAATCACCTCATGACAGGATAAACAAGGCATTATGCATAAATCGAACCATCACATGCATCATAGAATATCTCCAAAGTATGACAAGTCATAAAAGATCCAACACAGCGGTAAATGCATAACAAATATCATCTCATACCACAATATCCACCATAGGAATTACATAGATAGATCCATACTTATGCAAGGCACATCATATGGACTTCAACAATGATCATACATAGAGAGATTAGATCATGTTACCACCACAAACCCAAAGTCCAGGGGGTGGACTACTCCCCCTTCATCATGGTGATGATGGTGGAGATGTTGGAGAAGATGGAGACCACCCGGCAGCACCCCGCCGGAGTTTTCCCCCTCCAATCTGCAGCTCCAGGTCTTCTGTTTCGTGGTTTTTTGTTTCTGCGGCGCTCCTTTCCGAAAGCCGTCGGGGGACTATTTTTATAGTCGTTTTTAGGTCAAGACGAAGGCACGGGGACGAAGATCGACGGCATCGGAGGCTCGAGGCCCAGGATAGGAGGTCCCACGCGGCCAAGGAATCTGGCCACGTGGGCCCACCTCTTTTGGCCCTCGGGTTTCCATTTTTTCGCTTCCTTCGCTCCTACGCTTTGTTCCTTCCAAAAAATGATCCCCGCAAAATATTAGGTCATTTGGACGTCGTTTGGGTCCCTGAAACATCAAAATATAGAAAATAGGGTTTTCTACCAGTGCAGGGTTAATTCCAGAAAAATAGGGAAACTGTGAAATATTCCCAAAATCAATATAAAACAATGATATAACCCTTATATGATGCAAATATGATTGAAATATAAGTAATATAATGCAAAGTTCATGTATGCATTTTACATGCATCAGCTTCCTACAAGAGATATGGCAAGTGGTGTTTCTTCTTTTCTTTCTTTTGGCTCTTTTTGCTTGTTGACTCTTTTCTCTTTTGATTCTTTTCTCTTTTACACAACCACTTCCTTGATGCCACAACAAGATATATCAACTAGCGCATATAACTTTTGCTCGGAAACTACACGGTGCAAATGTGCAAACCCCAAGCAATCATCAATGAGCTAGCCTCAATAGGACATGGTAATCGCAAAGATATAGTGTGGCTCACAATGGAATGGCAAGGGGAAAAGATTCGTGAAGTTATACCTTTCGTCGACGATCTTCACCCTTTGTTGTAGAAGCTTCGTGCTTGCCCACGGATTTTGGTGGTGGTGGATGATGGAGCAACCGCAATGGTGATGTAGAGCTTGTCCATAGCTTCGAAACGAGCCGAAGAACACAAAAAACGAAGTCCGAAATCAAAAGATATGGCCTAAACCGTATTCCAGAAATTCCAGCTTTTTGCAAAGGCGGTAGTACCGCACGGGGTCTGGTAGTACCGGGCCGGGTCGCTGTTCGTGCCCGAGACGCGAAAATGCGCGATTTTGGCGAAAAAACGGCCCAAAAATGACCAAATTGGAGGTGAAAATGATGGAATTAAGCCATGGGAACGCAAAGGAAGGTAGATCAACTAGTTTAGCAATAGATCTATGGATCAAAAACTGTCCAAACGCACTCAAATCTCCGGATCGAACAAAATCAATTTGGAGCTATTTTTGTTGGAAATTTTCGAATTTCTCAAAATCAAAGAAATATTTGGGTGGATTGGGGGTGGAAATAAAGTAAAATCCATGGCAAATTTTACTCTGATACCATATGATAAGGTTAGGACCTCAAGGGTGCCCGATCTTCATGGATTGACTGCGGATTTGGGCGAACTCACGCAAGAACACACGAAGAACGCCAAGAACACAAGAACACAAACACGATACAAGGACACGTTTCCCTCACCGGTCGGTCCAAGCCGGTCCAATAGAATTCCAAAGGGAGAGATTGGCAAGTAGAAGCTACAAGGAGAGATCTTGAGGGATTGTTTCTCCAAACGTTCAACCCAACCGATCCAATAGAGTCACCCGAAGATGAAAGATTGGCAAGTAGTCACAACTACAAGTAGAGGTCTTGAATCCACAAGAGGAATCTTCTCCACAAACGGAGGCCTTGAATCCACAAGGGGAGGCAACACCATAAAGGGGTGGGTAAGGGCATCCACAGTGTATGCCAAATAGCGATGCCAAATAGCCAATTTGGCTTTTGGCACCAGTTCTAGGGATGGCACCCGCAGGGTATGGGTAAGGGTGGAGCCACCCCATACCCTTACCCGTCGACCACGATCTTACCCGTCACCCTTACCCATACCCGTCAACGGGTACAACTTTTTCCCATACCCGTCACCCGACAGGGTAGATGGGTACCCACGGGTAAAAATACCCGCATTTAAAACACGTAAAATTGGGCAGAAAATAGTCGTAAAAACAACACATAACTCATGCAGAAGAGTTATATTTCATTGTTTTGCTATATCAGGAGTCGAGACGTGATCACATGAATCAGATAGATTAGATATAATATTAGGAATAGCTAAATTATCGGTATAGTGAGGTAGTCACCGGATGGTGCGCCATCCGCGGAGGGTTAGCGAGCAATCCCTGCCTATATCTTTGAATTTCGATTGTAGCCACATGCATAGACCCTACTCATATATCCGTGCGTGAAAGTTTAGACTCACTTGTCAAATATTATATGGGTACATGGGTACGCGGGTATGGGTTATACGATCCCATACCCGTACCCTCTCTACCCGATGGGTATGATATTTTCCCATTTACGTACCCATGGTAATTTTTTATCCCATACCCTTACCCTAATAGGGTTTTTACCCGCCGGGTAAAAGGGTAATGGGTACCCATTGCCATCCCTAACCGGTTCCCTTCACTGTGGAGGTTGCGCCATAGCCAAATAATATGGCGTCGGCACAGCTAGATGATCCGCTCCCAAACTCATCGACCGAATAAACAATTGCAATTTCCCTCTCTGCCTCCAACTTCTCCTCTTCGTGCTTCGACTCGGAGCACTCCTCCCGTCCGCCACCGCCGAACTCACCGGCCAGACCTGCTTCTGCGCTGCCGAACTTGCCGGTTGCCTACGACAAGGCCGAAGCGCACGAACAAGAGCAAAGGGCCAATCCCTCGCTGCCAGACCGACGCGAACTACAGGCAGCCGAGCTCCGCAATCTCGTTGCGTGGAATTTGGGAATTTTCAGTCGCCGTGGTCCGCCGTGGAGAAGAAAGGATAGAGATAAGGTTAGGAGAGAGAAACTGCAAGGACAGATGAGGCGTGAGCGGTTGCCGAGGTATGTTTTTTCATATCAGTTTGTGCCAAATCCGGGTCCACCTGTCAGTTAATTTGGCAACCAGCACGCTGTAGAGAACCAAGCTATTTGGCACCGATGCCCATTCACAACTACGTGGCAAATTTGGCTTTGGCCACAATATGGGTGCTCTAAGGAGCCTATACTCAACTCTCTCTCTCATCATAGACTCTATCCTATAGAGGTGGAGGGGTACTCCTATATATAGTCTAGACCCAAAGGGGTAGGTGGCTCCCAAGGTAAAAGGCACGTCGCGGCTACCTTCTTTTTGTATCCTGAGAAGCACGTACAATAGGTCCTCCTTTTCCTCCACCTTCACATTGTCGTTTGACGCGGTGGCGGCCTTTAGTTCTTGGCGTTGCTTCATGCCAAAGTCAATAAGCTCGAAGCTTTTGCGGTGGTTCTCCCATGCCAGCCGAGATGGCCTGTTCACGAAGCTCGCGAGACACGAGGAGGGGAACAAGTCGACATGGTTGAAACGGGAGAGGAGCTTGACCCTGCACCGGAGGACCTTCAGAACCTATGAGAACCAGGGCGGGGTTCCCACATTGCATTATAGAAGAATAGAAATTATCCAGTTAATTAGGGAAACCGGATCCAAAAACCATGCAAAACGCAGTTACAAAACCGCACACTCTAACTCATGGAACATCGTCTGTGCCTGAAACCAGGGAACCGAAACCCAAGCTAACAGGCCACCTCTCATACCCGACTAAAAGGACCTCTCCAAACACACACGAACTATCTCCACTAGAGATGCACCGATGTGCATCCTCCACACAGAAGAGATCAAGCATTGGTCACAACTAAAACTCGAACAGCCTCCCTCACCTGTGGTGTGTGCTGCTCCTTGTACATCTGCAAAAAAATGCATCTTCTCATCTATGGCCTCCTTGGTGTTTTTCCCTTTGCTCTTGAGCTTTGGGATCTCTCCAAAAGCCTCCGCCCGCCTAAACTCGGCGCGCTTGGCTGCTGGAATGACACAATCCTTGTTCTTCTTGTCTAGCCGGATGCTTCGTCGCTCGGCCAAAGAGGGAAAATCCTCCCAAACCTGCTTGTCCTTGGGCATGTCGACAATCTTTCGGCAAAGGTCCGCCATCGAGAAAGGCAAGGTCTTCTATTGTGACTCAATCGAATCAAACTCGGCCATCACCTTCGTGATCTTCTCCTCCGGGCTAGGGCCATCAGAACCTCTCAACTCCTCCAAAACCAAAGGCACCAAAGGCACTTCACTAGTACAGAACGACACATCGGAAACGGGCCAAAAAATCCATCAGAAATGGAAAAAGGGTCCGTGTCCCCGCCTCCGTGACTGATGTGAAGGCCCTCATCGGTTACGGAGGTAAAACACCGTTTCCGATGAGGTCTCCATTTGGCAACGGTTGTGCCCAGACCTCTGTTTCCGATGTATCGGAACATCAGAAACAGAGATTCTGTTTCGACTCGTTTGCGTTGTGGTTTCTTCATAAGCCTAGAGCTATAATAGAGTTGCCACTGGACATTTAAAATCTGACAGCAGAAGCACAACAATGCTAACAAATCCATTCATAATGTATATAACAATTGTAACCATTACATAGCATCAAAAGATGATCAATTACACATATCGAGACTTCTCCTTCTTCCTCAACTCACTGTCCGTTTATAGTCCTCCACTCTTCTCCTTCTTCCTCAGCTCGCTCTCCAAGTAGTGGTTTCATGCTTCTCCAAATCACATATGCAGCATAATTGCTACACATCCTGAAGATAGATGGAGAAACTAAAAACATGAAACCATACCGAGATCGCAAGCCTCCGTAGCAAATATATTTTGCCAAATTCTTCATTTTGAGGCTTGCTCCATCTTGGACAGTGTCACCGAAATAATTCACAATCTAATACAAAACCAATAGAACATTTCATGAGTTGCTAATACAAATCACTCCCTCTTGGACAGTGTCACCGAAATAATTCACAATATAATACAAAACCAATAGAACATTTCATGAGTTGCTAATACAAATCACAAATCAAAACAGAGCACAATTGACCGAAATAATTCACAATCTAATACAAAACCAATAGAACATTTCATTAGTTGCTAATACCAATCACATATCAAAACAGAGCATCTCTAGTTCATGAGATCTTGCCTATGCCGGTGCAGAATATGACATATAGAGACAGCACAATTGATGAACAATCTAATATAAAACCAATTGATGAACTAGTTCATGAGCTGAGGGATTTAGACCTCATATTTTCTTCTCCGTGGATGGCGCCTCCAGATCGGCCACCTCCTCCTCCGTGGACGGCGCCTCCAGATCGGCCACCTCCTCCACCGTGGACGGTGCCTCCAGATCGGCCACCTTCTCCTCCGTGGACGGCGCCTCCACATCGGCCACCTCCTCCACCGTGGACGGCGCCTCTAGATCGGCCACCTCCTCCGTCGACGGCGGCCTCCAGATCGGCTTCCGTTGATGGCGGATCCACCACAACTGATGCATCACCACCCAATGAATGATCTGTTTCAGCTCCGCGTGGCCCAGAGGACGCGGGACATCACCGCAGGTGATCAGCCTGACGCGCTCCCACACCTGCCGCATCACAGCCGCCTCCAGATCTGCCTCATCACAAAAGGATGCAGCTAGATCGGTGCGGTCGCCGGAGCCGCGGCTGTGATGGCGGGATCTAGAAGCGCCGGGAGAGGAAGCCATGAGAGAGTGAGGAGAGCAAAAAGCTACAGTGTGCGGCGGCTAGGGTTGAAAGGTAGACAGTGAGGGAGTGAGAATGAGACTGATGGCTTGGTCTGTCGGCAATACATTTATAAGCGCCCAATTGGCAACGGACATTTTATATAACCGTTTCCATTGGATACAAGTTCACAACTACTATGTGCTATTGATTCCGGAGCAGCATACGAACCTAATACATTCTACTGATTTTCAAAGTGCATACGAACCTAATACATTGTACTGATTTGCATAGCTGCATACGAACCTAATACCTTCTACTGATTTTCAAAGTGCATACGAACCTTATACATTGTACTGATTTGCATAGCTGCATACGAACCTAATACATTCTACTGATTTTCATTGCTGCATACAAGTTCACACCTAACAGCAGCACACAAACAAACAAAATCATTCTAGCAATGCTCACAAGAACATTTAACTGAGCTATTTTTGTTCCTTTATGCCGCTTCTTGCGCACAGCAACAACATGGTCAGATTTAGTCGAAGTGTTTGTTGGGCTCCATGCCAAACCCGCTAGAGTTGCTGCTGTGTGCGGCTTCATCTCCATGTTCGCCATCTTGACTATCAAGGCTACATTTTCCAGCTCTGCAGCTTCCACTTCGACGCCATTAGCAAGTAGCATCTCAACATAATCTTCAATCCAAAAATAATAATCACAGCTCCCAGAATACTCTTCGCCCCTCCCCTACCAAATGGTAAATCGAATCCAGAGACAAATCAGCATCACACATAGAATAGAATCAATCAAAACTGGTCGAAGCGTCGAACTAACCCTGTGATTTGGACACTTGAAGTAGATCCGGCCTGGGTTCGGATCCGAACGCGACACTCGACGAATCGCGTTCTGACAGCGGCAGCAAACACACTTCACAAGCGGCAGATCTGACCCGGCCCCGGCGGCGCAGGAAGAGGACGCATTCGATCTCCCCGACGAGCTCATGCTCTTGGCCATGGAGGACACGAGTGCGGAGTAAAAACAAGCTGGAGCAGAGGAACAAGGGCGAATCGACAGTCTTTTATAATATCCAAGATAGTGCTAAAAAAGGAATTTTATATACGCAACCTCGCCAACGGTTGTATACAAATGTCCGATGCCATTGAAAAACATATCGCACACGGAGTCACAAGAAACTCCATTACCAACATATCGGTAACGGTTAATAATTCGCGACCGTTGCCTATGAAGGACGGGACGCGGCCCAGCGGCGGGTTTTCTCACACGGAAAGCGCGATTCTCCGTCGCCTAACTCGTGCCGTTTCCATAGAGGGGTATCCGATGTGTCGTTCTGTACTAGTGCCTGCACCACCAGGGAAACATGCTCCGAAGCAGCCATACGCGTGGAGGTGGAGTTCAGGTCAAGCGCCGAGTTGGTCACACCCCTAGGGGAGTAATAACCAAAAAACTCGAGACCACCATCCACATAGCCAGCATTGACATTAGCAAGCGGAGATGTCGCAGCCGGCGGCAAGGAAAACCTCTCAAGAGTAGCCTCAGCCCGCTCCACCAAGCTCCCAACACGCTCCATCAGCTCCTGCACAGCTTCCTGCATCTTGAGCTGAGCTGCGACCATCTCCTCAAGCTGCGTCGCGACCAAGCCACGCAGCTCCGCCCGCAACAGCGTCGCCTGCTCTTGGCCAGCCCGCAACAGCACTGCCTGGAGGTCATGGTCACCCGCGGCCTGGAGGATGTCTCACCAAGGTGCGGCATCGTACGGGCCGGAGCAGGGGGCGCAACCGTTGCAGAAGGGCGCAAAACCGAAGGCGGTGTAGGCGCGGTGGCAGGAGCGGGTCGACGAGGATCTTGTACTGGCACGGCCTGGAGTGACGAGCGAGCGGGAGAAGGCCTGCAATCCCTTGCACCGTGGCCAGACACACCGCAAGAGAGGCACCTTATAGGGTCGCGGTAGTCAATCTTGCGATGTCCCTTGGCATGGCACCGGAAGCAGCGACCACGGAGCCAGGCTGGAGGAGGATGGCGTAGCTTCAAAGCCGCGGATGGAATGGGCGAACGGCGTGGGCCGTTGCGGAAGGGCACCAACTCCCACGGTTGCTCGCTAGGAGGCGAAGGCTCTGGAGCAGGGGCACGCCGCAATGGACAACAATCCCGCCCGCTGCCAATGCCGAGCAGCAGGGCAGGAGGCGTCTCCAGCCCGCAATCGCTTCCGGCCGGAGAGGAATCGCGGGCCGGGGATGACGCTAGGTCCAAAACCGCAGAGGGCAACGAACTCGGGCGCGCGGGGAGCTGAGGGCTGGAGTAAGGTGCTGACGAACCTGCAGGGCCAACCGGTGGCGGCGGCGGGAGGGGCATCGACCAGGTGGAGAAGCTGGCACCGGTGGACAGAGGGGCCGGAGTTGACGCCGTCGTGGAGGGAGGAGTCGGGGGCGCCATGGGCGATGGGGCCGGAGCGGCAGCCGTCGGAAGAGGCTGGTGGTGGGAGGGGGAGGACGGGCAAATAGCTCCTGTGCGACGTCTTTCCTTGCAAATCGATGGACAGCGACGTCGTTTGCTGAAATAGCTCGCGTGCGACGCCATCTCGTGGCTGAAATCGCTCGCGTGCGACAGTCGGGCTTAACCGCAAGGGACAGGTTAGGGGTTGGAATTATGTGAGCCTGGTGGGACCCCCCACTTATCCACATCAGCACGGGACCCATAGAAGCACCTCCTAGCGTGGGACCCACCTCTTGTCCATGTCATCAGCTGGTACAAAACAGATCCATCTCGCCCCCGTGCCAGAGCCATCCCCGCGAGCGATCTTTCCGACCGTTGCCCACATCCTCTCGTCCCCCTTCTTCTCCGGCGACAGCGCGCATCAACGCCGGTGGTAGAGGTATGTCTTCGAGCTCCGCTTCCGCCTCCCACTGTCAATTGCCGCGCTACGGTCCAGTGCTGCTGGGAAGGTGCCCTGATTGCCCACGGACGGCACCTCTGAAGCGGCGGGTCACCACGAGCGACAAGAATGGCAACGCCGGGCGCGGGTATGTGAAATGCGAGAGCAAACCAGAGCCGGGGAAGGTGAGATCTGACTTTCCCCTCTTCCAATTTTGTTTTATTTTCCTCAATTTTGGGTTTTCATGGCACTGGAGCCGGGGAATTTCCTCAAACCAGAGCCGGGGAATTACGGTTAATATTTGGTTCCTATTTTCAAGATCTACTGCCATGCGACCATTTCGAGTGGCTTGATGTGTACATCAAGAGGATTGAAAAGGCGGGCACATCCCTGGTGCCCAATTTGCCGCCGGAGGTGGAGCAATTGGGATCTGCTACGGGGGTTGCTACGGTGCAGAATGGGTTCCAGAATGCGGATGGGCTTGCGGAAGTGAAGGCCGAGTTGAAGAAGATGAACAAACAGCTAAAGAAACTTTCGATCTGAAGAAGCAGGACAATCTGATGGCTGCAATTTTTTATTTATGTGCAATTGCTCTTGGATTTTTCTATGTGCTGATCATTAGTCATTAAACAATGTAATTAGTGTTGCATCACTAATTAGACTTGAAAAAATGCATCACGAATCCACCCTTTATTTGGTTTGTTTCAGTTCGTATAACAGTGTGCAGATGTGTGTGCAATTTTCAGTTCAGTAGAAGAAAAAAAAACGAGTAGGAGAAAAGGCCAGGCCCAATTAAAACCTAGCCAGGCCTAATGTTTAAAGAAGTGTTCATCCGGAAAAAAACATGCGTGCACACTCTAGGCCCAATAAACCTAGCCAGGCCCAATGGACAATGAATTCACCTCTGTCTTTTGTTTTTTATTCAGCTTATGTTATTTCACACACATATAATTTATTTCATTACAGAGCTCGGGAGCGGACAGAGCTGTGAAAAAAAAACGTTCTAGGCTGTCGAATAGATGTTGGGCCGTGAGAAAATATTAAGGCCCAAATAGAAAAGTAGCCCACCCGCGTAGGGACACCCTTTTTATATAGCATAGAGTGCTGCTTCAGTTCTTAAAAAAATGCTTCAACTAAAACCACTAAAATTAAATGTTGCTTCGGCAAATCAAGTTCTTACAAACATATTCTTCAGTTACTTGTATTTACTTTGGCCCCATTTTTTCATGGGACAATGTAGCTAAAATGCGGCAAAATGCTACTTGTTTTACTTGTCTTAGCTCATAGAAAATGCAGCATATATTATCACGACCAATACATAGATATATTTATATAAATAGTAGCACGGGTAGCACCCTTACAACTCAAACTGAAAGTAAATGACACAACACGATAGGACACGACAAGGGAAACTAAAACAGAAAGTAAATAAAACTTAAACGGCCGGGGTTGCACCCGCACCATCTTCACTCCAGGCACCATCTTCTGGGCGCCCCCATCTTCTTGCTCGGGCGCCCCTTCTTGCTCGCTCATTCCTCGTTGAGGTTGTAGGGGAGCCTGTGCATATGGTTGTCGGCGGGGAAGGCCACATCCCAGACGGTATAGATGTTGCACATCGTGAACTCGATGAACTCACAGCCGCACCAAAAGACTTGCCCGAGCAGCACGTGGGTGTCGAGTGGGTTGGCGAAGATGACCGTGAGCATCACGACGTTGTCGAGAGCGTCACGGGTTTCGTGGAGGCGAAACATGGGCCTCATGCCCGGTGGGCGGTTGAGGTGGCGATAGCCGGCGGCGAGGAACTCACGGGCGAGCTCGAACGGGGACCTCCACCTCGATATCTCCTAGATGCGGAGGGAGTTCTCCACGAAGACGCCGGAGGGTAGAGTTCCTCGCGGGTCGTGCGCGGCAGCCAGTACGTCACTCCGGTGAACTCCATCTTGCCCGGCTTGATGTGCTTCGAAAGAGAGTGAGGAGAGGAAGACGAGAAGGAGAGGAGATGGATCTGGCTTGTGTGGAGAGGGGAGAGGAAGAGAGGTGTATAAATAGAGAGAGAGGAGGAAGAGGAGAGGAGAGGAGATGCCCGTTGCTCTCCCGTGAGTGCGAGTCTGAAAAGAGATCGTTTTTTGAGTCTGAATCAGCGTGCCGCTGAATCGGCGGCGTGGTTAATTGCTGCAGTGCGACGTGTAAGCGTGCCTCTGAATCGGCGTGCTTAATGGCTGCGGTGCGACGTCCGACGGCATGCATGCGCGGGTGTGGTTGCAGGGTTGCATGCAGCTTGAATCGCCGCCACTACGGTTAGGCTAGACAGGAGCGTAGCGTAGCAGAACGGACACCACGACACCCAATGACATGTGGACCCTACACACGGTGGGCTACACACGGTGGCCAATCAGAGCGCAGAACGTGAGTCTCGCGGATCGCCGTGGCTCAGTCGATCGCAACCGTCTGCGCTAGTTTCCTTCTGGAAGGCGTCAATCCAACGGCCAACGGCCAAAACGCGGGAGTCTGCGGGTTTCCTTCTAGAAGGCTTGATCGGACGGCCAACGTAGGGCTTATCCAATGGCCAAAAATACGAGCTAGGGTTTGCGGGGTTATGCGGGGTTTCGCCTCGGTCAATGGGGTTTTGTGAGGGTTGACCAAACTAGGGTTGAGCATAACTAATTCAAAAAAATCAAAAAATTAAGAAACCTGCGCACATGGTTTTGTAATGTTGTATAGTAACTAGAAAAAAATATAAATATGGTTTATATACATTTTTACGAAAAATCCTAAAATCAAGTGAGAGACCTCGAACACTTTCAAATGAGCATAATTAATTCAAAAAAAATCAAACAATGAAGAAACCTGCGCACATAGTCTTCTTATGTCATATAGTAACGAGAAAAAATATAAAGATGGTGTACATACATTTGCACGAAAATGCCTTCACTCAAATGTGAAATGTTGTACAAAGTAGTATGGATTTCAAAGGAGAGAGTAGCTGGGTTGAAACTTTTTGAAATTGAAAATTGTCAAAACCCCACCAAAGATTCATTTTGGAGTGACTAAGATAGATCTGAGCTTAGTTTTTCATTTTCATGTTTTAAACTTTATTTATTTATGATTTGCAATTAAACCATTATTATGCAAAAGAAAATAATTAATATGAAGATTAATTCAATAAATAGTGAGACTTCGGAATGACACTTTATAGGTAGAATAGATGTCTAGGAAATTTATTTGGCTCATTTAGACAAGGTGGAAAAAAATTGCTTAGAAATGGGGCCGTTTACCCTACCTTTGGAGCTCATTTGAAACAAATTTTTCAGGAGTTAGCAAAAGGCCTCGGATTGATGACCATTTAGATCAAACAAAGTGCATAATAGTTTGAAATCATTGCAACATCCAAGCTTAGCATAACACACGTGGCATAAAAGTTTGAATTTTGGTTCAAATTTGAATTCAGATGACCAAGTGGCAAATTATTACAACAACATCATTCATAGTTATTACAACAAATACAACAAATCAAGTTTAGTACAACATCATTCTATTTATTTTGACTCTTCTTACCACGGGCACCACTCGGTTTCTTCTCCTTCTCAACTTGTACAGCAAGCAACTTGTTGATACTCTTTCTTTTCTTACCAAAACCACTAGGCCTACCCACAGCACGGCCAAGAGGTTCATTTTGGACAACATCAGCAACATCTGGTTCAGTTTGCACCACAGCAAGGTCCAAACAGGTTCAGCTTGCACAGCAAGGTCCAGGACAGGTTCAGCTTGCACAGCAAGGTCCAGGATAGGTTCAGCTTACACAGCAAGGTCCAGAACTGGTTCAGTTTGCACAGCAAGGTCCAGAACAGGTTCAGTTCGCTCCCGTGCATGAAGAACAGGTTCAGTTTGTGAACTGAAACTTCTCTTCTTTCTGCTACCACTGAGTCTTGATTTTTTCTGTGGCCAGCATTGTTCAACAACAAGAGGTGGGCCTTTTTCTGCACGCTTCCTTCTGAAAAATAAATCATATCACTTGGTTAGACTGAAAAAAGCAGCAAAATCAAAAACAACACACAAACAACAAAATTAACATACTTTGGCCATTCCGAAGTGTAACGGCATTGTGTGGAACCAATTCTATGCCCAAGTTCCTCACACAACTTGCATCTGTTTTGGTTACCTTTTTTAGGCCTTTTTGGCTTTTCATCTTTATCTTTTTTCTTTTTCTTACTACTCCCACCTTTCTCAAACCAAGCTTTGAATCTGCTCTGTTTGGGCCTCCCAGCCTTCCTTTTAGTGAGGGGTGGACACATAGAAAATTCAAATTCCACCTCAGGCCACTGCGATTGGTCTGTCAGTGCTGGAATTTGAGTTGCATATGCAGCCTTGAATCTTTGCACCGAGTAATAATCATGCAAATATGGGTGTATATTTAACTTGGGTTTAGATGCCAAAAAAATTATGGCATGCTCACATGATTTCCCAGTGTGTTGCCACTCTAGGCACGTGCATTCATGCAAATCAGTGTCAACAACATGCCTCTTGCCACTCTTTGTATCTCTAACTTCAGCACCCCACAATAAAGATTTCTCAACAGATAGATGTGAAAGCTTTCTGCTCATGTTGACCACTTGTTGTACCACTGCCGGAAGCTTATCCCCTTCCAAAAGATCACCAATTCTTCTTCTCAATTCCCACAAGCGCATGATCATGATCCTGATTTGGTCCACCATGTCATGCACAGGCAAGTCTTTCAACTCTTTCACCCTGTTGTTGAAACTTTCTGCCAAGTTGTTGTTGATATGATCGCACGTGATTGCAGTATTAAAACCTGACCTATACCATAACAGAGAATGGTAGGTGTTCAACCATGAAACAAAATCATTCTCTCTACATGCTGCCATTATCTTACCAAGGTGATAGGAATGTGTCTATGAGGTGTAAGCTCTTGCTGCCGGCCACATGCGCCCAAATTCTTCTCCTCTGAATTTTTTTATCAGATTCGTCCACATATGGAAAACAATCTTCACTGCATTTTCTAGCCCTTTACATGCATCTGTGTGGATGGTCAAAGGTGATACTGGCCCTAGGCATCTTTTCAACTGCATCATGAACCATGTCCATGATGCCTCTGTCTCTGACTGAAACATTCCAAGGGCAACAGGAAACATCCAGTTGTGTCCATCAAGAGCATTGCATGCTGCCAACTGACCATTCCATTTTCCAGTCAAAAAAGATGAGTCGATGCTCAAATATGGATGACACCCTGCTTTAAATCCATCTATGCAAGGCTTTAAACACATAATTTTTTTGCTGAAATAAACCTTGCCATCCTCTTTTACCTAAGTATCTATCTCCACCACGCTGCCAGGTGACCTCTTCTCCACCTCTGCTTTAAAACTATACAACATCCTAAATGTATTTGCCCAATCGCCATATAATGCTTTCATTGCCCTTTGTTTTGCCTCCCACACCGTGGTATATTTCAGCACAATGGGATACATCTTTTCCAAGTCAACTTTAAGTCTCTTTGTTGTAGCGTTTGGTGTCTTGGCTAAAATAGGAGTAATCTTTTGTGTAATCCAAAGCTGTGATGTCATCCTTGAAACTTGCTGTGAACTGCTCATACATGTATGCTCATGTGGAATTTGATTTACCCTGATTGTATGGCCATCAGGTTGTCGTCTGAAGGAGATATGCCCTAGAGGCAATTAATAAAATGTTTATTTATCATATCTCATTTGTTCATAATATGTTTTTATATCATGCTATAACTGTATTAAGCGGAAACATTAATACACGTGTGGTACGTAGACAACCAGGTCCCTAGTAGCCTCTATTTAACTAGTTCATTGTGCAATCGATGGTCGAGGTTTCCCGATCATGTGACGATGGTGTCAGTTGACAACGGAGTCATATCATTAGTAGAATGATGTGATGGACATACCCAATATTTGTAGGACGTAGTCATTACGTCTTTGACTGTGAGATCAACTCTTATCGCTATTCCTGGAAGATGCTTTGATTGCATCAAATGTCATATCTTATATAGTACGACAATAATGGTGTCCATTACATGAAACGTAGTTCATGATTTCCCCTCTGCTCTCTTTAGCATTTTGGTTTAACACCATGCAGGCAGCTGGTACCTTCCCAGCTTCTTCATCAGGTAACCTGCCAATTCAACACATTGTCAGCGGCATTTTGCCTAAAAAAAAATGAATGAATCAGTATCTCCTTTACTTGAACACAGGTTTTTCCCGCAGAAACATCCACAATAGATCCAGTGCGCTTGACAAGATCTCCTTCTTTAATAGCGGTATCACTACCAAAGACAACAATACCTACATTCTCATTCTCAAGATTCAAGGCTATTCCTTTCACACCGCTGGCAAATTCCACCATTTCTCCAGCTTGAATATCGTTCAATCCATAAACACGTGCAATCCCATCTCCAACTGAGACCACTCGACCGATCTCATCCACTTGAAAATTCGTGTAAAAGTTGGTCATTCTACTTTCTAATAGAGTCGTGAGTTCCGCAGCTCTAGGTGAGAATTCCATACTTTCGCAAAGACCTCTCGGGTATCGGAAGGGAGTATGTTGAGATGAGGGATCAAGAGCGGGATTTGCCAATCCGCATAGCAGGATAGATACTCTGAGGCCCACTCGGTGAGATTATGTCAAATAAGCTTGCAAGCATGTGACTTGGTCACGGGGACATATTATCACAGACGAGTAGAAGATAGTGTTGTCGATAACGAGATCAAGCTAGGTATCATGATATCTATGAACGAGTCTCGGACACGCTAAGTATCGCCATGCAAAAGGTTTAAGACTCGACGTCTAAGGTTCGAACGACAAAGTTATTCGTTATCTCATAGGGATTAATTCTGGGTATCCAAGGTCCACGAATTAGTCATTAATCGGAGAGCGTGTCTCGATTATGTCTGGCGAGATCTCGAACCGCTAGGGTAACACACTTAAGGGATGATGACATTTATAATAGATTGGAAATAGAAGAGAAAATAAAAGAGAGCACCGGAAGTGTTCCGGGAGAGTTCCGATGGAAACGGAGAGCGACGAAATAGTTTTCGGAGCTAGAATTAATTAGATAAAATGTATTTGATATTAATCAGTTGAATTAATGATTAAATATATTTTTATTTTTATTAAATTCGAATTTTAAAGGCTGCACACCTAGATGGGCCTAAAGAGGCCCATGAGGGGGGGGGGGGAAGTCCCCCCTCTCGATGCGAGTTGGGAGGGGGCCAACATAGGTGGGCCGAATGGGGCCCACCTAGGGCCGGCAGCCCCCCTTGGTGCAGCTGCACCATGTGGGATTAGTCCCACATGGCTAAGCCAAGGGGAGTTGCACCGTCCCCTCCCCTTTATATAGAGGTGCACCCATGCCTTTGAAATTACATCATTCTCTCTCTCTCCCGTTTAGTCGTGACTCCGCAATTGGAGTCGTGCACGGGTTGAGTGTTTCTCCACCATAAGCACACCGCCGTGCTGCTGGTTTTCCGGTCCAAGTCTTCCGCTGCTCGTCCCTGGATCGGAGCCCGGAGGTCGTCATCTTCGCCGTACGTGTGTGACTCCCTGCGAGGTGCCACGCCTGTGGCACTCGGAGGTCTTCTTCCTCTACACGACCTTGAGGTCGGCTTCGTCGGCTTCATCGACAACGCTTGTGCGGGAGCGTGATCCCCACTTTTCGGTCTACAAGGGTATGTATATCGATCTCCTGCGTATTACTATATCAGCATAGTATAGATCCTGGCTAGTATAAGGATATCGTTGTTAGGAATTTTTTTGTTTTCTGTCTACGATCCCCTTCATCGTCTAGCAGATATGTACCACTTGCAAGGTTTGGCACCTCCATCATAACCTTGGCACCTAGCATAAAATTTCTTTCGATCAGTCCACAGAGTCTTGGCCTCAAACTCATGTCTCACTGCATAGGACTCATCCATGTTTGGCCACATCTTCCCCACCTCAATGACAGGGTTCTCTCTGTCATACACATGCACTAGCTCATCGGCATGTGCATCATCTACATCATCTGCAGCATCTAACATCAACTATCCATCCACTTCTTCATTGCCTGAATTTGTGTTAGCATCAGCAGGCAAAGTATAGTCATCCTTCTCCTTATCTCTGTCATCAACTGGAATTCCAAACATTTCGGCCATCTTAGTGTCAGCTATTGGTGCAATGACCAAATCTGTGCGTTCAGCTAATTCTACTAAATTCCAACCAACAACAACCTTCCTAGCATCATGGCATCCCTGTTCTGCATCTGCAGCAGCCCCTGTTTCTTCCCATATCACTGTCAGTTCAGAGAGCATTGGCAACAACATCTGCTTCTCTGCAGCCCACTCAGCATCTCCCATCTCTGAAGCCATCTTTGATGGCACATAACCAACCCTGGAATCTGGGTTCAGATCAATGAGCTCTGCCCAAAAGGTTACTTTTTTGCTTGTCCAACCTTCTTGTCGATCAATTTCATTAACTATATCTTCTCCATCCTCAATTCGGACATAAGTGTTTTCCCAATCAGAATACCGTAGCAGTGACACCTCTTGATCTGGACCCCAAATAATGCTCTCCCCAATTCTCTCGACCAAATTCTTCACTGCCTTCTCCTCCTTGCGCTGAAGTTCCCGGGGATCAATATCTGTACATTTGACCTCCCAAATAACTCTCGTGTCTCTCTCAATGTTTCGAACGCTACCATCACCTAGCTTGGCCTTACAAGGAAAGAATTCAAATGTAAATTCGAAGCTAGGCGCAGAATCTCCCCTGTCAATGGCGGGCGGGAAGCGGCAGTCAGCTAGGGGTGCAAGGGACGAGAACCAAATCGAGTTCAAAATAAGCTAGAAGAGGGTGCGCATTACCGATTTGAACTCTCTCCGGGCTTCATCTCATTCAATCCACGCGCACCTCTCCACGCTTCTCTGATTTCAAATCGACCGGGAAACAGAGCTTCAGGCCACAGACGCATCCAAAATTGAGGGGAACGAGACTAGGGTTGCAAAATTACTCACTAGAGAAAGCTACGCCACCGCCGAGAAAGGTGCTCCATAGTTGGCGAGAAGAAATCGTTGCTGCTGCCGGACAAGGGGGCGGCGCCGTCGAGCAAGGGCGGATCAAGCGGGAGTGGAGCACGGTCTGCTCGGGTCCGTGCGGTGTCGTGGCAACTGAGTGGATCCCACCAGTCGGAGCACATAACCAGCCAAGTCCTAAACTAATCTCAGCCTCCGTTAAGAGCCAGACAGCCGTTTTATCAGTTAGTCCTATCTGAGCTATTCCCACGCTAAAAAACGTCGCACCAGGGCTATTTCAGCCAACATCGTCGCATCCTGGACAATTCCCCGAAACGACGTCGCACATGAGCTATATGCCCGGGGAGCACGGAGTCACCTCCGCCATCGCGGGGCCTGATGGAGAAGGCAGCCCTCACATGCAGAAGGAGAGAGGGCGGGAGGGGAGGTCGGATCGGTGGCGGTGGGTGTGGAGGACGCCGGAGGGAGGAGATCAGGCCGGTGGCGGCGCTGGCTCACCTTCAGAACCTCATCCTGCCTACTGAACCCGTCCCTGATCATGGCACGTACGGTTGAGTCCGTGATGAGGACGGCAAGCGCCTGGCTGACGTTGACAGTCTCCCTCGTGGGGTATCCGCAATGGTGGAGACTAGGCGCCGGACCTCCTCCTCTCTGACATGGCGGAACGACTGCACCTGACGGACGCTGAGGAGCTCTGTGATGCAGATCTTGCGGAGTTGTCGCCAGTGGTCACCGTATGGCTGCGTTTGATGACTAAGGATCTATTCCTGCAGGCATGTGGCCTGCCGCTGGCGACTCCGTTGCTCAATGCGCCGTCCTGGCCGACGCCTTTTTCCTTGGTGCCTCACCGTAGCTGCCGTATTGCGAAGTACGCCGGCAAGGAGGTGCCAGGAACGCTGTCATGGGCGCAAAGGACTGTCATCTGCAAGCTGGGACTAGCTGACAAGCCCGAGGAGATCGACAACGCCACCCTCGAGCGCTACAAAAACTTCTTCGCTGGCGAGGTCCTTGAGCATAGGCTCCAAGCTCTGCGTGAGCTGTTCTCCCAGGGCAACCCGAGGGATGTCGATATGGTGGATCACGGTGCGTAGCCGGTCGCGGCCTGCTAGGTCTGCGTCGTTGTCCTGGTCGTTCCTCTGTCTGCCATGTCTACGCTGAACGAGAACGCGTGTGTGTGTGGAACGCGCGGGGTCTGAACTCTGTCGCCCGTCGGGATCACTTGCGTGACACGGTGCGTGATGAGCATGTGTCCCTGCTGTGTGTCCAGGAGACGAAACTTGCTGTAATCGATGATGCTTTGATCGCAAATGCTAGGGCCTGGGTTTGATTATCTCTTCCTGCCCGCCAATGGTACCCGTGGTGGTATACTGGTCACGTGGTGAACGCATCATAGGAAGCGTCTGGGGTGGCCTTCCATTCATTTGCCCTCTCGGTGCGCATCAAGCAGTGCTGTGACCCCTCGCTGCCGTGGTGGCTGACTGTGGTCTACGGCCTGTTCTCATCTCCTAATCGTCTGCTGTTTTTTGATGAGCTGCGCAGTTTTCATGCATCGCACGCGGGTCCATGGGCCCTGACAGGTGACTTCAACTTGATCTACCAGGCCGCCGACAAAAATAACACCAACCTGGATAGAAGATGGATGGCTCATTTCCGTCGCCTCCTGGATGATCTCGAGCTCTCGGAGATGAATCTGCACGGCCGCCGGTACACTTGAAGCAACGAGCGCCGTGACCCAACGCTGATGCGGCTCGATAGTTGGTTCTACTCTGCTGATTGGGAGGAACGGTACCCCAATTCGCTGCTGCGGGCTGGGCCTTCTCTTCCGTCTGATCATTGCCCAATCATTATGCACACCGATCTCCAGTCCCTACGATGTTTCCGGTTTCGGTTTGAGCCCATCTGGACGAAGTTTGATGGATACCTGCAGGTTGTTTCTAATGCATGGTCTGCGCCGCAAAGCCTTGTCCCGTTGTCTCGCCTGCATATCATGTTGTCACGCACGGCCAAGGCCCTGCAATCGTGGAGCGATCATCGTATCGGCAACATCAAGCGCCAGCTCCTCCTTGCGAAGGAGATCATCTTCCGCCTCGACGTTGCCCAAGAATCGCGGCGCCTTGCTGACCACGAGCATGCTTTCCGCAGCGAGCTAAGATGAAGATGCTCGGGCTGATCTCCCTTGAGCGCACCATGGCGCGACACCGGTCTCGTGTCCTCTGGCTGGCTGAAGGGGACGCGAACACGCGATACTTCCACATGCGGGCGAGGCTGCATCGACGTAACAACCACATAGTCGCTCTCGCTCGTGATGGGGTTGCTGCTGTCCAACACGAAGAGAAGGAAGGAATGTTGTTTGACTTCTACAATGGACTGATTGGTTCTGAATTTCACAGTGATCAGGACCTGGATCTCGACTTTCTCGGTCTGCCTTCGCTTGATCTGCATGATCTTGAGGCTCCGTTCTCCCTGGAGGAGGTGTGGGCCACCGTCAAGGACTTGCCCTTGGACAAGGCTCCCGGCCCCGATGGGTTCTCGGGCCGGTTCTTCCAATCGGCGTGGCCCGTAATTAAGGATGACATCTTCCTTGCGATCCAGCAGTTGTATGCCTTGAGGCCCAGAGGTATGAGAAAACTCAATGATGCCTTGATTGTACTCCTGCCAAAGAAAGGGGGATCAATCGAGGTCAAAGATTTCCGGCCAATTAGCCTAACGCATAGTTTCGGGAAATTGTTTTCCAAGCTCCTTGCGATGA
This sequence comes from Poa pratensis, assembly GCA_947311845.1. Taxonomy (NCBI): domain Eukaryota; kingdom Viridiplantae; phylum Streptophyta; class Magnoliopsida; order Poales; family Poaceae; genus Poa; species Poa pratensis. Next base: position 17,827,359 of record CAMZMU010000111.1, read on the forward strand.
GGCTGGCGCCGCGGCTGTCTGAGATCGTTGCGCATAACCAATCTGCTTTTGTTAAGGGCCGGTCGATCCACGACAACTTCAAATTGGTTCAGCTCACAACCAGGGCCCTGCACGTTGCTCGTAACCCTGCCTTGCTGCTCAAAATCGATATCACTAAGGCGTTCGATTCGGTTTCCTGCCGTTCCTCATCCGAGTCCTTCGGCATCTTGGTTTTGGTCACCGCTTCATCATCTGCATCGTCAAGAATCCTGCTGAATGGAGCCCCGGGGAGGGTGATCGCGCACAGAAGGGGACTGCGACAGGGCAACCCCCTGTCGCCAACGTTGTTCCTGCTCATCATGGAAGTTCTTAATGCCTTCTTCGGCGCGCTGAAGATCTCGAGCTCTTGTCGCCGCTGCCGTGTCGTGGGGTGCGCTTCCGCACGTCCATGTACGCCGACGACGTCGTGCTGTTTGTGTCCCCTGTGGCCCATGATCTGGAGCTGGTTCGACGAGTCCTCGATTGCTTTAGTGGTGCATCGGGTCTGCACACCAATTTTGAGAAGTGTTCCATCTCGCCGATCCGATGCACTGATGAGCACCTAGTTGTGGCTGCGCTCCATTTTCCTTGTCAGGTGACGAATTTTCCCTGTACCTATCTCGGATTGCCGCCCTCCTTCAAGAGGCTGCCTAGGTCGAGTTTCCAGCCGATCGTGGACTCCATCTGTCGTCGGTTGGCACCCTCCAAGGCCATCTTCTACACCATGGCAGGCCGTCTTGTGCTTATCAAATCGGTGATCACATCGATTCCAGTCTACCTGTCGATTGCGCTAGAGATGCCCGTGTGGCTGTTGCAGTTCTTGGAGAGAGGATACGGGCCTTCTTCTGGAAGGGCACTGACGCCGTTCAAGGAGGCCACTACCTCGTGGCATGGGACAGGATCTGCCGGCCGGTTGAGTACGGCGGGCTCGGAATTCTGAACCTCAAGCTGTTGGGGTTTGCTCTTTGTGTGCACTACTCTGGCTTCAGAAATAGCGAGCAGGCTGTTGGACAGGGTTACCGCTTTGTGTCGAGCCAGAGGTTCAGGCTATCTTTGACGCCTCTACACGTTTAGAAGTTGGCGATGGACGCATGGCTCTTTTCTGGACCGATCCCTGCTTAACTCCACGCCTCTGAGACAGTCGGCGCCCACCCTGTTCACTGATGTTTCCCCACAGGCCAAGCTGTCGAGGTCTGTCGAAGAGGCATTGCTGGATAGGCGCTGGATCCACGATGTCACCGGTCCGCTGACAGTCCCAGTGCTAACCGAGTTCGTGACTCTTGTTGATGCGCTACAGAATGTTGTTTTGACACCGGGAACTGCGGATCGCTAGTTTGGAAGTGGACGAGCTCCGGGCATATTCTGCAAGCTCCGCATATGGTGCGTTCTTTGAGGGGCTTGAGTTCTTCACTTGCGGGAAGACCATCTGGAAGACGTGGGCTCCGGCCAAGTGTAAGATCCACATCTGGCTAGCCCTGTAGCGGCGGCTTTGGACGGCGGATCGCAGGTTGCGGCATGGGCTGACCTCGCACACAATCTTCCCGCCCTGCGATCAGGACCCTGATACATCTAACCATCTCGCCCTCGGTTGTGTCTTTCCTCGGGAGGTCTGGTACAATGTCCTTCGCCGGTGCAATCTCGACTTCCTTGTGCCACATGATGGGGACTCCCTGATCGACTGGTGGCCGAACGCTCGGCGACGCGTGCCGTCTCGATCTCGGAAGGGTTTTGACTCCTTGGTCCTCCTCGTCATGTGGTTTCTTTGGGAGCGGAACGGCCGGGTTTTCGAGCGATCTGCAGAGATGGTCTACGCGGTTTGCCGGAGGATCGCAGACGAAGCCGAGCTTTGGATGCTCTCCGGTGCTGTAGGGCTGAGTCTTATCTGGAGTTAGCACTCTAGGCTAGTCGGGCGCTGTTTTTGCTGTTTTCGTGCTTTGTGGCTGCCCACCACCCTTGGCACGTGTGTAACCGCATCACTCCCATGCCGGAAACGCTGTAAAAATCCTGTTTTCTCGTTCTCTTTCTATCTAAGACGACACGCAAGGCTTTTGCGTGTTCGCAAAAAATCCTTGCGTGTTTGCAAAAAAAGAGGTTCCGGCAGGGCAGCAAGTGTCTTGGCTCACGGCCTGAAAATTTCTGCCGGCAACGAATTGTGCCTTGTCCAACGCAACTCCATCTGGTCTATGAAGCCACGTTGCTTCCTGATTAAATAATTGATGGATCTATGCACTTACAAAGCTAGCTTTTGTGCTATCACCGTATGTTTAGCTAAACTTTAGGGCGGTAACCAGCATCAACTCCAAACAGACCCGTGGGCTGCAAAGCCGGGCTGTTTGTTTGGTTCCATCCCACCAGATTTTTTGCCGGCACAGGCATTAAAACACCTCAGGGCCAGGCCCGATAGGAACTGCCGAATCGGCAGTTTTCATGGAGCCAGGCCGCGGGCTGCAAAATGGGGAGACCGTCGTGCGTGCGGGGAAGGTGGGAGACGGCAAAATCCCGCCCCTATTTTGCGTCATACATAGCTCCCCCCCCCCCCCCCCCCCCCCCCCCTCTCTTTTGGGTCACCTCCACACTTTCTCCAATCCACACCGGCGAAGTATCTAACAGGTTGGAGTTGGGGAGTCTCTCGGTGGCATTCCTCTGATCATTACTATTCCACCTCCAACTCTGCTGCCTATTATAAACATCTCCGCCAGGCTCTTCATAGTTTCGAGAAATATTACCTCTTCCCCATCTACTCTACCAAAACCACCACGACCGCCAGGGATCAGTCGGATTGAAATATTCACCAGGACCGCCATCACGTTGCTGGCCCATACCCCGACCAATACCTCTACCCCGTCTAGGAGCCAAAATAAAGGGACCCCATTCAAGTTTATCTTCCTCAAATTCTCCAGAACCGCACTCCTGGTGCCAATGTCCCATCTTACCACATGCATGACAAAAAAGGGGCAGCTTCTCATATTTAACTTGATAGAACTCAGTCTTCTCAACCCTAGTGAAGCTCACAAACCGTGTTAGTTTCTGATTGACATCCAACTTCACTCGTACACGAATAAATTGGCCAACAAACCCACTCGGAAGTGTTATCTGCAATTCCTTAACATCCCCAATTCGCTTTGCCATGTATTTCACAAAATTCTCGTTCTTCAGGACTGCATCCGGGAGCTTATGAATTTGGCACCACGTTTCCAGTCTATCGAGCTTGATTGTTTCTGGGTTTGAGAACCCATCGTACTCAGACATGATCAGAGTCCAAATCCTTTAAATTCCAAAGGTCCCTGGCGCATCTCCTTATTCCAATCCGCCATACAACTAAACTGAATGGAGAACAAATTAGCGTTAAAGAAAAGCGTTTATGGGAGACAACCCATTTCCTTTTTTGCTTTCAGTTTTCTTTTTTCCTTTTGTTTTACTGAGTCTTGGATTTTGTTACTTTTGTAACAATTCCTTTTTGTCCTTTCATTTTCGCTTTTGTGCCAAGAGTAACCTCTAATGGTAAGAAAGTTCAAAAAGTTTGGTTTGCGGTCTAGAAACAGATTTTTGTGCTTCACTGTAGAAAATATTTAAAATCGCCAGAGCGTGAGATCTTGATATGAATTTTTTTGCGCGTAAACCTGAGTTTTTTATATATATTTCATTAGTTCTTAGTTTTCTGATTTGAGCCACGTAAGTGACTCGAACAATTTCATCTTTACACGTTGTTCTGTTTTTGGCAGATTATGTCTTTATTTTGCATTGTCTCTTTACGAGCGTTAAGTGAGGTTCTCAGAGGGTAGAGAACAGAAAATAAGGCTTAGTTACAGCAGCTAATGTTAAAATGAGTTCTTGCAATGTGTCTTTACAGAACTAAAGCGGATTAAATCTTTTAAGTACTAACCCCTCTAATGAAGTTTATGATAAGTCTTGTGTGAAGAAAGTTTTCAACTGTCAAGAGAGAAGATGATGAAAGAAGATCAAGGAGGGATAGAGCTTAAGTTTGGGAGGCCCCATGGCACTCCTCTGCAATATTAAAGAAGTCACAATCATCTAAGCTTGGGGATACCCAAGGCATCCCCTTATTCATCAACAATTAGAGAGAACAAGGTCCAAAATCAAGGATTGAGACGTGAGAGATCGATTCAGACTGCGTCTATGAATTCAAGGTTTGTTTCAGACTTTTTCCTTTTTAGTTCCCAGGCATCATATGTCATTTACATTAAGCCACGTCTGCGTCTCATTTTCCCCACCACAAATTGTGTGTGCTTCTTGGAGAGAAACAGTTCGAATCAGGACAAACAGAGGTCATGGAGAGCAACGGGTCAGGAGGTCAGAAGCCATGGTCACTGCCTGCGGTTTGGGTATATATTTTCTTCTCACATTTCTTTGTCTTTAGTCTCAATTTTGTTAGCTCAGTCTCTATGTCTCAGTGCACATATACTTAGCCTTATTTTTTTCTTTCATTTCTCCAGTTTAATTCGCGCAGTCTCCCGTTTTAATTTTCTCAGTCTTTCAATCTCATTTTTTATTTTTCTTCCCTCGATCTCAGTCTTTTTTCATTCTCTCAGTTTTAATGCTCAGCCTCTATCTTTCAGAGCATATGTGCTTAGCCTTATTTTTCTCAGATCATATCATTGGAGGTTACATATCCATCTCCACCCATGCGCTCTTTTTATTTTTCTGACTCGTTTATCTGAGTTGGATCACACCTGACTGATCACTTCAATTTATGATTTTATTATTGTATAGGACTATATGCTAATGCTCCACTCAATTTCCTATGCCCCAATTTCTTTTGTCTAATCTTGAGGTAACTAATGATGCTTCTCAAACTATTCGACTCATGGTTGATGTTATTTTTTTGTGCGGACGTAACAAGTTTAATGAAAGCAGATACCATTTCTTTTTTCTTTGCCTTATTACAAACTCAGAATTCATAGGCCTGAGAAAAAAAAAGGTCAGCAAAAAAAGGGTCAGAATTCACAGGTGTACTTAATTTTGGACTCTGATATTCATATGTTCTTACTTTCAAAATATTCGTCTTTGAATTTTCCTTTAATGGGGTTGATTGATTTTTGGTGTTTTGGCAGTAACACCGTTGGTTGGGATAATGTAAAAATCAGTAAGCTATCACTATTTCATACACGATGCTTTTTTGTTTCCAAAAGTAAACAATTGTTGCCGGAACCTGAAGATTTCAGGTAATTTCTTCGCCAAAATAATATTGTCCAATTATTATATGGGCATACAACATATACTTAATCTCTAATTTAAACACATGCGTAGTTGAACATTGATGTTTCGTAGTAAGGTGTTGCATCCTACCATACTACAAGACACTATGTACTCAATAATTGAATGCATGATATGGAATATGGTTTTTAAGCTTTACAGACTTTAGCTGAGTAATCAAATGGTATTCTGTTTGTAAAAGCTAGATCAAATGTGTTAGTAAATTTTGTCGCTATTATTGTATTATCTACCAAGGCATAAGCGTTTTTTCTGAAGTGTACATAGCAACTTATTATATCTAATGTCCCGCCGCAACACGCGGGGCCTCATCTAGTTTGTAAGTCTTTTCGTCTTCAATCTCAGTTTTTCATTCACTCAGTGTTACTTTCTTAGTTCTATCTTAGTCTTATCTTAAGTATTAAGTATTCTTCAGAACGGTAGTGGTTGTGTATAATCAAATATATGGTATTCGAGACATTAATCTGCGTGATGTGTTGTTTTTGTTCTCATCTTAAGATGTAATAATTTGCAGCATGTATGAACTTTAGACATGTGACATCGCACAGTCACTTCCACACATGAATGTTATGTTGCTAAATTGTCACCAGTGTTAGTTTTTTGTGAATTTCACTGTTTGGGTAAGTTGGTAAAAAACATCTTCAAGGTGTGGTGAATAGTGATAGATCTCTATTTGCAGTCTAGATTTTCGTCAACGAGTTCTCAGTCCACCAGTATGTGTGTTGTTTACCATGATAACAACTAGAAGAATACCCCGCGCATTGCAGCGGGAATATATTTAAAAAATTACTTACTCTCTCCGTTCCTTGATGTAAGGTGTATAGTTTTTCGAAGATAAATCCATAATATAAGGTGTATTTTCTATTTATGGACAATTTGATCCATCAAAAAATTAGACCTAGTCTCAAAAGAGTGATTTAACATATTGTATTCATTTTGTGCCTATTAAGAACTCATCTCTCGCGATTTTTTATAGAAAAAAATGAATCCAATGTATGCAAAATACACATATCTTAATATTCGTGCAGAAAACTATACACCCTACATTCAGGAACGGAGGGATTATTATGTAAATGAAATGGGTATAAGACACATGAAGCTAACTTCGCTTCGTCCGCCTTGAAAGCTTCGGCTCCATCCGATGCTCCGACATGGTCCGCCGCTCCGGCTCCGTCAGCCTTGGGAGCTCCGGTGGCATTGGGGGCATGCTCTTTGGAATGTGTAAGACGGGCGGGTGGAGGCCATTTACCCAGTTTTGCACTACCTAAACCTTGATTATATAGGGTTCTTAAGGAAAAAATAGGGGTGGGGGGCATTGGGCCCCCTCACTTGTACATAGCTCCATCAGTGCTCGGCTCCACCTCGGTTACAGCTAGCATCCTCTCGATCTCGTCCTCGTTGGTCCGCATGATCGCCATTTGGGCCCGACGGTCTGCTAGGGCCGCGCGGTTCTCCAACGAAAGACAGAGCTCAGCTTTAACTCAATAAATCCCTACAGGAGCTAGGTTTGATATAGGGTGACTTAATACTGGGGATTCTAGTTTACATGATACGCTCACACAGAAGCAGAACTAAAATAGTATCGATCATGACACAAGTGGCAACATCAGTTCAACATGAACTTAACATAAAATTATGAAGCATCAGATCTTATCGGTGGCTGAGAGAATGTGCATGACTAGCCGCAACAACTCCTCCGGGATAGGCAGGTCTTTACGTCTTGTAAGGGGTTGCCAGTACTTTCTTTTCCGCAGTCCTACGCCTGGCCTTCTGATGATGGGCTCGGCGTCCTCGCCCTTTTTCACGAACACTGCCCCTAGTTTCCGAGGTTGGAGTTGAGGGCGTCTTGGAGGCTAGCTAGGGCAGGGGCCAGGGGCGTAGCCAGGCCCCAGGCTACCCTGGCCTTGGCCTGGGGCGTGGCAGTTAGTTCTTCCTTGGTTGTAGCTACTGTAGCACTATTTTACACTGTTTAGTACTATAGCAAGAGCATTGGCCTGGGTCTTTGAGTTTTCCTGGCTACGCTACTGGCAGGGGCTAATTTGGCGGGGTTGGGTTTTAGCTTGAGGGGCACACTGCTTACACTGGAGGCACCAATTGCCATTGCGCGCATGTTCTTGGTGTTTTTTTTATGATCTTCTTCGTCGTAGAAATGGAAGAGTCATAAAGGGGTTGCTACGTACTCCTCCGTCCCAAAATAAGTGTCTCAAGTTTGCACAAAAGTGGATGTATCTATACATGTTTCATGTCTAGATACATCCACTTTTTGACAAATCTAAGACACTTATTTTTGGACGGAGGGAGTATGTTGTAGCTGCAGATCCCTCGTTGCTGAGCGCGCCACATAACAATCCCAGTGAGGCTTGGGTTAGCAAAAAAACAGACGGGTGGGGCTTGGGTAAAAAAGCTCGGCGCGTGGTTCCACTGGCAATTTTGGGAACAGATACATGCATCTAGATAGGTGCAACGCAGAAGATGGAAATGAGATTATGATATGCACCATGTTTACGTGACAGAAATTGAACTAATATGCACCTCCAAGACAAAGAGAGAGGTGGCACTGAGCTTATTGCATATGATGCATGGCAAAACGGTTGGCTGGTCGAGTGGACGTCGTGACAAAGCAATGCCTACGTACGCGTCAAAATTTAACCGGGCCTCAGCCCTAGATATAAACTCGAACATGAGCTGGGGCCTGGGGACGGACGTACGTACGGTGCTCATGCATGTAAATATGTAATGCAATCTTTTTCGTACGTTGAGTGAGCGCGGGTGGTGGAGTACATGCGTATCACGATAAACCAGTATCCCACCACCACATACCTATTATGATACGAATCCTAAGTTAATTCTAGTGTCGGTATTTTCTTTTTACGAAACATAGTACAAACACACACGCTCACATATATGCGCAACACTCACCCATATGAATACACACGGACGCCTCTACCCCTTTGAGGCTATGAGCACTTCGAAAGACAGAGATGCGTAGTGTCGGTATTCAATACGCAAGATACAGTGGCCGCTGCAGCTTCCCAAGCAAATGGCGACGAGCGGACCTCAGTTGGATCTCGGCCCTAGTACACGGCGAGTGGACCGCTGAGATGGCTCATGTCAGCGGCTGCTCTTGCTGGCCACCACATCCGAGGGCGCGACACCAATAGCCGCCGACGTGGGATGGGGGAGCTTGTGCCGACGCTGCTCTTTCCCCACCAGTGCTTAGAACGAGGCACCGCTCCCAACCAACTATGAGGGACAGGGGAGCACGTGTTGGACGTTGCTCATGTCGTCCACCACCGCCAAGGGCGTGACACCGCTCGCCGCCAACAAGGGACGGGGGAGCTTGAGTCAGCCACCACCATCGAGGGCCGTCAACGAGGAAGGGGCCACCGTGAACGGTTTGGGTGACAAGGATGGGTTGTTCGTCCTTTTGGCTTAAAATAATTTGACCTAGGTCTGTAGTCCATATTTGTAATAATATCTCCAAACTCCGCCAAATACAGGACAATGCGAATGGGTGGAGATGGCGAGACAATCGCTGCATCAGTGAAGGAGTTGCACCAGTTGACAATGGTCGGCGCGTTACAGGCTGACAGTGGCGTGGCTGGCGCATGTGGACGAGTGGAGATGGCTTCGCACCACATCCTCACAACAATGGGGCATCTGGCTCCCCTCCCACCTCCTTGATCTACTACTAGAGGCTGGGGCGCCCCTCGGGGCGCCTTCTGGCCGGTCCATGGCGTCCCAATGACGGCATAATTCAGGTTCAGGTTTGCAAATTTATATAGGCTTAGCTAATACAGTGCAAGTGATGATTACCCATTGTCAAGCTCGTTTTTATATTTACTACCAAAATTTTCTAGATGATTGAAACATGTTCTGAAAACTGCAAGGTTATATAGAAAGTCGGCCGTGCAACATGTTCTCAACTTTCTTGAGATGCATCAACAACTCCGAGATCAACAAGCCCATGTTCACCTCCTCAATGGTCTCATGGACCATAGGTGGATCTGCACTGAAAATCAGTGAATTCGTATTTGAATTTGGCACAATTAAGAATAATTTATTTTTATGTATTTTGTATGTACTCTGAATATTTTTATCAAAAGCTAGACTGTGTTTTATGTTGATTCGAATAGACGAATAGTGGTATGATCGACGTGCATGGCTCGCATGTATTTGAGATTTAGATTTGAGGTGTACTGATTGGAGACGTCAAGATTTGGGGTTGTCTAGATTGTGTCTGTGTATATACAGGGGCCGAATTTTGCTCGGTTCGGTTCGAAATGCTCTTAGTCAACAACACTGGATGTGTCCGCGGATTTAAAGGGACCGGATTTTGTCCCGTCCGATTGGAGATGCTCTTAGTCCAGCAGAGCAGCATTGTGATGGACCGAGCTCCTAACTTACATCTGAGAGATTGCTTGGGACGGACACGCCGCCTCATTCTGCTTTGCCGGAACGATTTTTTCCCAAGATTAAGGATGCGCATGACATGGTGGTCAAGGTCACCCAACTTACCAGAGACAAGTTTCGAACAGAGCGAAAAACCATGGACTGCGACATTTGGTGGCTCAACTGAACCCACCATAACTTCGATATTAGGCACTTTCTTCCAACTTCGCAACCGCTGGATCAACTCTAACGAGTGTCACGTCATAGACAAAATGTTTGTGATCATCACCGCATCACGCATGCCATTGTCGAATCCGCTAGGCATGATGCTGTCTCCTTCACGTTCCCTTCATGGCCGCATTATTTCCAGAGTTAGGCGAAAGCGGGAGTAGATCTTCGGAGTTTGTACGCTCACATCTTCAGAGTTACAGCGTCGGTTAAGGAATCGAGATAGATTATGTTTCTACTCGATCGGAACCGGAATTAATCTCTTTGCAACGATAATTCTAATCTGACTCTGCTTCACCGCTACATTGCGATTGGGATTAGGATATAGTTATGAGGATCCATATAAGCAGAGGAGGAGGGCAGGCACCCTGCTTTAATCTCGATGTGTTGAGCGGCTCACCAAACCAGACCAAATCGTCGACATCGCCATCCATGGCTGCTCAGCAGTTCAACTACACACAGACCTCTGTCGCGTAAGTTTATAATTAGCCGAAACCCCCTCTAGATTGCACTTCCATCTCGTCGCGCACTCACGTGACCGCGAGAGGACTCCGGCACGGCCATGGCACCGAGGTTTCCGCCGGTCTCGGCCTACGACACGTCGCTGCGGCCTCGGCGCACGGCCGCAGCGGACCTCGACGGCACGCTGCTCGCCTCCTCCTCGGCGTTCCCGTACTACTTCCTCGTGGCGCTCGAGGCCGGGAGCTACCTCCGCGCGCTGGCGCTCCTGCTCGTGTCGCCGCTCCTCCTGGTCCTCTACGTCGGCGTCTCCGAGGCCGCCGCCATCGCGCTCCTCGTCTTCATCTCCTTCGCTGGCCTCCGGGCGCGCGACGTTGAGGCCGTGGCGCGTGGCGTGCTCCCGCGGCACTATGCCGCCGGTGTGCGCGCCGACACGTGGGAGGTGTTCCGCTGCGCGGGCGCGGAGCGGCGGGTCGTGGTCACCGCGTCGCCGGCCGTCATGGTGGGCGAGTTCGTGCGGGAGTTCCTGGGCGCCGAGGTGGCCGGGACGGAGCTCGAAACCTTCGCGGGAGGGAAGCGGTTCACGGGGCGGATCAAGGCCGTGCTCGTCGGCAAGAGGAAGAGGGAGGTGGTGGAGAAGCTGTTTGCTGGCGGGGATATGCCGGACGTCGGGCTCGGCGACCGCGAAAGCGACCACGACTTCATGGCCATTTGCAAGGTAAACCATCGACGTCGACGATGTCACCTTTATTTCATGCGAGGGCATCGTCCTTAGCATGTTGAAAGATCTAAGGAATTAAATTTATTTTAATTTGCTATCATATTATGTCCTAAGAACTCATACATCTCTACCACCACCACCACAAATTTAGATATGACATATGTAGGTATGTAGTATCTCTAATCAACAGTAATTTCCAGGCTAAGGATTATGACATCATTTCCCTAAACACACATATGTGTTATTTGTGTCTGATATTAGGTTATTAAACATAAATTTATTTACATGGTGCAGTATGTGGGGTTAATATCAATATTATATAGTTACAAAAGTCTTCATATTTTTGTTAAATTACCAAAAAGAATTGTGAGTTCATCGACTTTAGTATGTTAAAAAGTTTATGAGAAATGAAATTATGTTATGAATATCACATTATCTGAGAAGAAATAGTGTGCCTCTAACGTCGACATAAATGATATAGTAAATAAATTTTTTAATTTTCGGACCATGGATTATTGTGTCATTTTATAAACACATATATTTGACATTTATGCTTCATGTAATTAGTAAACATAATTAAATATTTATATGGTGTCTCATCAATAGGTGAGAGTTAATGGTGGCATTATATATATAGTTACGAAAGTCTTCCTGTTGTGGCTGAAATAACAATAAGGGCAGGTCAACGCCTAGCTTATGTTAGCGTGATCTTTTATCGAACTTATTTTCCTTAGGTGCAGTAATTAATACAATTGTGATGAAAAAATGCTTGTTATTTTGTATACATATAGTTTTTTTCAGAAATATTATTTGGAGTATACAAACAGAATAGTGTACGCAAGATTCATCATTCATATCTTGTATGTTTTGAAATTAGAATTTGAAATGTAGATTTCTTATAGAACAAATGTGTGCCTGGATGGCTAGAAGGGATCTTGTACTAATTACAACATTTCAACACCCTCGATAATTATAAACATGCAATTGTGATATTCATTAGGCTTCCATGTCAGACTTATTTTAACCCTATGTCATACTTAGCCTCTCATCACAACTACTCTTCATTCCTTTTGTCACTTCATATGCGCCGCCATCGTATATTCCGTGATCGTTGTTGGTTCTAGGTGTGCATCCTATGTGACCCCTAATTTGTGGCATGTCTTTCTTGAATATTACTGTTTTAAAATATTTACCAATATAATGTATTGGTGGTGACACTTACGAATATGAATTACTTAGGGTCTACAAATAAGATTAAAAAGTCCAACAAATCGACAACCGGAAGCCTGCTAGTTTTATAGGAATTTCTGATATCTCTCGTTATTTTAAATTTTACTATGATTTTCATGTAATAATTAACTTGAGAAAAACCTTCTTAATTCTTTTGTTCGCTATTTAATCAATGTGGTGTCCCCATATGGTTTAGATGCTTAATGTTAACAAAATAGACTGGACCCATGAGTTTCTAAGTAAACTAAAAGTTGTGAAGATTGTGTGTTTCTTATGTTGGTGTGGAACTTTCGAATTTCGTATCATGGCACTAAGATGTGCAGCCTTGAGAAGATTGTTTTTGATGAGTCGGTTTCAGAAATGTAGATGTCTTAAACTGTGTGGTTGGATGGCTAGAGAGGTGTCTCACTAAAGTAGATTATATTCTGAATGGAAAATGACATTGTTGTCGATAGCGTGTGTGTGATCACTGGAGTTCACAGCCAAAATAACTTTCCGCAGTGGAGTGCTCCATTGCAGACTTGGTGCTCCCGAGATTCAGTGATCTCACTATTTAAAACTATAAAAAAAAAATTTAATTTTTGAAAAATCATGCATGTTCGCAATAATATATCCTACAAGCGTCATTATCTCAATGCAAATACTTTACGTTTTGAACTACACAAAAAGACAAATGTACATATCTGAGTATAGTTTCTGATTTCCAACTTTTTATGTATCCCATAATATAAATAATTTCGCATTGGGATTGTGCACACTTGTAACATATATTATTGAGAACATGCACTTTTTTAAAAGTTTTCTTAAACTTTTAAATATATTTTCCCAAAATAACTTTCTGCAGTCTATACCCCTATTTGTATATCGATATCACACTATATGGTCACAAAAAATCATGAAGTAGTTAACTGATGCACACACATTACACATATTACTGATACATGTACCATCACGATCTAGCTACAGAAGTAGTTTTTTCCTATTTTGTTACGTGCACGACCACGTATTGGATGGAACAGAAGATTCCTTTTTTTAAACGTGAAGCAGCAATTTTAGTTTGGAGAAGCACATGATAGGCCCAGTTTTTTTTTTTTTTCGGCATAAACGGTATGCCCTCCCTTGCTTTTCACGATTGATCAGTTACAATTCTCAAAGAACAAAAAAGGGTCCAAGTTAGATTGAACTTACAACTAACGTCCAATCAGCTTTTTTTTTCTTGAAAAGTTCACGAAAGTTGTGCGTGCAGTGCCGTGCACTATGCTGGCACGTACATGCGTGTATGCACACATATGTGGTGTAACGTTTCAAGTATTAAATCTGAACTGTCTATTTTTTTAGATCCACGTCATATATGCTGGGTAGATCTGGACTGAACGTGTCAAACTGGATTAGTTAGTTACGTAACAATAAAACTCTTGTTATATCTTAGCCACATATTTTAGATCTAACGATTAAAATTAATTTAGATGATGTGGCTTAACGTAGTATCTCGAAAAACTATCTCATTTTGCTTTTAGTATAGGAGTATAATAGATTCAACATCCAGCTGACTCATTTGTTTCCCGCGCAGGAAGCATACATGGTGCCGACTGACAAGCGCGCGCCGCTGGCCTCCCCAGACTCGCTGCTGTCCCGCGCCATCTTCCACGACGGCCGCCTCGTCCGCCGCCCGGACCCGCCGCAAGCGTTCTTCGCGCTAGCCTACCTCCCATTCGGCTTCGTCATCGCCCTCTTCCGCGTCTTCCTCAACCTCCCCGTCCCGCCCTACCTGGTTCACCACACCTACGCGCTCATGGGCATCCGCCTGTCCGTCCGCGGCACGCCTCCCCCAGCGCCGTGCCCTGGAACGCCAGGCTCCCTCCTCGTGTGCAACCACCGCACCGCGCTGGACCCCATCATCCTAAACATCGCGCTCGGCCGCCCCGTCACCTGCGTCACCTACAGCGTCAGCAAGCTGTCGACGGCCATCTCGCCCATCCCGGCGGTGGCGCTGACGCGGGACCGCGCCACGGACGCGGCGCGCATCGCGGCGCTGCTCGAGTCCGGGCGCGACGTCGTGGTGTGCCCGGAGGGGACGACGTGCCGGGAGCCCTTCCTGCTGCGGTTCTCGGCGCTCTTCGCGGAGCTCACGGACAGGATCGTGCCGGTGGCGCTGGAGGCGCAGCAGGGGACATACTACGGTCCACGGCCAGGGCTGGAAGTTCCTGGACCCTTACTTCTTCTACATGAACCCGCGCCCGGGGTACAATGTGACGTTCCTGCCGGCGCTGCGGCCGGAGGAGACGTGCGGGGCCGGCGGGAGGAGCGCCGTGGACGTGGCCAACCACGTGCAGAGGGTCATCGCCAAGGAGCTCGGGTACGAATGCACCACGCTCACAAGGAAGGACAAGTACATGAAGCTCGCCGGCAATGACGGCAGGGTCGCCCCGGCCGCCGCGCCGGGCTCCAACGCCAAAAAGTTTCCATGAAGGCAACTCCGCGGAACCGTATAGTACTAGCAAACGCAGATTGATCGATCTGAATATATGATTCTGCCTGTAGCAAAAGCTTATTATTTTTTAATATGATGTTTGATTTAGAAGCATAGTGTCGTCGCATTGGCATGCATAGAATCTCTCTCTGCGAAATGGATGGTGAGATTAACCGATGATTAAATATTGATCAAACGACACTACTATTGGTGAAAAGGAATTCTATAACACTGTGTCATCTTCAAGTTTCCCTCCTTAATAAATTGATCAGATATTCATCACTAATGGACTACAAATATGGGGCTAATTTGAAAAACTAGAAGTGTGATATCAGCTCTTTCACCTCCACAAAACTCTTCTAAATCTAATACAAACCCCCACATCTTCAAAAACTTCTGCAACACTTACATCTATCTATTATATACTACTAGCTAATTTCCCGTGCGTTACAATGGGGTCTAAATATTTTCATGGTTCCTCTCTAACTGTGTCAAGCATATAATTTTAGAATTGTTATGCACATCTCCCATCATTACCAAGTTTTGAGCAAAAAAAAAAATAGACACGTAGTGTACCAAAAACATTAAGATTTCACCACTTAAATGTAATTTGATAAATAAACATTTCAATTTCGGTAAAGTAAACCAAACTAATTATCTCTTACTAAAGCCGACGAAAAAAATCTACGTAGAAGGATATGCAAAGCTTGGATGTTGTGACATTGGTACTGATCAGTGAGAATTTAAATATGGTTAAGATGTTCGATTGAACTGTGATTTTGTAAAATCGTTCTGCTCAAGGTTGTTTCTAAGGAATGCATCAAGTTGGCATGGCAATATGAAACTGAAAAGTACATACCACAACCAAGGTAAAAGAAATCAGAATTATGTTATAAGAGATAACAAAAACGAAAACAATGAATACACATACAACCAATCTTCCATAATCCAAAAGTAAACTAAATTGCTGATTCTCTTCAGTGAAAACTGGACAGTAAGATCACTTCATTTTCGTCGAGTGGAAAAGAATTTGAAATAACCAATGAACATCCAAATACTGTTAATGGAATCGCGAACAAGATAAAGAGGATAGACAAGCGATTTCGACAACTAAATTGTTAAACGTAGCATGACATTCCTAGTACGCGTACCATTGAGCAACACAATATAGCATACTAACTAATTACTAGAGATCCGATTCTTTCACCTAAAAGACCATGTGGTAGATATGTCACTAAAACGTTTCTGAGTACTTGGCAATTTGAATAATTCAATCACAATCTCAACCTCATAAATGATATGATTGAGAACGGGTGTTAGAGATATAGCAGGGGTGTCAGAGGTAGGGCTATACTCCTCATTTCAGATATATCAGGGTAGTTAGCATAG
This sequence comes from Poa pratensis, assembly GCA_947311845.1. Classification (NCBI taxonomy): domain Eukaryota; kingdom Viridiplantae; phylum Streptophyta; class Magnoliopsida; order Poales; family Poaceae; genus Poa; species Poa pratensis. Next base: position 17,843,498 of record CAMZMU010000111.1, read on the forward strand.
TTGAGTAACGTGTGCATGTGTATCACGCATTGTAATAAGATTCATTTGTAAAGATTGGATCAGTTAAATCATTAGTGCTAACAACCAGCGTACCAGTCCATGTAATCTCTCCCGGCCTTCACGTACAATGGCACGAGACAGAGGGTATCACGTTTTGCATATAAACCTGAAAGTTTATACACCGTTACTTAAAACTTCACACAAATAGTATGGAGTGCGCACTACCCAGTGTGCACAATTGCACATATCAAACTAAATGAATATTACACAATAACTTGGAGTGAAATCTAAGCGAACAACAACAGATGATGTTTTTTCTACTATAGAACAGAAGAGAAATGCTGTCGATATAGCAGAAATTATACACCTTGAAGTCGCGCGTCTTGTTCGATGTTGCGCATGGTCCTCTTATATATCCCTATTAATCTTGACGATGCCAGCATGAGTAAGGAGGGCCCAAATGTGTGTCAGGAACTCCCCGCCTTTTGCAAGACGCTCCATATGCTCTTTCACATTATCAGATGGTGTGATGTAGAGAATTTTCTCTGCCCAGAAATCAGCCATTACCTTCCATTGAATAACGTTGTTCGGCATCTGCTCAAGCTGCTTTCCGAGCTTCACGCCTCTCATGAAGGCCGTTTGGTCTTCCTCTAGGTTTTCTAAGTCATTCATAGCCTGGTACATTCCATGAGCACCTGGGGAATTCCTAACTGCGGATGCTTGGTTCATCACCTCGCGTATGGCAAATGTTGTATCACCGAAGTATCCAGGAAGCAATTCAGGCGCAGAGAACATCAAGTGCACGCAGTATCTTGATAGGTTGACTGCGATTAGCATGTGACGCTCCATCTCTTGTCGCTCCTGACGGTATTCGTCTTTCCTGACGGTTGTTCAGACAGCCGTCACGAAAACTTGTAAACTTTCCTGACGAGAAGTCATCCACGTCAGAAACGCAATTCTTTTGCGACGGACGCCTCGGTATGGGAGGAGCTCGTAGGCGGGCGATTATTGCTTGGGCTTATGTTCGCGTCTCACGAAACGGTAAGCGGGGCGGCTGTTTCACAGCGTTTCTGAGCAGGGAGGCTCGGAATTTCGCGACGGAACGGGGCTCGGAATTGCCTCCAGTTTCCAAGCCCGAATTGTATGGCCACCTGAACATGCGAATTCGGCCCAGCGATTTCCAAAAGGACAATTTCGAGCACCAATTACTACATCCAAACACAAATGTGGTGATTATGATTGGCAAGGATCACGGCTCATAGGAGTTATGAGGACGCTAAAAGGACACATGTAGGAGGAACATGGGCGATGTTGATTGTATAGGCCATCACCACGTTCTCAATGAACAAGTTCGACCATGTAAAGTTCTGAGTAATAGAAGGAAAAGATTGAAATAATCTAGTACCGCTTTCTCATGGTTTTCTTATTTATCTTATGATTCTATTAATACTTTGTTTCATTTAGAGAGAAATTGCATGAGCATTTTTATAGTGGTGCTAATGATTTGATCCAAGAATCCTATTTTTGTGATGACTTCAAAAACAAGAATTCAGATAGATGAATCAAATTTCCTATAACCAGCTTAGTCTAAATTGCCATCTTGTTTGAAAGTGATGATGAGTGGTACAATGTTAATTAATTCTTTACCTAAGACACTATGCCATTGTAAAATGATAAATATCGGTCATTGTACTAAGAAGAGATAAGTAGCTGAATGATTAGTATCTCGGCCAAACAATGCAATTCTTCCGAGCCAAAAATCAAATCAAGGCAATTTCATTCACGTTGTGCCTCTTTGGTAACATACAGTTTGATAACATAGGTGATTTCACTTAACAAGTGACAAATGGAGATGGCCGGTCATCTCATATACTTTATAAGTTTTTTAGAGAAAATATGTTTCGGCCCTGGTTTTATATAAAGCAAGAGGTTCATGTTGGGAAGACCATCAAGTTGCGATCTTACAACATATGAAAAATCCAATGTCATGTCATCAATTTTTTGGGGTATCCTTCTCATATGGGTTGTGAGGAGATGCCAATTTAAACGTGTTCAGGCAAGAAAAACAGTGTAGAAGTCCACTAACTGTTAGATTATGAGTCAAAATCACTTTGGACTTTGCACATGAGGATAGGATAGGAGATATGAAGGCTCTCATCCAGCCAACCCCAGGTGGAGTGACGAACATTTTAAGTTAGCCTCCATTAGAGAAGAAAGGAAGAAAGAAAACAGCCAAGAGAGAAGGAAGGGAGAGGAAGCTGAAGCAAAATAGATTGAGATCAAGCACCTGTTTCCCACATATCACTATCTTATCTATTTCAAGCTCTGTTTTCACCGTCTTAGTTGAGACTGTTCCAATCATTAAATCTTGTGATCCAAATTGTTGCATCCATCCAAGATTTACAATATCTTGATGTATGAGATCGTCTAGAGCTATTTAGAGAAGAACTTGTTTTATCTCTCACTTGATAATAGTTTGACCCGTGATTTTCCCCCCTCAAATTTATGGTTTTTCACGTAAAAGTATTGGAATCCATGTGTGTTGATTTGCTACAATTGTTCTGAGAACTTCTCTCCCTGGTAGAGACATTATCTACACTTGGGTCGACAAGAGCCATGATCCAAGAATTGGTACACTTGGGTCGACAAAATCGGAAAGTTTAGAAAATCTTATATTTTAGACGGAGAGAGTACAGTTCTGCATCCAAATGGGTTTTGAATGTATGTATACGCTTGCCTAGTGCGTATTATATACTCTCTTTTTCTTGAAAGTAACTAGCAACTAGGAGTATATTTTTTTGGCTGAAAACCCTGTCTCTACCAGGGAGCAAGCGGGCAGTAGCAGTTCACGTTCACCTGGCCGGGGCCCTGCCTTCACCGATCGGCACGAAACGAGCTAGCGCGCAGGACTGTCTCCAGGTGGGCCCCGGTCTCAGCCTCTACTTTTTCCCTCTGATCCTCTCTCTCCTCCATTCTTCATCGTCTTCCTTTCAAAAGTCGGTTTGCTGTCTGACACATAGATACCGCAGGAGATCAAGCTCGGAGTCCGATAAATCAATCGGCGCCATGAGTCCGTACGTGCTCCTCGTCTTCGCGTTCATCGCGTGGTTGTTCCGTTCTCGCGACGCGCGCTCGACTCCACCTCCCTCCGTGGCCGCCACGGCGCTCGGGCCCAGCCTCGGCAGAGGAGGACCGCCGTCTCCGGTTCCGGCGCGGCCTCGGCGTCGCCGGCATCTACCGCGAGGTCCTCCGCGTCGTCCTCGCCCGCAACCCGCGCTTCGTCGGCACGGTCGTCTGCCTGGCGCTCCCCGTCTCCGCGCTCTGGCTCGCACACGCCGCGCTCGTCGCCCGCCTGCTGGACGCCTGGGCCTGCCGTTGGTTCGCCTCCCTCCTCCTGCTCGCCCTCCTCCTGCTCGCCCTCCTCGAGGCCGCTGCCTCTGGGCCCTCCTCATCGTCTCGGCCGCCACCGCCGCCTCCTTCGCGATCTCCGTCGCGTCCTTCTACTGCTGCGTCGACGACGACCGCGCCCTCGTGTGGCGCTTCATCGAGGAAGGCCGATGCATACGACTCGTGGAGAACCTCTTGCGCGCGCTCGACTTCGTCCTGCTCTACAGCGCCGCTGCCGGGACCGTCGTGTTCGGGCTCCCGTGGCTCGTCGCTCTGGCGCTGGACCTCAGCGATGCCCGTGACTGGTACATCGCCGGGCTGCTCTACGTGGGCGCCGACTGGCAGCTAGCCGCCGTGGTGTCGGTGCTGGAGCAGGACGAGCACGCCAGGATGTGCTTCAGCAGGAGCAGCGCGCTCCTCGCCGGCAACTTCTGCGCCGCGGCTGCCGTCTTCACCTTCCTCGTCAACTGCTTGGAGCTCGTGCAGGCGGTGTTTGGGTCGCTGGTCCTGCGCGACAGGATGGGCTTCGGCTTCGGCCTCCGGGTCGCCACCACGCTTGCGACGCTGGCGGCTGTGTGCGCGGTGGTGGTGGTGGCACTGGTGGCGCATTCAGTCTTTTACTTCGCGTGCAAGGCCTACCACGGCGAGGCCATCGACCTCGACTCGGAGAACACCAGCCACTAGACGCCAACAACAATGCGAATACTAGGAGATCGGCTGTGCTCACCAAGCGTTCGTTGAAATGCCTCATCGGATTTGTTTTGCTTCTCCAGATTATTCATCTCGAGATAACTCTGCTATGTCTACGGTATACATGGACAGGGCATGATCGTCAATGTTTGAATGTAGCACTCCGGCAATGTCAAGTTTGGAATTTGAACACCGACTGACGGTTTGTGTTCCAAGTTCAGTCCGGTCCTTAACATTGTTGCATGCTTGTGTATAAGAAACTAGTGAACCGATTAACTGAAATGCAGGGAGCCATTTTTTTCGAAAAGAAATGCAGGTAGCCATAGTTTCAAAACTTGTACTGGTAATTGCTTCGTTATCAGCTATAAACCCAGAACACTTGGAGATCGAGTTTCAACTTTCAAATTGTTTGTTCGCTGCATCAGGCATTGCATTTTGTGTGTTAGAAAAGATAAAGAAGGGGGAAATTCATATATATCAGAAACTCAACGCCTTTTGCAAGACGTTTCCATATGTTTCTTTGACAATGTCCGATGGGATGAGATGTGTATCCAGCGGAGAACGTTATCTGGTTCGAGCTGCTTTCCAAGCTTAACGCTTCTCATGATTCATGAAGATCGGTCTGGTCTTCCTCTAGGTCTTCTAAACCACCCATAGCTTGGTATCTCCGAAGTATCCATAAAGCAATTTAGGAGAGATTTGGTGCTCCCGAGATCCAGTGATCTCACCATTTAAAAAAATCAAAAGATATATTTAAAAGTTTCAAAAAATCTTTAAAAAGCATGCATATTCTTAATGATATATGCTACAATCGTGGAAAATTGCAATACAAAATACTTTATATTTTGTGCTACATAAAAATAACAAATGTATAGATTTGAGTATAGCGTATAATGTATAGTTTTAAATTTCCAACTTTTGTCATTTTTGTGTAGTCCATAATATAAAAGATTTTGCATTCAGATTTTTCACACTTATAGTATGCTTCATTAACAACATGCATGATTTTTTTTAGAATTTTTTAAACCCATAAATATGATTTTCGAATTTTTTTAAAGTGGCAGGAGCACTGGTGCTCGGGAGCCAAAAGCTATTTCCGGCAATTTAGGCGCTACTATACATCAAATGCGCACAGTATCTTGCTGCAATTTGCTCGAGGCGCTTCTTCTCTCTCTCTTTTTTTAGCAAAGCTTCTTCTCTTGTTGCAGGCTTGCAGCGGCGTGAGCGTGTTCGGCTTGAAGCCCAACGGACATATTCGCAAATCAGCGAAAATATGCAGCTGATCCAGGGACGGCTGGGCTCGAAACCTGGACCGCAAGCCCAATCATTTTGGAGAGATCCGTTCAAGAAAAAAAAAGATAATAGTTTCTTGATGCGCACACTTTACATCATATACACAAAAGAGTAGAGGTAAAATGATGATGGAAAAATCAACACAACAAGGTAAAGGCAATTCGTCTTCTCTACACCCACTGCCGGTGGAAGTAAAACATTTGCAACTAGTGCAAGATTTTAGTGGTCTATTTAGAACTCAAATATTTTGAGTGGTACATGGACATCTTATAAAATTTTGAGTGGTACATGGACATCTTATCAAATTTTGAGTGGCGTGTATTTTTTTTATTACTCTAAAAAATCGCTTAGCATTTACTAACTTCCTCACATCAATAATGCTAACTTTGCACATTTTCGGACACCGGATAATAAACTGACAATCCAAATCAGATGCTACAATCCGTTTGCACGGTACTCTGTGCACAGTGTTTTTGCACAATATTTTCTAAACAGTGTTGGTTTATACTTGTCCTTTGATTCGCAATCTGGCGGCTGGAAGTGGCTAGGTCACCACTGACTTGCCGCTAAAAAATAACCATACAAAACTTGTTAGGAGAAGAGAGTGAATTACATTCGTTGTGGTGTGTTCATTTTGGTCATCATACTCTCAAGAAGGATATTTCAGTATCTAATGTCTCCAGTTTGTACTTAACACTTACGGAAATCATGATTTATCGGTAAATCTAGCACACAAGACATGGACGTCATCGGTCTCATCAAATATTTAACACCGGTAGTATTCGCCCTTATCTCAGTCACTCCAATGCCTAAAATCCAAAATCGCCAGATTCATCGTGACCTGCAGCAGTCTCTGCATGGTGAACCAAAGCCTCCATGGCATCATCGATCTCTCCCCAACCGTTCATCGCCATTAGGCACCTTTGATGCTCATTACTTGCACTAGACACGTATTATTCAGGCTAAAAAAAGACACAGATTATTCGGGGTGGCAAAGAAATTCACGATGAACATCATATTGAGAAGTCGATCACCTCTGCCGCGTCAATCGCCCATCATAACGCGAGGCTTTCCGGAAAGCGACTCTCCGGCAATCTCCGGCGTATAAGCGCAGCACCAAAAAACTACTCCCTCCGTTCCAAATTACTTGACTTGGTTTTGTCCAAATACGGATGTATCTATACTTGTTTAGTTTGTAGCTTTGGTGTCTGCGTGGATGATTTTTCGATAAAGGGAATTTTATTGCCTCAAAATGTAGCTACAAATTATGCAGAAGCCAGATATGTACCCCCCATTTTTCTTGATGATTTTTCGATAAAGGGAATTTTATTGCCTCAAAATGTAGCATCAAGAAAATACAAACACAACGAGTACATATCTGGCTTCTGCATAATTAGGATGCACACAGTCAACACGAACTCACGCACACAAAAACACGTCGTGCAAGTACAGTCATATAAGAGCAAAGCTATGCGTAGGCGAGGAAAAATGAAAATCCCAAAGCGATATGATCTGCGACCGGCAAACTAGAGCAATGTCTGCATGGATGATGGATCCGATACGACCGATTCCTACGTGCTACATGCATGTGTCGATGTGAACACTGAACAGAGCTACTTTTTTTTTAGAAAAGGGGGAGAAGCCCCAGCCTCTGCATCGATTGATGCACACGGCTTTTATTGCAGCGTCAAAAGTATTTCAGAGTTTTACATCTCAAAGCCAAGTACAAGAAAAAGGAAAACAACAAACTGAAGGAACCAAAACCAGAAAGGCCTCTCAAACGCCTATCCTCTTAAGAGCCTTGAATCCTTCTAGACAGTCGCCAGGTACCCGGGAGTAAATATCCAAAGCGATCGCCTCCAGCCGGGTGCATCCAGAGTTGATACGCGCACGTTGCGCCTCTGGGACCAGGAAAGCCCACTCGTGAATCCAGTGGGTAGCCATGCGTATTACCTGTAGAAAATTAGCATGGCGTGCATTGTTAAAAATGATATCATTTCTACATCTCCATAAAGACCATAGTAAAGCACAAGTTCCCACACGAATTTGTGCTTTATAACTCTTTTCCACCCCATTTAGCCAATTCCCGAACATATCCGTACTATTAGCCGGTGGACTAATGTTAAAGGCATATTGTATGATTGTCCATAAAAAATGTGCAAAAGGGCATGTAAAAAATAGATGATCTATAGACTCCTCTGAATCACAAAACACACATTTCTTACACCCATTCCAATTATATTTAGCAAGATTATCTTTCGTTAAAATAACTTTTGTTATATAAGAACCACATAAAGATCTTAATCTTCAATGGTATCTTGAGTTTCCAAATCTGTTTGCGTAAATTTACGGTGTGACCATTTAAATATTCTTCATACATGGATTTTACCGAAAAGGAACCCGTAGAAGTAAGCTTCCAAACAAACTTATCCTCCACGTCGGTAAGAGTAATGGTTATAAGCCTTTGTAACATGTGGAGCCAAGCATTCCATTTTTTATCCGTCAAGTTTCGTCTAAACTCAATGTGTACCGTGGAATTTGCTAAAAAAATCAGCCAGCACAACGTTTTTATGGCGCACCACACTATACAACGTTGGGTATTGGAAAGCCAGAGGGACTTCTCCCAACCAGGAATCCTCCAAAAACGTATGGCTTGACCATTACCAACATCTAATCTACCTTTGCTGAAAAAACTGTCTTTTACCCCCATAAGACCCTTCCAGAATTGAGAGTCAGTAGCTTTAGCTGTCACTTGTGACAATGTCTTAGTTTGTAGGTACTTGTTCTTTAATAATTCTTGCCATACACCTTCCTCGTTCATCAGTTTATAAAGCCATTTGCTTAGTAAACACTTATTTTTTATATCCATGACCTCAATTCCTAGACCTCCTTGGTCCTTTGGTCTATATACAATATTCCATTTTGTGAGTCTATACTTCTGTTTATTTTGATCACTTTGCCAAAAGAAGCGAGACCTATAAAAATCTAACCTTTTCAGTACCCCTTTAGGTATCTCTAAAAAGGATAACATAAACATAGGTAAACTTGTTAACACCGAGTTAATTAGCACTAGCCTGTCTCCATATGAGAGCAGCTTTCCTTGCCAACATCCTAAATTCTTTTCAAAACGTTTTTCGACCAAATTCCATTCTTTATTAAGAAGTTTTCTATAGTGGATTGGGATCCCTAGGTATCTGAACGGTAGAGACCCAACTTCACATCCGAAAATATTCCTGTATTGATCTTCAGCCTCTTTAGCTTGCCCAAAACAGAATATTTCACTTTTATGAAAAATTATTTTCAGTCCAGAAAGTTATTCAAACATACACAGAATCAACTTCATATTAACCGCCTTTTCTAAATCGTGTTCCAAGAATAAAATGGTGTCATCCGCATATTGCAAAATCGACACCCCTCCCTCAACTAGATGCGGTATAAGACCTCCAACCTGACCATCCTCCTTTGCTCGTGAAATAAGGATAGCTAGCATATTTGCCACTATGTTAAAAAGAATAGGAGAAAGGGGATCGCCTTGATGAAGTCCCTTTCTGGTCTGGAAATAATGGCCAATGTTATCATTTACCCATACACCAACCGAACCACCCATAATAAAATTTTGAATTAGATCACACCATTTTTTGTCGAAGCATTTCATTCGCAACGTCTGCAATAAGAAAGGCCACTTAACTTTATCATATGCCTTTTCAAAATCAATCTTAAAAAGTAGCCCATCCATTTTCTTCCTATGAAGTTCATGGATGGTCTCATGAAGGACAACTACCCTTTCTAGGATATGTCGTCCTGGCATAAACGCCGTTTGTGTTGGCCTAATAACTTTGTGAGCAATCTGAGATATACGATTGGTTCCGACCTTCGTAAATATCTTAAAGCTCGCGTTCAACAAACAAATCGGCCTGTATTGTTGGATCTGTACCGCATCTTCTTTTTTTGGAAGCAAAGTGATCACCCCAAAATTTAGTTTATAGAGGGCAAATGGCGTTTTGTAACTGAACAAACATAGCCATGAGATCGTTATTAATCACATTCCAAAATGTTTTATAAAATTCGGCAGGAACCCGTCTGGTCCCGGAGCCTTGTTATGCTCCATCAGCTGTGGACGATTTAACTAATTATTTTGGTTATAGTTTCTGCGTGGGTTCACACTGCGACCGTGAGTTCTATGCTGATGAGCTTGACCTTCGAGTGTCGTAACTGCTTAGCGAAGAGTGTGCAAGCTAGTACTGTTAGCTAGCTTGACATCCTGACACTCTTAACGTGAATTGACCTGTTAGCTACGGAGCCACTCCCTCCGTTCTTAATATAATTTTTTTAGCTATTTTAAATATGGTCTTCATACAGACTGAAATAGGTAAATTAATATACAAACGAAAACGTATTTAGATAAATGTGAATATGAAAAAAAGTTAAAACATCTTATATTTAAACGGAGGGAGGTGAAATCCTATGAGATTACGGACGTGAGAGATCGACGAGGCCTCGTTCAGTCGCAGAAATTCCACAGATGGACAAGACAAATGGACGCCATGTCGTACGGTAGGGGCACGAAGAGTGTCCGTCCTTGCTACTCGACCGAAAAGGCATCGGAAGGAATGTCCAACCAATATAGACCGGTCGCACCTCATTTCGCAACGGCCCTCCAACTGTTTGATCTGCCCTTTCCATGGCGCTTTGCTCAGCTCGATCGATCGATCGGTGTTCTTCTGAACAGTTCGTCACGCCATCAGATTTTAAACAACTCTCTATCTAACCTTGATGCAGATGAGAACGCGTCTCAAACGCAGCACATCATCTAGAGAAGTTTAGGTTAGCGAATAATGCTGCCGATATCGATGGTTAATTGGTTGCACAAGTCAGAACAACCACGACTCTGAAACTGTCTGGGCTAGAATACAGTACAGCCTCCATGTTTCAGCTTGAGCAGCACTGCTCCGTCAGTATTGATAGATGCGAATTTGGCACAACCGCTACCCGCGCGCCACTGCAATCCATACCGCAGGAACCTTTTGGGGATATGAGCCTTTTCTTGACTCTCTGGAGAGAATCTTGGTACACCGCTGGAACTCAATGCAGCCGATTTATTTTGGGACCGTATGCTCTGACCGAACCCCGTGTGTGCTATGATGACATGCGCTGGGCCCATTTGTATCTGCGGACAGAGCATGTACCATAAAGCTGCAACATGGTTGACACCCATCCTCTCAGCCTTAAATTCAAACAACCTTTTCCCACAAACTAAAATGTATCTATAACTTTTAAATTCGGCGTGTAAGTTTAAATGTAATTATATATTTGAATTTCTCATGACGATATCTTCAATAATTTTTGGATAGCCATGATCTCGATTCAAGATATTTTCAATAATTTTCGATTCAATAATTTGGATATCTTCAATAATTTTGGGATAGCCATGATCTCGATTCAAGATATCTTCAATAATTTTTGATTCAATAATTTGGATATCTTCGATAATTTTCGGATAGCCATGATCTCGATTCAAGATATTTTCAATAATTTGGATATCTTCGATAATTTTCGGATAGCCATGATCTCGATTCAAGATATTTTCAATAATTTGGATATCTTCAATAATTTTTGGATAGCCATGATCTCGATTCAAGATATCTTCAATAATTTCCGATTCAATAATTTGGATATCTTCAATAATTTTTGGATAGCCATGATCTCGATTCAAGATATCTTCAATAATTTTTGATTCAAGATATCAGATATCTTCAATAATTTTTGGATAGCCCTGATCTCGATTCAAGATATTTTCAATAATTTTCGATTCAATAATTTGGATATCTTCAATAATTTTCGGATAGCCATGATCTCGATTCAAGATATCTTCAATAATTTTCGATTCAATAATTTGGATATCTTCAACAATTTTCGGATAGCCATGATTGAGAGGTTTGTGCAGCAACGAGGAACAATTTAGAGAATGCACAACAATATAGAGGGAGGGGAAGAATATATATATTTTCTATGACATGTGGGTCCAATGAAATACACAATATTTACCTAAGAATATACATATGATATTGGACTCATTTTATAGAGTTCACCATCTCCATCACAATGGTGCAAAAAAATTATAATTTGGACAAACTGTTTATAAGATATAATTCTTCAAAGATTTGTGCAAATGAGCTAGCTAGCCAGCATCTTTTTATCACTCTATCGATCAGCGTCATGGTGCATGCACCAGCGTCGCTGCACGCGCGGTGGGCTCCACCACATGGGTAGCACCAAAGCGCATGTTACCACATGGTCTCACCAGGACCCGCATATCACGTCGTACCAGGAAAAAGGGCCCGTGTACGTCTGCGTATTCTGCTCGGGAGGTGGTCAACGAGAGCTCCGAGGTGGGGCCGAGGCGCGGATCTCGGGCATGAGCCAACCGCAGCCAAGTTATCCGTATTGCTACACAGGTTCGACAAAAAAGTAGGCTGCTACTGTTGATTTTTCAAGTCAATTCCGGCCAAGCTCGCTATAAATACGCACGTCAGACCGGGAGGCTCCCTTCGCAGCCGTACGCGCGCTAGTTCAATTCCATCCTGAACACCTCTTCCGTCGCCGATGTACTCCTGCAGCAGCGACCGAGACCACGCGGGCGCGGCGTACGGCGCCAAGTACCAGCCATGCAACACGGCGACGACGACGACCTGGGGGCCGTGCAGGCCGCCGGCCAGGTCGTCCCATCGGAAGGGCAGCAGCGGCGGCCACCGCCGCGGCCTCCCAGGAGGAGGCGCTCGGCGTCGTCGTCCGCGTCGCGCCGGTCGTCCCCACCGTGGTGTCCACCGACGTGTCCAACTTCCGCGCCATGGTGCAGGAGCTCACCGGCTTCCCGCCAGCCGCCATCTTCCGGCCACAGCCGCGTCGGGCTCACACTCACGCCGCCACCGCCAGCCACTCACTGCTGTCCGCCGCGCATGGGTGCGGCGGTGCGCTGCAGGGGCGGAGTTCGGACGCGGCGGCTACCGCCGCAGCCAACGGCAGAGCGAACGTCCCAGCCGTGGCGCAGGCACCGTTGATGATGTACCCGCAGCCGGGCGTGTTTGACCTTGACGGGCTGCCGGACCTTGGGTCGCCGGAGTTCGATGCGTGGCCCGACTTGTCCTTTGAATAGTACTCCTACTCAAGAACACTACTCGTCGGTGGTCGCTAGACTGTCAACGTAATCGAGGGTGGTTTGGTATAATAATTTCCTTCTGCTCTTGTTTACCTTTGTCCTTCCAAAACAAAACCATGGTACTTGTACAGCACAATCAAGTTGTAAGATGGTTAAAGTACTCGGTCAAGTGGTTTAGCTTTTCTTTCTTTTTCTTTTTTTGTCAAAAAGATCACCGATCTATTAATCATCACAGCAGTACAAAAGACCCAAAAATTAATAAAAATTACAAATAGATCATTCGACCACCTAGCGACGACTACGGACACTGGAGCGAGCCGAAAGTGCGCCGCTGTCCTCGCCCCTCCCTCATCGGAGGCAGGCAAAGCTTGTCGTAGGAGGGCTTGTTGTAGTAGACAAACGGGAAGTCGCCGTGCCAAGACCTCAAAGGGTCAGCGCACCAAGACAACAACCATCGCCAAAGATGAGAACCATAGATCGAATAATCTGACCTAGAACCACACGGACGAACACGAAAACCGACAAGATCCCAGGAAATCCACCGGACATACAACTCTACGTGTTCTCCGTAGCGCTAGCGCGCACACGGAACGGGGATAGGGCGGCAAGTACCTTATTCTGACACCGCGGGAGTAGCCGCTGCTTCACCACCCGGATATGGACACAAAAACTAGATGAAACAGCAAACGAAAGCTGTCCCGCGGCGAGAGGCCGAATCCGCCCGCCCTCCAAGGCATAGAAAGCCATCAGATGCGCGGAAGACCGGCAGCATCGCGGCGGTCAGGACGGAAACCCTAAACGCCTTCTGACGCTTGTCGTCTCAGCTCCTCGTACGTACCGGTTCCACAAGTGTTTTAGCTTTTTCTGTCACAAGATGTTCCAGGAGTATGTTACCTCTGTTGCCGCATATGTAACCGACGTGTCAGCAAGGAGCGTTTTGTTCGTTCGTTTGTTCGAAGACAACCCGGCGTCCAAACTCTCAATGTCACCGGTGACAATATTGGAAGAAGGGAATAAGAAAACGCGGGAGATTCATGTGACGGGTTGACAGTTTTTTTAGTAAAAAAAATTGACCGGAGCTGCCCAAGTAAACCATTTGGACATTTGGTCCCAAACAGAAAGCGTACAAAAAGCCCCAAAAACAAAGTAGCGTGCGAATGAGGTTTCACCTGTCCCAATACCCAGCATGTATGATGCAAGAGCCGTGCGTACAAGCCATAAGCTATAGATTTTTAGTAAGGAGAAAATAACAGCAGTAACAGAGGTGATGCGCGCAATTTCATTCGGTGCAGCCCATCGACTCCCCAAGCGGAGGGCGCGATGCTGGGCGTGCCGGACAAAAATGGATCGCGCCCGGACAAAACGAATTTGAGCGCCGCGAGTGGGAGCCGATTTTGATCCGGCACGCATCAAAAACATTTGGACGGCCGTTTGAGTGCTCTGAAACTATCTGTGCTAAATAGACTACACTTTCCAAGTTCAGCTTGAGCAGCACTCCTCCGCCAAGCTAGAGAATGATTACTTCATCGAAAATGCGAGAGGAGAACTGGTGCGGTCGCTCCCTATATCATGCCTAGCAGGTTGCGTGTCAGAATTTCTCTACTTGAATGAGGTGGGCCCTAACATGTTGACTAAATTGTTCACAATAGTTAATTTTGGTCAGCTTTTGCACGAATCAGCAAATACACCGGTCCCTCATTGTTGATGTACCGTACAGCCATGCAATTTCTCTAGTATTTTGACATTCACATTACATTACATGCGAAAATTAGTTGTAACATTTCTCGAGAACAAAACTAAAAACAACCCATTATATTTTGAAAGTAACATTCCCCTCAATAGTTCAAACAACGTCATCTTTATTTATCGGACATTCTTCTCTCTCGATTAATAGTTAAAACTTAAACCATTATGAAAGATTTTTAGTGTTCGTATTCCTTTTTGTTCTCAAAGATTTTGTTGTATTTTATAAAATAAACATTCCCAGTATTTTTAGTGAGAAACTATAAATCCGCTATTTCTTTTATGGATCGTACACTCTAGGACCTCAAACTATAACTTTGACAATTTTGTATTCAATTTTTGCATATTATATTTCGCCACAAATTTAATCAGACATTCACAACGTGTTTCTTCCCTAATTAAATCAAAGCGAGTTGGTCGATTGTGCCAGCTTGCTTAGTAAATTGGAAATGTACAGTGAATATCTGACACGAGTGTCTCCAACACAATCTATATGGTCAGGGATGCAATAGTATCTCATATAGTGTTTCATTAATGCCCAAATTCACTACTTTAGCATCGGATCTCATACACGTTCGTGCGGTCCCGATTTGGGCAGCGCTCGCCACCATGTCACCGAATTCACTCGTAGGCTGCTAACTGGTTCAAAAAAAAGTAGGCTGCTACAGTTGATTTTCCAAGTCACAATTCCGGCCACGCTCACTATAAATACGCACGTCAGACCGGGAAGCTCCCTTAGCAGCCGTACGCTGCGTACGCACACGCTAGTTCAATTCTTTTATTTAAACCAGAGGGCGGGGGAGCTACCGCATTACATATTTGAAGAAGAATTAGACCAGTTAATGAGAGAAATCAGACTCGAAAACCAAACAAGACACGGTTAATTAAGGGGAACGGTGAAAACCACACACGCTACTAGCATCAAGGCAACATCATCCGAGATTGCTAGTTCAATTCCATCGTGCGTGTGTGGCCATCCTAAACAGCTCCGCCAATGTACTCCTGCAGCAGCGACCGAGACCACGCGGGCGCGGCGGCACGTACCACGGCGTACGGCGCCAAGTACCAGCCATGCAACACGGCCTACGACGACGACCTGGGCGGCCGTGCAGGCCGCCCGGCCAGGTCGTCCCATCGGGCGCGCAGCAGCAGCAGCGGCCACCACCGCCCCCCCC
>CAMZMU010000111.1:18474736-18727629 GCA_947311845.1 Poa pratensis
ACACCACAAAAATAAGTAACACTGGCACGTGGCTTAACCATTGCATCTGTAACTTTAAACCAAACGACTGGCGAATAAAACGTGTCACACAGACAACACTTTATTTTGCGAGGATCACACATAACACTTCAGTTTAGCTGAAATCCTCACTAACTATATGTGTCCGTTTATTTGAAGCTCTGTACCGAGCTTTGACACTTTAGCCAGCAGAACAGAAGGATAGGTCAGGTTTATGTTGCTGATTGCATGGTTGACACTTTTTCAACCGGGCTATCCCCATTTCTATTAATCACATAACAAAAATACAGAATATTTTTCGCTTATTACAACATAGTCTTAAAAAGGGAAAGCCATTGCATCTGTAACTTTAAACCAAACGACTGGCGAATAAAACGTGTCACACAGACAACACTTTATTTTGCGAGGATCACACATAACACTTCAGTTTAGCTGAAATCCTCACTAACTATATGTGTCCGTTTATTTTGAAGCTCTGTACCGAGCTTTGACACTTTAGCCAGCAGAACAGAAGGATAGGTCAGGTTTATGTTGCTGATTGCATGGTTGACACTTTTTTCAACCGGGCTATCCCCATTTCTATTAATCACATAACAAAAATACAGAATATTTTTCGCTTATTACAACATAGTCTTAAAAAGGGAAAGTAGGCAAACTGCCTGGCGAAGCGAGAAAAAAAAGGATAGCAAGCTTTGACACTTGAGTACTTGAGCCAGCAGAAAGACTAGCTATAATTTCGTTATTGGAGCGGTTGATACCTTCTCCTCTGCTGATGAGCTAAATATCATGTTTACATTATCTCATATGAATATAGTAATCAAAGTTTCCATCAGGCTTTCCTAACAGGTATGTACTGTTCCATGCTTGCAGGTGACAGCTATCGTTGAGAACACGCCGGGACAAAATTTCATGGCCGGGCTTGGCCTCCTAGCCCCATACTACCACTATACCAGCAGGGCAGTGCTGTGTGACCTGTGAGCTAGTCAGCTAGGCCTAGGATTGGCATAGCCGCATGTGGAGGAGCACCTGGAACGAAGTGGCGCGTACGAAATTCCGGGACCGAAAGCTCGGTACACCATCGTGCGGTGCAGAGGCGAATTCTGTAGAGCTGATGAGGCTCGCTCATGGCACTGGCTGGCATGGCCGGAGGACGGCGACTCTGCGCTGGTTTTGGCGAGTTTGCATGAGTCCCGAGGTAGAAGAATATGGATGGGTCTGACGGAAACGATGTCTCTAAGTGATCTTCTGTTTCCTTCCCGTGCAGACGTGCCCTGTTTTTTTAATGGTATTTGTTTTAATTTTTCTGCCTATTTTTCCAGATGAATTTGTATGCCCAAAGAAGAAGAAAAATCTGCCATTTGTACATTTTTTTCCGTTGATGACTTATTGCATAAGACCATTTTATTGCTTGGTTATTGCACGAGCAATCACTTGAGCCAAGAAACCTACCACTCGAAAAAAGACGACTCCAAAACAAGAATCTGTTGTTACTGCACCAAGTAGCTGCTTCAGCAACAGAGTCTCGATTTATTAGTGCAAGTAAATCACACAGTCGAAAATTAAAATTCAAAAGTTTCGAGCAGAATTTTGCGTAGCAGATCGGCGTGTCGAGGGGCACATGAGCGAAGAGTTGGGTGGATCGCGGTTGGGGCTAGCTTTGTACTGTAGCGAAGCAGTTCATAGCGTTGGGTGGCCTGTCGCTTGATTGAACGGGTAGGCTGAGCCCAGGCCATGCAACAGTGTCATGGGTTTGCCACATGACATGAGTTGCCGCAGGTCTCAAACGGATTTTTTTTTTTGAATACTCAAACGGATTTTTGTTTTTCGCAATCGAAGGAAAACTTCCCCGCCTACAGAGCTTCAAACGGATCGGCATGTTCCATCATGTCACGCCGGCTTCTCGGCGTGTCGATATATGAAGCCACTTCTGTCAAATCAAAGTTAAGTATTGATCTGCGAGAATTGCGTGATACAAATGAGAAAGTGACACATCAAGGATATTTAATTTATATACTCCATCCATTTCACAATATAAGATGTTTTAGTCTTTTTCCACATTCGTATGTACACATATGTATCTAGAAATGTTTTAGTGTACATGTCCACTCTTTTTGGTATGAATCTGAACATGTGTAACACCTAAAACATGTTATATTATGTAACAGAGGGAGTATTTAGGATGAATGCCACCATGATATCAATTACTGACCAATATAAGATAAAAGATGAAGTTCAAGTGATATTTAAGAAATGAAAAAAATATGTAGTTCATGGGTGGAACTCAAAGTTGGTTATGAAGCCTTGTCAGGAGTTGTCAGGATCAAGATTATGGGTGAATGAATTCAAGGAACTAGTTTTGAATATGACTTTGATATAATGTATGGTTGAGCTTGTAATCCGAGCCATGGTTGATCAAGTCTTGAAGAGGTAATTGAAGTGAATATTTATTGTGGTTTACGAAAAGTAAAGATAGAGCACGAAGAAGAGAATCAAAATGACCATGATGGAGTACAACGAGATGGTCAACTCGCAAGGATGTTCCACGTGTGATCTAATGGTACGGTAAGTGATGTAAAATGAACTTTGTGAACCAGTCTGCATATTAGGCGTTTGGTATGACTATGTGGGTTAGGTGCTATACATAGGCCTGCATTGACGGAGCGATCCCAGAAAGCTCATATTGGGATAACATGAAGTGAAGATGTTCATCGAGATTGAGAACAGCTAGAAAGTTCAAGATTATCACTCGGAAGGAATATACCCTTGAATCGTGCTATCCATTTGGTGAAATGGACATGTGAGGTTTCCCGTAATGAAGTAAAGAGCATAAATTGTGGGTACACGTCAAGCTAGAGTCGTCAAGAGAAAAGTTCTGACTTGAGGCAAGCATGAACACCATCATCGAGCTCAACTTGAATGCCGAAGGCAAAGGTATGTCTTTCCTCCTGGACATAGGTACTTTCATCTATGCCTAAGTTTTTTTTTGGGTTTTACTGAGTCTAGAGTGATTAGAGGGAGAATGAATTATAAGTATGATAGTGCATACTATAAAGAGTGGTAGATGGATCATATTTACATAGAGTGATCAAACATTTTATTGTTGCATCCCCATTTTGTTTGGCCTTGGGTCATTTTGTGTGTGAAGAGCTTGTTGTTAGCTACAAAACGTGCCCAATACTATCCAAAATATACTTTCTATGGAAAAGTTAAGATGTTCTTCTTGTGTTTGCTATTCTAGCTCTTCTTCGTGGTCAACCTCTAGATGTATTGTGGGTGAAACTCCATGTGAGTACAAGTGCTTCTGGTATGGCCCAAAAATATAGTCTATAACTAACCTGGAGGTTTTTAGCTTGGCGGAGTGGTGGTCCAATGGGCAGAAATTCCGGTCTCCCTATTTATACCCATTCTTCCCCATTGTTTCGGGGTTGACTGGATTTAATATTTTCCACATTATATAGTTTTATCCATCCAATTTAGGGAAGTTACCCGGGGATGTGGGAGTCATTTATTGACCTCCTCAATTGTTTACATCATCTGTGATACATCTACTCCTTCGTCTCAAATATAAGGCGCGCTATTTTTTTGTTGGTCTTGGATACTCAACTTTCGAGGCCACATCTTCTAAAAGTTCTTGTGATATTGCTTTGTAATTTTTTCGTGAAACTTGCCAAAAGGCCTAGAATGTTTTGAAGTTGTTGTGGAGCTTTCTATCTCTCAAATGGTGGAAGAAGTTATAGAGGGATGGGCACTTTTCTGAGAGACGATGACTTGATAGAGAGTCCATCAGTATGCATCTCAACAGAGAGTGGAATGTTAGTGGACAATTTAAACTTCGGGAAATATGTTGATTCTTGCTATTATTGACATATCATTTGTTGAGTCTGAATTGTTTGTGTTCCTTTAATTTCCAATCTTGTTTAGACATAGTTTTTTGTGCACTTAGTGATTCTAAAGTATTTAGGACTTTGTGTTTGAAAATAACTCAACATGTTTTTAGTTCATAATTAGGATTACGGGGAAATTGTAATAATTTGAAATCATCTTTTCGCCCATGAAGGTGACATTTAGGTCCTTAATTTCGGTTTCGAACCTCGCCGTTTGTCCACCTTCATGTGCATTTTAGAATCTTTTACTACCTCCGTTCCAAATTATAAGGTGTTTTGACCACTTCTATATGGACTAAATAAACGAACTGAAATGGGTGAAAATCAACACACTAAATACTTGTAGATAATCAACAAAAAAACTAATTAAAAAGTCTAAAAATGATTAGATTTAGAAACAGAGGGAGTAGAACGCAACAAATATTCACCTGATATATACTTTAAAAAAATAGAGGAACACAAGCTCTCATGGAAAAATTTCCGTCAAAGTTCTGGTGTATCTTCCCCTTTCCTCTTCGGCATAACATCCAAGTCTCAATGTTTTGTATAACCTTTTTTGTGAATCATTTATGTCTATTCAGCAATTAGCTTCATTTTCTTAGAGTTCAACACACAATTATGTTATCTAGAAACACGACCAAATATGTCCATGTTCTTTGTTATTCGTACAATTGCATTATCATGCATGAGAGACATGACGAACGCGAGACAACGTTTAGAAGGCAGAGAAAATGCCATAATTATGTTTACTAGTGATAAAGTTTGGGAATAAACCAACCACAGTTCAATTTGATTGTGTGGCGATGATCGTAAAATTGCCGACGCATGACAAGGATTTGTCTCTACTTAGGCACATGTATTTCCCAAGATGAAGACCAAGAGAATGCCCCTTTTTGGGCTTTATAACTATCATGGACAATGTAGTGAAGCCGCTCGTGAGATCGCAAAATTAGTTTGTTCACTCGGCTATCTAGTTGTCTCAAACATGAATATATGGGCTCATTGTGAATGTTTGTGGTCATATTAGTGGAAATCAACAAAACTCTCGATTACCAGAAAAAACAATGCATGGATAGTATACTGTTTTTTATGAAAGCTTGTAGGTTAGTATCACTTTATAAAAGAAACGTGCTACAAAAACACACACATTATATTATTTTCTGGATTTTCAAGGACACTCTGATCAGTGATCGCCAGATCCATATAATTTTCGAGAGTACAGCCCGATGTGCATATAATTGTCCGCACCCGAAGCAGGCTACGCCGCCATTATTTCTCCGTGCAAATTCATGCGTACCGTCGTCGTGTTCCTTTCTCGGTCGTCTCCGGGCACTGTTGGTTGGGGGAGGAGAGGGGAATAAAAAAGGTCGAAGCTTTCTTTGCTTGGCTCAGTGAGTCCCACTCCCACCTCGCTTCTCAGATCCAATCATTATTTAATCCTTTTACCTCCAGTCTCTCACATGAGCACTCCCACTCCTCCTCCACCGCTCCGATCCCCAGCAGCCCGTAACCATAGCGGCGTCCCCTGGCATGCGCGATGCGGCGGACGATTCCGACTCGCCGCCGTCGCTGATGTCGGAGGACGACGACCTCGCCCGGTGGGCGCCGGATCTGAGGGGTGGCAACGGCGGATGTGGCGGCGGCGGGAGGTGGGCGCCGCCGGACCAGGTGCTGGAGAACGTGCTGGAGAGCGTGCTGGAGTTCCTCACGGCGGCGCGGACCGGAACGCGGCCTCGCTCGTCTGCCGCTCCTGGTACCACGCCGAGGCGCAGACGCGCCGCGAGCTCTTCATCGGCAACTGCTACGCCGTCTCCCCGCCCGCGCCGTCCAGCGCTTCGGCGGCGTGCGGGCCGTCGTGCTCAAGGGGAAGCCCCGCTTCGCGGACTTCAGCCTCGTGCCCAACGGCTGGGGCGCCCATCTCTCCCCTGGGTCCAGGCGCTCGGACCCGCCTACCCGCGCCTCGAGCGCATCTGCCTCAAGCGGATGACCGTCTCCGACGACCAGCTCGCCTGATACCGAAGTCGTTCCCGCTCTTCAAGGAGCTCTCACTCGTCTGCTGCGACGGATTCACCACGCGCGGCCTCGCCATCATCGCCGAGGGGTGCCGGTACGTTCAAACTTTTTCGTGTCTGGGATGAAACACCTGAGCTGAATCTAAACCGGCCGCCAGCTTTCCGGACTGGGACAGTATCGTACTATCATTGGCGCATTTGTTCAGTTCTTAGCTGCATCGTGCGATTGCCGCTTTATTTAATGTGCACGCCTAGTCCCTTTATGCTTTTCATTTCTATTGGTCCGACTCTGCCATGGATCAGAATCTGATCTTGGCTATAATAGCGCTTTTATCGCCGTATTGGGTTCTCATCCCTACACGGAGATCTGCTTACTTTTTCGTGTCGCTTGGTGTTGTCACAGTCGAATCTCGCCGTTGGAATTTCTCTAGTTTCTAGCGGCTGCGTTTGATCTTGTTTGGTTTATGACAATTTGTTCAGTTAACAAATGTCTGTCCCAAAGTGGGATACAAATACAATACTGAAGCGTGGTGTCTCATGGATCCGCATGTTTATTTTTTTAGGCATCTTCGGGTACTGGATCTGACTGAAGATTATTTGCATGAGGAGGAGAGCGATGTAGTGGATTGGATCCAAGTTCCCAGAGTGCAACACATCTGGAGTCACTTGTATTTGATTGTGTAGTGTCCCGTTCAACTTCGAGGCCCTGGAGGCACTTGTTGCGCGGTCACCAGCTTCGCGCCTGCGTGTGAATGACCATGTGTCCATAGAGCAGCTGCGTCCTTATGGCAAGGGCACCCCATCTCACGCATCTTGGCACTGGTTCATTCCGCTCTGAGCCAGGCTCTGGTGGTGCATCATCTGTCGCTGAGCTCGCCACCTCTTTCGCAGCATCCAGATCAATTGTTTGTTTGTCAGGTTTCTTGGATGTCAATGCAGAATACCTCCCAGCAGTCTACCCTGTTTGTGCCAATCTCACTTCCCTCAACTTTAGCTTTGCGAGCCTAACCTCTGAAGAGCTCATACCAGTTATTTACCACTGCGTCAATCTTCGCATTTTCTGGGTAAGTATTTTGTGATTTTCTTGTTGCCACATTGATAGACATCTCCATTTATCTAATTTGACGTTAGGCATTGGTGTTTAAATTTCTTATTCTAGGTTCTTGACACCGTTGGTGATGAAGGCCTTCGGGCTGTGGCTGAAACATGCTCAGATCTCCGTGAGCTGCGAGTTTTTCCTCTGGATGCCACTGAGGATTCTGAGGGTTCAGTCTCTGATGTTGGTCTGCAGGCAATATCAGAAGGCTGCCGGAAGCTCGAATCAATTCTCTACTTTTGCCAGCGCATGACAAATAGAGCAGTAATTGCCATGTCCGAGAACTGCCCTGAACTTATCGTGTTCCGCCTCTGTATTATGGGCCGCCACCGCCCTGATCATGTTACCAGGGAGCCCATGGATGAGGGTTTTGGGGCAATTGTGATGAACTGCAAGAAGCTCACTAGACTTTCAGTGTCTGGCCTGCTCACCGATAAGGCGTTTGCGTACATCGGAAAATACGGGAAATTAATAAAGACTTTGTCTGTTGCCTTTGCTGGGAATAGTGACATGTCTCTTCAACATGTGTTTGAGGGATGCACTAGGTTGCAAAAGCTTGAGGTCAGGGATAGCCCTTTTGGTGACAAGGGATTGCTCTCTGGCATGAACTATTTTTACAACATGAGGTTCTTTTGGATGAACTCATGCAGGCTAACAGCAAGGGTTGTGGAGATGTAGCTCAGCAAATGCCTAATTTGGTGGTTGAAGTAATGAAGGACCAGCCTGATGATGAAGGGGAGACGGATACCGTTGATAAGTTGTACTTGTATCGATCACTTGCAGGACCAAGAACTGATGCTCCTAAGTTTGTCAACATCTTGTAGTACTGCTGTTGAAGAAGTTTGTTGTACGGACATGTTTGTTATTTTACTCCGGATCGCTGCTGTTGTACACCTGATCATGCCAGAGCTAGAGAGGAAGCTCCCCGCAGATGATTCTATGATGTAGCAGCGAACATGCACGCATCAGTCATCATCATTCAGTTAAGCAGACCGTCAGTTATTTTTTTCTAGGCTGATTGTATCGAGCTTTAAACCTAACAAGGTTTGTTTGATGCGTGTATCTTGATGAGCAGCTCAAGTAGTGAGTTACCTGATGATGCCCAATGGGAATCTGAGTTATTTTCTTCGGCAGCACCCGACTGATGTCTCTGTTGTACTATAGTTGAGTTGTAGGAACTGATTGCGCAGGAACTGGCTGCACGCCGACTCCAGTTCGGCGGCAGATTTTAGATGGTTCCTTCTGCCCTCAAGTCTCCGGCCATTGATGTTTTGCCATCTATATTGTTTAATTTATCTGCTCAGACGAAGGGATGACATTGCCTATGTAACTATGTTGGAAGACTGAATGTTCCACCAACTTTTTTGCCTCATGTATTAGATTATCTCAGCTAGATAAATTTTCCCTTGTCATTTCTTTAGTTTCGACAAAGTTGTATTTGTAGATCAATGTAGACCATTATCCCTTTTATTATTGGTCACACCTTCTGCTGTTATTAATCAAGAAAAATATTGGAGGAACTGAATTTCAATCAGCATCAATTTGTTATGGTCTTCTTCCTTGGTTGCATGTCCTTATCACTGTACCATTGCCATGATCATATGACTTCGATTATGACTGCTCTGCTGCGCTACTACTATAGCAATAAATGCCATAGCCTGTGTGTTTGCATGATAAGGATACGCACTACTAATGATTTGATCTCAGAGTGGTCCTTGGTCCTTGTTTCATTTAGAGCTACATGACATCAATTGATTTGCCTTTTATCCTTCTCCAGAGGATCCCTGGAAGCTTAAAGCTCTGAATGGGTAGAGCTACCATTTCACAGGGCAAGAGAAAGGTAATGGTTTTACTCTTGACATAGTAAAATGTACTGTTATGTTTGGTCTGTGCCTTCCCTGATGAGTCACTGGTTATCATTGGATTCTGGGTTGTTATGACCTGTCACCTGTGCAACTCTTGTTCCGATTCTGGGAAAACACCTTCAACTTCAAAACAAGCTATTTTCCATTGTTATAATTCTCAAAGTTATTGATCTTGAACTTTGTCGAGGCATTGCCTCAGTAACAGTTGGTGCCAAC
This sequence comes from Poa pratensis, assembly GCA_947311845.1. Classification (NCBI taxonomy): domain Eukaryota; kingdom Viridiplantae; phylum Streptophyta; class Magnoliopsida; order Poales; family Poaceae; genus Poa; species Poa pratensis. The sequence continues at coordinate 18,483,828 of CAMZMU010000111.1, forward strand.
TCAATGGTCACTACTCTCTTCGTTTCTACCATGGAATATCCATATCCTTAAATATCTTACAAAGTCAGCCATGATGTAACCTTAGGGCTGGATAAACACAAACCACCGTTGTTCATGTGCGATGAGACTCTTATCCAAAATTCTCTACCTTTTCCTCTCAACTCTAAGCCAATCAGTCGATTGGAGAGTAAGAAAACAGTGTGGCCGCAATGATTCTGTTCCTAAACCTTTTTGTGCTTGCTTAGTAGCTGGCAGTGTCAACTATTAATATAATCCTTAGTATCTTACAAGTCAGCCTTGGATGTAATCTCAACACCACACAAACACAAACCACCTTTTCTTGTCAACTTGACATGAGATCCTTATCCATTGTTCTCTCTACTTTTTGCCCAACTCGAAGCTAGAAAATCAACTGGGGAGTATGAAACAGTGTAGCCAGAATCATTCTGTTCATGGACCTTTTCAGGTTTACTTAGCAATGTCAACCATTAATTCTATTCTCGGCATGTCACGAATCAGCCATGGCCCTTGGTTGTGACCTAATACAACATAAACACATAACCTTATTCATTCATAGTATATATAAAAGCTGGGCAGATCGCTGCCCTATCCGCGGCCCTGCTACTGTAGCTTAGCTACAGTAGTACTGTTCATCTACAGTGTTCATCAGTTCTCCGATCCGCCCCGTCCGCTGGCGATCCGACGGCCCGCACGGATCCTCGCGTGCATTTTGCAAAACGGCCCCTCACTCCCGAAGAATAGCTCCGCGGTCCACCTTTCTACGAGCAAAAGGAAGCTGGGCAGATCGCTGCCTATCCGCGGCCCTGCTACTGTAGCTTAGCTACAGTAGTACTGTTCATCTACAGTTCAGCAGTTCTCCGATCCGCCCCGTCCGCTGGCGATCCGACGGCCCGCACGGATCCTCGCGTGCATTTTGCAAAACGGCCCCTCACTCCCGAAGAATAGCTCCGCGGTCCACCTTTCTACGAGCAAAAGGACCCCTACCAAAATACGCAAAAAATGAAGGTCTTCCATGCGAAAACGCCACACTTCTCCCCTTCCCCTTCTCCTTCCCGCGAGGCCACCGTGCTCGCTGCCGCCGCCGTCGCGGCGCGCCGCCGCTCCGCCCCTCCCCCGCCGGATCCCAGGCCATAGGCGGCTCCCCCGTCGCCGCCGCTCCGTTCTGCCCGACCGCCGCGTGCCGGGATGCCGTGCCCGCATGGGAATCGCCGCCGCCGCGCCCGCGGACCGTCGCCGCTTCAGGCCGCCGCCGGCCACGCTCCGGCCACCATTCCGCGGCGGCGCCGCCACATCCGGGCAGTGCGCGCTGAGGCGCATCCAACGCGCGGCCGACCGCGTCCCATGTCGCGCTGGTTCGCCGCCGTTGGCGACGGCGCCGCCGCGGCGGATCCGGCCAAATTCGACCACCACGACGTCATCATGACGTCACGCTGGCCCCACGCGTCAGAAATTTTCTAATTTTTTTTTAAAAAGAAAAAAAAACAATTGCTGAGCACTTCAAAACCAATGCCACCAAATATATCACAGATGTAATACAACAAATATTCCAACGTGAGCACAATAAAAATAATTGCTCGCTATTTATGTCGCGCAATCGAGACATGGAAAAAAAATGATTCAATATTTTGTATTCTCTAAAATTTGGGTAAATTTGTTAAATATATCACAAGCATAATAGAGTAAACAAACTCAAATTTCAGATTACAGTCTTTCAAAAAAAAAATTTAACATTCTTTCGAACGTAATCATCGTACAAACATGCAAACGATTCAAATCGTCAAAGATTTCCAATTTCACCAAAATTAAAACATTGACATTTTTTCTGAACGCAACCTTTTAAAAATTCCTACAAATTTACAGATTTTAACATCTCCTAAAGTGGCCGCTCTCCAATTCAAAATAAATTTCAGTGCTTCAAAAATTAAAAAAATTCCAACTTAACCAACTCTTAAAATCTACATGATTCTAAAATCTAAAAAACTTTCCAACACGACTAATTCCCGAACTCTATTATTACAACAAAACGATGTAAAAAATGTAAATTTCACAGCTTCTGAACTATATTTCAAACAAATACAAATAGTATGTCAACAAATTTCAAATTCAGCAAAGTTTTATAATAAATCAACTAATTACAACAAACAGACTTTTTTCCCCCTCTTCTTTTTTTTTGTTAAAACTGATAACTTCTAACCTGTAGTTCAAAAAAAAATGCAGACAGTATGTCGAAAAAAACAAATTCAAGAAATTCTTAAACTTCACACAGAAAACCTGAAAAAAAAGGAGATGCACACAAAATTAAGAAAACTTAAAATTTACTAAAGTTCCAAACTTTCTACGCAGATGACTCAAATTCACGAGACACCAAACAATTTAAATTAATACATAAAATTTGAACAAAAAAAAAATATTTCAAAAATTAATGAAACTTAAAATTTAATAAATTCTCAAACTTCCTACACCAATGACTCAAATTCATGTGATACGAAAAAAGTTAAATTAATACATTATTACTACAATTAACAAAGTATTACTCTCCTCTATTATTGCTTTCATTGTAGAGACTACTCTTAGTTCTATTTAGACCCTATAATTCATGTGATACGAAAAAAGTTAAATTAATACATTATTACTACAATTAACAAAGTATTACTCTCCTCTATTATTGCTTTCATTGTAGAGACTACTCTTAGTTCTATTTAGACCCTATTTAAGTTGTTATTGATACAACGAATATACCGAAATTCACACAAAAATGAACCAACAAAAAAAAATTTCGAAATCTGTGATTACATTAAAAAAAAAAAACTTACATAATTAGATGGCGAAAATGCAAATTCATTTCAATGAATTATGACTTCAAAAGTGAATTCACAAAATGCTTGAACAATGAATTTCCTCCAAGTATGAGTTCACAATTAAATTAAAAAAATACTCAAGCAATGTATTCCCTTCGAATATTAGGTCAAATTACAATTCCCTCCGATTATTGCACTAAATTAAATATGTAAGACAGAACACAAACATATCACACCAAACCGACTAAGTTAACATTTACAAATAATATACCTAAACTCGCTCCAATTATGCAATCCAATTTAATAAATGCTTAGATCAAATCTAAATCTACTTAAATATGAACTTGAATTTAAATAACGGTTTATTACATGCACATTTCAACGGATCTCAAATTCTTTTCCTCCAAAGATATATTGAATTTCAAAATTGCTAATACAGTACATCTCCTCTAACCAAGTATCTGGAATACATAGGTACATCGAAATACAAACATGATATTTGGACATAACCATTATATAATCCCACTAAATATGGAAGTAAATATTAAAATTATAGCAAAATGAAACTACGTTCCATCATTTCAATTTAGCTGACATATTTGTAAACAACAAAACTTAACATATATCTAATTATATGCTCACATTTCTAAATGGAAAAAAATGCTGAATTAGATGAATATTTCAAGAAAATAGAAATTTATTCACTCTAACTACGGAATGGCTTCAAACTAAATTTGAACTAACTACACTATACAAATTATAACTATCACCTTCCCTTACAATATATATAACACAAATAAGAACCAAACAAACAAAAAATACCACAAAATATTCTCACCAGAGACGCGGCGTGACGCCACGCTCTACTGATGAATACTTGAAGAAAAAAAAACAAATACACTCCCCATAATTATGTATAGTTCAATTTAACAAATTCTCACACTACAAAATCCCTCTGATTATGGACTCAAATTAACCATCCCAATTAAGCAAAATACTACCGATAAACTAAATTAACTTTCTCTAAACATGAACTCCATATGCAATTCCTCAAATTATATATTCACTTTACTATATGCTCATATAATGCGCACACAGAAGAACATTTCGAATTACTGAAAAATTACATTCTCCTTACTTTTGGAGTTCAAACTAAAACTTATGGTACACTACAAACATATCCAAACGCTACAATTTGCTTAACATGTAATAATATTCAAAATGGTAAATTGCTTACTTCCTTCACATGTTTTAAATTTCCCACTACTCTTTTATCTTTTTCTTACAAATTTATTGATAATTGGTCTGTTTAAATTTTTAAATCCCACGACAAATTCAAACAGACTTCAACATTTTCGAACCGTGAACAAAATTTGACATCAAGGGCGCGGCGTGCGCCGCGTCGAATACCACTAGTTTCTTGTCAACGTGAAATGATACCCCTATCCATTATATTAATTGCTTCCTCAACTCAAGAAAATCAATAAGGAAGTAGGAAACTTTCCATCGTGACAGAGCCTTTTGGCAACTTAGTGTTGTACTTCCTATGTCCCACGTTTCGGTAGGCTACGAAAAATATTCCGTTGCGACAACCTTTGGGGTCTACTGCAACCCAAGACATCGTTGCAATATCTCCCTTCCCTAGGAGATTTACAAAGCAGGTGCTGGGTTTTCCCCTTGGCTAAAGCTGTGGAGTCCCTTCTTTCTTCCATGATATTTCCAAGTCGCTATCTTTCACTTGGCATTTGCCCAGATGGGAATAATTATTGGGGAGAGACAAACAGTGGACGGTGCAGCACATGAGCGTGTAAAACTTGGATCTTATTTCGTGAGGAAAATGAGAGGGATGACGAACGCCAGATCGGTCACCGTCCACTGCTATCATACACAGATCCTTGAGCACTTTTTTTCTTTCTATCATAGCCATGAAAGTAGCACGATGTTGTCCGGTATAGGATCTATCGAATGATCGAGGGCCTCTGCTCGATCGGTGCCAATCATCGTTGATGCAAACTACAAAGTCAGAAAGCTCGACAGTAGCTGATCATGTGCTGAAGCGTCAAGCAACCCAGATCTCTCCGTGATCCGGTTGCTGTGCACCAACAGATGACCACCGAGGAGATGACCTCGAGCACGTGGGGGTCGGGTAGTAGGCTTTATCGATTGATCTCGTGCAATGGAGAAAAAATGACACAAAACCACCACATTTGGGAGTGAGTTCTAGCATAGCCACCACAATTCAGATTTTTGACACATAAATACCACTTCAGGGGCTGGTGTGGGACGCAGAGCACTGATTTTCGCCTGTTAACGTTTTAACCATGTTTCTGCCAGGTGGGACCCACTTGTCGGATATACGTGGCAAAAGAAAAAAATAGAAAAGAAAAGAAAATAGATGAAGTCAACGCCGCCGCCGTGCACAGCCGCCGTGCACAGCCTCCTCGCCGACGCCGCGCCAGCCTCCTCGCCGACGCCCGCCTCCATCCACGCCATTGCCGCGCTCGAGGACGCCGCCCGCGCCTCCATTTCCGTCCACCGGAACCGGAAGTGGACTTTCCCCAAATCTTCTATCCCACGCCAAGAACGCCGCCATGGAGTTGGTTCCGGAGCAGGCGTCGTGGCCCGACGACTTCCGCTGCCCCATCTCGCTCGAGGTCATGACGGACCCCGTCATCCTCCCCTCCGGCCACACCTTCGAGCGCCGCAGCATCCAGCGCTGGCTCGACGGCGGCCACCTCACCTGCCCCGTAACCAATCTGCCGCTCCCCCCTTCGCCGCCGCTCATCCCCAACCACGCGGTGCGCCGCCTCATAGCGGCCGTTTCGCCGGCGGCCGTGTCCCCGGAGAAGCTTCGGGCAGGGGAGTGCCAAGGATGGGCGCCGCCGTCGTCTTCATTCGCAAAAAAAGTCCGGGGCGGCCGGGCGGAGGGAGGTGCTGGAGTCCGGCGCGGTGGCGGCGCTGCTGCAGCACGCGGCCGCCGGGGATGAGGCGGCGGCCAGGGCGCTCGTTTACCTCAGCCTTGATGGCGACGACGTGCGCGTTGGGCTCGTGGCGGACGGCGCCGTCGACGCGCTCTGCGCGGCGGTGTCAGGCGGCGGCGGCGGCGGCGCGGCCGCCGCCCACGCGGCCACGGCGCTCACCAGCCTAGCCACCGTGGGCGTCAACAAGTGCACCATCGGGGCTTACCCCTCTGCCATCCCGGCGCTGGCCAGGCTGCTCCGGCGCGGTGGCGCGCGGGAGCGCCGCGAGGCCGCGACAACCCTCTACGAGCTCTGCAAGCTACCAGAGAACCGTCGTCGCACGGTGCGCGCCGGCGCGGCACCCGCTCTCGTCGAGCTCGCAGCCGCCGGCTCTGCCCGCGCCGTCGAGGGGCTCGGCCTCCTCGCCAAGAACCGCGAGGGCCGCCACGACCTCTCCAGAATCCCAGGCATCGTGTCCGTGCTCTGCAGCGTCGCCGGCAGCGGCAACGCCCGAGCAATCGACCAGGCCCGAGCAATCGGCCATGGCGCGGGCGAGTTCGGCAAGTGCGGGCGCGGGCGGCGTCCTCGAGCGCGGCAATGGCGTGGATGGAGGCGGGCGTCGGCGAGGAGGCTGTGCACGGCGGCGGCGTTGACTTCATCTATTTTCTTTTCTTTTCTATTTTTTTCTTTTGCCACGTATATTCGACAAGTGGGTCCCACCTGACAGAAACATGGTTAAAACGTTAACAGGCGAAAATCAGTGCTCTGCGACCCACACCAGCCCCTGAAGTGGTATTTATGTGTCAAAAATCTGAATTATGGTGGCTATGCTAGAACTCACCCCCAAATGTGATGGTTTTGTGTCATTTTCTCCGTGCAATGATACCCACGTTCGAGTCAGGACAAAACCAAGCAACATGGTGATCCCAGATAGATCGGAACAGAAAACTAACGAGGCATGAAGCAACGCGTCGCCGCCAGCGCGCACACTACGGCACGCGGTCGTCGCCGGGTGGCGGTGTGCGGTTCGGCGGCGACGGCGATGCCACGCGAGCCGCGAAGTGTGGAGATGAAGAGATCGAGATCGGAATGTAAACCTTCGGTGAATGTGATGTGATGCGCGACGCGGCGCGCGCCGGCCAGCCACCGTGTGCCGACGTGCACCGATCCGTGCAGTCTTTTTCAGCTTTTCGTCTTGCGATCTCCCGCTAGTCCTTTCATCTTCACCGGTCACGGTGGCGTTGCTCTCCAACAGTGTCGCGATATGCTCGTATGGCATACTGACAAAGGGCGCCGGGGCTATGCCTACAGACGTTCCTTTCGATTTTACTGACAGAAAGAAAAAGGAGCAGAAGAAGAAACGTTTCTTTCGTGTAATTTGCACCGAACTGTATCTCTGAGCCTGGATATTTCGCATTTCAGCGAAAGGGAAGGGAGCTTGGACAGCTGAACTTCATTTGGCAGTTCTCAAAATCAGTTTAGAGACAGTTTTTTTGGGCCGGGCGAGATTACCTTTATTATTAAAGGTGATTCCATGGTGAACTGTGTGGTGTCATCCACCAAATTATATGACAAATGCCACTTCACTTTCAATCTCAAAAAAAAAAAAAATGAATTGGGGAGTGGTGTTTTGGCTCCCGGGTGCATATGCACCCTTTATTTAAAATACATTTTGCAAATATTTTGAAATGTCAAAAAAATTGGAAAAAAATGTTCGCACATAGATCTTAACATGTTATGTGTTCACAAAGTCGTTTCACGAAAAGTGCCGTGAAAAGCTTTATTTTAGCATCAAATTTTGTCTTTTTTATACAAATGAGGAGATAACACCATGGGCGCCAGCCATCAATACTTCACTATATCGGGTGAGGTTACAAACGCCGTGGGTTTACAATGTATGGCTTATTCCAAACGGTGGCTTACAAGATGTATTTATAGTGGGCAAACCCTAAGTCGGCTGTAGTCCGACTCGGACACGATCAGTACCGTACCGCGGGGCGGCAGCCCCCGCACCCCTCCAGCGACGGGCCTCCACTTCGCTCCGAAGTTAGTTGCTCACTTTATATCTTCATATAAATTCGGATCACCATAAAACAACACTCGTCGCATCTTCCAGCGAGTTGTCCGATCACGGAGATCTCCTCTGTTTTTTCATACGACTCCGGCTCGCATGGTTTATGCATGTCCGACACTGGCAACACCGGCGCGTGGCTTCGTCCCGACGATGAAAAAGCATAGGCATAACCTATGTCACCCGGTAAAAAATTACAGTGCTGGAAACTCAGCCGGTATCGAAGGGAATCGAGGCCCTGTTCCAGAGAACTGCTTCGTCCCGAATTCGTCCTAGGGCGATATCAGCGGAGAGCTCCTCTTTTTGGAAGGTCCTTCTATTCCGTTCAAGCCAGATTTCCCAGGCAGCTAGTGGGATCAGGGATTGAATCCCTTTCCTCTTGTCAGGCGGTGCAGAGGCGCCAGGATTTTAGCCATTCAGCAACCGAAGTTGTGCCATGCCAAGATGCAGGGTTCAGACATTGAACAGAAGTTCAAGATGCAAGCGCCTCCCGCACTCCTCTCGACCATGGACACTCGGTGAAAAAATGCAGCGGTGTCTCTAGGTTGCGCATGCATTAAGGGCAAAAATAGTCAAAAGGAAAAAAGAAGTCCCACAAGAAGATATGGATATAGATATAGATGGTATTGCTTGTCGAAAAAGAAAGAAAAAGCACGACGGGGACATGGAGGTGAACCTGCCGACTGCTGCTTTGCTACAAGTCCCTTATCCTTGACAGAAACGAACGAACGGTACCGTACGCAGACAGCACGAGAGGAAGCATCAAACCTCTCAGGCAGGACCATGGCTTCGCCATTGCTCTATCTGTGCCTCGTCTGCCTCACCGTGCTAGCCTGCAGCGCCACCACCGCTGTCTCTCACTCTCAGTGCCTTGACAACCCGCCTGACCTGACGGCCGGCGGTGGCGAAGCTGGTGTGGTCATCAACGACCTCGCCGGCTTCAAGGCCTACTTCACCGGTGATGTCCACTCCCACAGGGCCATCGTCCTTGCCTCCGACGTCTGGGGTTAGTTCATTTTAGGTAAACTGTTTATCGAACGTGCAAGCGCCTAGGATAATAAGTTAATAACTTAGTTCGTCTGGTGCGTTTTTTAGGATTCGAAGCACCGTTATTTAGGTACGACCTTCTTGCCGCATTTCCTTTACCCAATCCTGGCTGCTCATTCTCGAAAAAAAAATCCTGGCTGCTCCTTATTTCCCTCGCGATGACTAGAAAATTTGTGCAGATCGATTAATTCATGAACAGCTCGTACATACAAGTACAAAATAATGAAGTGAATGAATTGGTATTATGTCGAACATTTTAAAAGTTTAATTTTTTAGGCAATTAGGCAGGTGTTCTGGCGATTCAGTTAAAAGGATAACTGTAAGCCGCGCGCCTGCAATTAGGCAGGTGTTTCTGTAAGGATAACGATTCAATTAAAAAATTAATGACTGTAATATTTTGTTAGCCGCCTGTATTTGTCTGCTAGAGAAGTATACCAGTTGAGCAAAATCAAACAATTCGTGGAGATCATCAACGCAAATTAAGCATCGCTGATTCGCTGTTATGCTGTGCTACCATGTGAAATTTAGCTACCCGGCACATTTAGAAACCTTAGGCTCCAGTTTAAAATTGCCAGTTCATCAACCCGAGAAGATAAGAATTATCTGTCTTCATCCCTACGTACTGTTCAGTGTAACATGAGTTTCTATCTGTTTTCATTTTTCTTTTGTAAAGCAAGGCAAGAGCAGAAGAGCTATATATGCGCTGCCAATGATTTTTCTTACTGCAAGAAAAAGAAGCCACGGACCTATATGATTATTCTTCAAATCAAACTTAATAAAGGCTTATGGTTTTTCATGTGTTCATGGAAATGAAGGAAAATTGCGGATAAAGTTGGTGAAGCTTGCTACTACGTTCTGGTGCCCGATTTCTTCAACGGACAACCTTTCACGCAAGGCGTGAACTTTTCAGAGTGGCTCCCGGCTCGCTCTCCTGTAAATCGAATTTATTGCTACAGTTCTCCGAAATTCATTTTACTCTAATTTTCTACCCATACAATCGATCGTTGTTACAGGTAAAAGCTGCTCAAGATGCAAGACCCATATTCGAGGCTTTGAAAAGGAATGGAAAATCTGTTGTCGGAGTTGGGGCTATTGTTGGGGCGGTTAGTGAAACCAACACAAGAGAAATATCATGTTCATACTGTTTTGACACGCTAGGAATACAAAATGTTGCAAAGGAGCACAAAATGTTGCAGAGGAGAATAATAGTTCCTTGAATAGGATTAGTTCGTACCCATTTTCTCAGGACATACTTTTTGGTTCATGCTCGCTTCCTGTACCGAATAACTAACAGGGAAATTAGCGTGGAGGTGGGGAAAACGAACGAGGTAGAAGCAATTGTCATCTCCCATCCTTATGCAGTCACCACTGGCGATATGAGAGGTGAGTTTTTTCCTAATCTTTTCAATCTCTTGCTGGTGAAGAAGTAGGCCTGTGTTCTGATTCTAAGTTCATTGCCACTCAAAGATCAAGTACCCCATTGAGATTCTTGGAGCTCAGAATGACATTGATGCTACACCGCCAAAATTGGTCTATCAGTTTGTGCATACCTTGCGTCAAAGAAGTGGGGTGAGTTCCTGGTGATTCCGTTCTCCAGATAATTTGAATGCAATAATTAAGTGGAAATGCATGCAGGATGGGTGTACTTGCCTTGTTACCCTATGCTATGCATGAAAGCCCATAACTCAGTTTGAAAAGACAGAAACATATGATTCAATTATAGAATAACTAGAACTTAAAAATAAACACAGAGATAAAATTATCCGGTTATATAGTTTCATAGGTTTAACTGGTATCAAACATTTGGCTTGTTAACACTTGTACAACTAAGTTGTAGAAATGTAGCTGTAGATCAACCAGATAAGTGAGGCTCTAGGTTTCTTACAATTTAACATGAATATAATTTTTTTTGGTGACGAATTATAGGACGTCGCAAAAAGGAAAAACTGAGCCTTATAGACTTGGCTTGTTGCAGATTCCATTCTATGCGAAGATCTTTCCAGGAGTTGCGCATGGCTTTGCTTCCAGATACAATGCTACCAACCCGTTCGAAGTCAAAACGGTTGAACAAGCGCTTGCATTGATGCTAGACTGGTTCAACAAATACTTGAAATGAGAATACCTCATCATGCAAGTCATGCATTTTTTCTACTTCCAAATAAAATTTACTTGCGTCCATATCTATACTTACACCACCCGTCATGTAGATAATGTGGTTATGGTCCGTGTGCTTGCGTTTGTAATAATCTCTTCGAATTGATACTCTGTTTTTTTTAAGGGGAGTATAACCCCAGCACTGCATCCATTGATACATATACTCTGCATATAGCCATCTTTAGTACTAAGTTCATCATTCAAGTTATTACAACTCAAGATCACATAAACTCTCCGACTTCTCCTACATTGGTAGTTTGGCCGCTATGGTACATTCCGGGTTCTAGGTGAACCTCCTACAGTATGGCGCCATTTGGTCTAATGTGAGAGCGCAGTGTTTCCTCTTCAGAAACACAAAAGGATGTATTTGGGTCGGTTCCCGAGAACTCAACCTCATGTTGGTGTTGTAATGCACTTTCTACCCCTGCATCTTTCCCTTCAGTAATATCTCTACAAGGCTTTGTCATATGGTTGAACATATTACTATGTGCAAAAACAGCTTGGTTGCTCTTTTTTTTGTTGCTCTGACGTTGATTTTGACGCCATTCTGCTTGGTTTCCATATGGTCTGCACGAGCTTCCCACTCGAGTGAGAATTAAGTTAGATGTCACTCAACTCTAATCTCATCAGATTTGCATCGTGATTCATGCGGTATGTCATTTGTGTAATGATACGTCTCAAACGTATCTATAATTTCTGATGTTCCATGTTGATATTATACCAATTGTTACATGTTTTATATACACTTCATAACATTTTTATGCATTTTCTGGGACTAACCTATTAACAAGATTCCACAGTGCCAGTTCCTGTTTTCTGCTGTTTTTGTATTCCAGAAAAGCTAGTCTGAAAATATTCTCGGAATTGGACGAAACTTGGACAGAACCTCCTATTTTTCCAACACGAACACGGGGTCCAGAGCAGACACGGAGGAGAGCCACGAGGCACCCACACCATGGGGCCACGCGGGCCCCCCTGCCGCGCCGTGGGGTGGTGTGGGGCCCACGTGGGTCTCCAGCCGCCGCCCTTTCGCCTATTTATTCCTCCCGACGCGAAAACTCTAAATACCCGAGCCATTATCCACGAAAAGTTCCAGAGACGCCGGCACCCTGCCGGAGAGGGAATCATCACCGGAGGGCTCTACATCACCATGCCTGCCTCCGGAGTGATGCGTGAGTAGTTCATCCTTGGACTACGGGTCCATGGCAGTAGCTAGATGGTTGTCTCTCCACTTTATGCTATCATGTTTAGATCTTGTGAGCTGCCTATCATGATCAAGATCATCTTATTGTAATGCTACATGTTGTGTTTGCTGGGATTCGATGAATATTGAATACTATGTCAAGTTGATTATCAATCTATTTTATATGTTATTTATGATCTTGCATGCTTTCCGTTACTAGTAGATGCTTTGGCCAAGTAGATGCTTGTAACTCCAAGAGTGAGTATTTATGCTAGATAGTGGGTTCATGCCTCCGGTAATCTGGGAGAGTGACAATAACTTCTAAGATTGTGGATGTGCTGTTGCCACTAGGGATAAAATAACCGATGCTTAGCTTAAGGGTGCGCCGTTAGGTCTAATGCATTTGTTTACATTACGCACATTACTTAATGCAATTATCCGTTGCTTACAAATTAATACCAACGGGGAACTCGGTATGACAACCTGACGGTGGATTATTAGTCATAGACGCTGTTGGATAACGGTCTATGTATTTTGTCGTAATGCCCACATGAATATCATAGTAATCATCATGTCATATATATGCATTGTTATGCGCTCAATATTTTGTCAATTGCCCAGCTGTAATTTGTTCACCCAGCATGTTAGTTATCTTTTATGAAGAGACATCACTAGTGAACTGTGGACCGCGGTTCATTCTTTTACACTGATAATATAACCAACTGCAAACATTGTTCCTTTTCATTCTCTGCAACTTACTACTGTTTTCCACACCATACGTTTAATCATTTGTTTTCAGCAAGCCGGTGAGATTGACAACCTCACTGTTTCGTTGGGGCAAAATAGTTTGATTGTGTTGTGTGCAGGTTCCACGTCAGCGCGCCACTGACAACCTTCAGAAGTGATTTCTTGCTCCTACTGGTTCGATTAAACCTTGGTTTCATACTGAGTGAAAACTGCTGCTACACTGTTTCATACCTTCCTCTTGGGGTATCGCAACAAACGTGTGATCCACGCAATCATGTAACTCAAGTTTTCTTCAATTGCACATCGTTGCAGCTAAGATTTTTTCTGTTGCGGATGAGTTACACGTGAGTTGCATATTAAATTTTCTTAATTGCGCATGGTTTGCATATGAGTTGCAATTGCAAATAAAAAAAATCCAATTGCAAATAGGTAGCAGCGTGAGTTACAATTAAAAATCTCTCAGTTGCATATGGATTACACTTGTGCACGTGTAACTCAATTCTCACTCTGAGACCTAGTCGCTCCCTTATTTATTCGGTTGCGAAGCGCCATCTAGAATTGCTTGCCGATACACGATATTCTTTTTAGTACTGTAGTAACCACATTTCATTAAACATGATTACAACAATTACACATGTGGAAACCATAGACATCCCGATGATTCCAGTCCCTGACGCCTTACCCCAGCCGTTATCCAACATCAAATGCCGCCGGCGGCCGCTGGTAACAGCGGGGAGCAGGCCCAGATCTGAAGGGACACCTTCGCAGCAGCTTATCGAGCCGATGAACTGGTCCTCAGCTACACGAACAAACGCACTGAACAAAAGTTTTGTCACAGGAAGTAGCCGCCAAGGGTTGTTCGCTCGCGCCGCTGTTAATATGACTTCAATAAGGTTTATTCACACCTACTAGTAACTACTACAGAGAACCAAGTCTCTGCTTTACGGATAAGTGCTTCATTATCTCAGTCTCGAGACAACTTTGGTTTACTAGTGACAATAATATGCCATCAAAATCGATTAGCCCAGCTAAAAGAACCGACATTGATCCAGATTTCCAGAGTGAGCTCCATAAACTGGTGAGTATTTACAGTGCTGAACCAAGCCTGTGGACACCAACAAACATGAACTGTGAGGATAGACTGTATCAATTATCAACTCCTCAGACAAACAAAGAACGGAACAGACTTCTGATACTCTCCAAGGAACTATGTATTACTGTTAACTTGTTAATGGAAAAGAGGTTGGAAAAGACAAACAAATAAATAAAATTAAATATACAAGAATTGGCATCAGCAAGTTCCTTTTCTTTTTGGAATTTGCATCGGCGAGCTGTCATCCATACATATAAAAGCAGCAAAATCAAGACCAATTGGAATGACTGCGGATAAGCTGAAGGGCATTGTCAATGAAACATCTTCTAGATCAAGTGATGAACAGAATGATCTTCTCATGGAAACGCCACGGAAAACAACCAATCATCGAGTATTAAAAAAAGGCAGACACGAAACATATCCATTTCAGCAAAAAGATATATTGTGACTTGATACAGCTTATAAGCAAACAGAACATGGAAGAGCCTACGGAATAATGTGTAATCAACTAAGTTCATGGATCCCGTCATAAAAAGATATAAAACATACAGGCATCACGGGATCCAAGTACATACACTGTTCCATGCGACATCTAAAATTACCGGGTTCTTCCTTATGCAAGAAAGTTCATAACCTTGAAGGAAATCCTTCAGGATGATACTCGAAAAAGAACCGAGAACCTGCAAATTCACACAAGATAACATGCATTGCAAATACCTTAACGCCCTCCTCTTTCAAAGTTAATGCGAGACCTCCCAGATCCTCCATCGTAATCATCACTATTTGAGGATCCACCGCTTGCCTTCATGGTTCCTCCGCCACCAATCTTGTCCACAGCTTTCTTTCCCTTCTTCACCTCAGTCAAGAACTGATCAAGGCCGAAGGGATCATTCTCCTCTTGCTTATCAAACTCCACGGGTCTGTCTCTTTTGCCAGACCTCTCCGAAGCACCAGAGAATGCCTTGTCAGGCTTGAACCTCTCGGTCTTCATAACCTTGTCCAACTGTTCGTCTGCATCGCCACCATACACTTCAGAATCACCATCCTTCTTGGGCCTGTAAAGTGTGGACATGGTGGACTGTGCGTTGAAGAGCCCCTTGGAATAGATATTGTATGTATCATCAGCAGCAAACCCAGAGTCCATCCCCTTGTCCTGGTTAAAGAGCCTCTGGTCATACATGACTTCCCCGCCCTTTGCACCTCCAGTGCTTGCCATACCCAGGGCAATCTTCTCACTGACGTCACGGTCCCTGTCTCTAGTGAGCTTACTCTTTTTACCCATTGCAGCATCCTTGGCCTCCAGCCTCCTCTCCCTCTCCCTCTCACGTTTCCGCTCCTCACGGATCCTGTCACGCTCAATCCTCGCCTCCCTCTCATCTCTAGTCTCCCTGCGCTGCTCACGCGGTTGCTCCATATCCATATCTGCATCCCCATCATCAACCCTCTCCCGCTCTCTCTCCCTCCCACCTCCAACAGGCACACCCGCAGACGGAGGTGGTGGAGCACCAGACCTTTCCATGCGCGCCTTCTGCGCAAGTGCCCTCAGCTCTTGCTCCTTCCTCTCCTTCTCCTTCAGCATTAGCTCCCTCTGCACCTTGGAGCGCATCTGCACTGCCTCCCTCGCCTTCTGCTCTGCAACATACAATGACTCCGAAAGCTTTGCAAAGTTATCATTAATCTGAACCTCCTGCAGACCCCTCCCATCAGCTGCCAGCCTCTTATCCAGTGGAATTGTGTACCCCTTTGGATTCTTCCAATTGGAGATGCAAGGTGGGATCTTCCAGTCCTGCTGGTCCTTCACTGTCACTGGCCGTGGCGGCGAGTGCATCACCGGCACAGGGGGCGACCCAGACGCACGGGGCACTCGCTTGTGCTTGAACTTTGGTGGGTCAAGAGGATCCGAAGCCATCTCTGACATCCTAATAATCCTCTCCTTGGCACCGGAATTGAACGCCGCCGACTGCTGCGACGGCTTATACTTGATGAACTTGGATCCCGAATCATGCGTCGGGACGTTCTTGGGCTGCGCGGCGGAGAGCCGAACGTTGACAATCTTCTCCAGGGCGGCCCTCGTCCGGTCGGTGGTCTCCTCGACCAGTTTCCCGTACTCCTCGTCCTCGACGGCCTCCGAGTCGGCCGTGGCGATCTTGGGCACGATGTCGCTGTGCTTGGAGTAGACGATCTTGGACGCGTTCTCGCCCTGCTTGACGACGGCGTCGAAGGCGACGCTGCCGCGCGCGTCGACGGTGAGCGCGAGGATCTGGGACCCGCCCTTGGCGTCGCGGCGGCCCATGCCGAGCGGGTACTGAGCGATGAGGATCTCGGGGAAGGCGCCGCCATCGCCGAAGTCCTCCGGCCGCCGCGGCACGAACCCGGTGCGCTTGCCGTAGGGAGGCACGACCTTGCCTGGGCCCGTCGGCCGCCCCGCCTCGTCCTCCGCGGCCTCGTCGCCGTACCGCTCCTTGAACCACGGGTCGCTGCTGTGGTCGTAGTAGGTGGACGAGGGCTTCTTGGCCGGAGGGAGGTTGTCCCGGAGGCCCATGGCTGGTGCGGCGGAGATGGGTGGATCCGGGGGTAGGGTTTCCGGCGAGTCGCCGGATGGGGATCGAAAGAGAAGCTAGGGTTTGGCTCGATTTGTGATTTTATTTTAGGGGAACAGAGATAGAGATGTGACTATGACGGCGGGTTACGTCGGCAATTGGGTGGGCTAGCCCCCGGTTACATGGGCCGAGCACGATTGGGATTCGCAGACGGCCTTTTCAGTACTTCCTGAGGGATCCAAACGAAACTTTAACAGTCTGAGAATTACTTCTAAAAAAAACAGTCTGATATTTCTCAATTGTTTCCGTACAAAAGGAACTACGTTTCAATTTTCACTAAATCGACATAGTTCATGAGCTACCCTATTGTTCACTCTTTCCGTCTAAAACATGGTGTCATTGCACATTCACTAAACTACGAGAAATACATAATATCTCATCTAATGATGGCGACCAAGCTGATCGGTTTAACACCAGCTTCTTCAGTGCCTCAATGATCACTGTATTATCTGATTGATTGAAGGATGACTGGCATTTGGACTAGATCTCTTGCAACCTTTACTCCTTCGAGAATTGTCTGGACTTTGACCTCAGTGGCACAGCGCAGTCGTGTAATTAATCCTCATATAGCCTGTGCACAACACCAAACCATATAGGGCGTGTTCGGCAACCCTCCGGCTCCCAGCTTCGCATCGCTCCGAGCTGGAGCAGTGCCGAACATACCAGATCCGCGAAGCTAGATCCGCGAAGCGGGGCGGAATCGCAGTGTAATTTTCGGAGCACCCAATTCAGCGATCCGTGGATCAGCCTCGTGCGGAGCAGTAGCTATTTACGGAGGAATTGCCACCGCCAAGTGAAAATGATCGGTTCGCTATTCCTCTTTCTCTCCGCGAGCGAGACCTTCTCCACGCGTGAGCAGACAGAATCACAGAAACGAGTCGTTATCCAGTTCTCCACTTCTCCACACACCTGCCGCCGCCACCCCCGACTCCGGCGGCCGCTGGAGCCTCCTCGACTCAACGCAGCTCCGCCGCCCACTGCTCCCCGACTCGCCGCCAGGAGCTTCCTCGACCAGCCGCGCTCGGCCCACTGCGTCCCCGGCTCGCCTGGCCTCCAAATCGACTTGCTCCGGTCTGGTCCACTTCGCAACCGTCCCCAAGCTCCGTTTCCCTTCAGGTGAGAAAATCCTACCTCGTAGATGTGTTTGATTTCAGCAGTTGTGAGCAGTTCGTGAGGAGTGGTTAGCATGGGTTGGGCTGGAATGGATACGGTTAATGTTAATTTGGTTGATTTGCTTTATATTTTGTAAAATTGAGTGATTTGCTTGTATGAGACCACTAAAATATTGTCTTATATTCATGTTCAAATTACCTATAATTTTTCTGTAAACTAACACATGCACAGCAAAATATTGCGGTAGGAACACAGTAAACTGCTCTCTGTAATCCCTCTGTACAGCCAAATTCCCGAAAAAAAAGTCAATTCCTGAGCAGCGCAACATGCTGGCCCAGCAAGCTAGCGAGAGCAGCCCACGAAATTCCTTAAGAAAGGCCGAAATAGCAGCGCCGAACATAACGGGAGCGTGGAGCAGCGCCGAACATAAACTGCTCCGGCCGGGAATCAGTTTTCGCATCGGAGGAGCCGGATCGACGGATTTGGTGGATCCAGAGGGCTGCCGAACACGCCCATAGTCAACAGCCACTGTTCTTTCAGCTCTTGTCCAATCTCCACTGGCTGAGCTACTACATAGTCCGGGTCACTATTGAACTCCCCTCAGTTCCTATGAGCGTTAAAACGCTCTATCTATTTTGCTCCTGTACGGGCTAAACTATCATCCTAAAGCTAGCATTGACTACAACCTCATTGGCAACATATATGAGTTCCCATGTGGAATACCCCAAGGTTTAGAGAGTCGAAAGGGTAGAAATAAATTTTGTGCATTTGCATAGGATGCATCTGAATGCGGGAAAATTTGGCGCGTTTAAGAAAAGCGACAAAGAGATCGATGTTTCTCTCGACTTGATGAGTTCAGCTTTAGATCATCCTGTTGAGTGCTAGAACTTTGACATGACCTTTTTTGAATCTCTCGACACTGGAGCCTTTAGATTATTCTGCTTTCGATTCGCTAAAGTTGTATTTTAAATTCTTCAAGAGTTCAGTTTTTCTTGAATTGATTTGCTCCTCACACTAACTCTTAGCAAAATGATACACAGCCAGCTAGGGTGCTGCATATAACCTTTACTGTGCATTGTTCTTAACAGGCTTCATCCGCATGGAATTAGCTGGCAGCCGAACTAATCACAAAGGACAGCGATGGGAATTTTTTTTGACAATCAATACCATGATATATTTATAGTAGTGAATAGTACAAGATACAGATAGATGAGCTGGCTACATCGATTACAAAATAAAGTTGAAAATAAACAAGTAAATTTTGAAATCTTCAAACTATTTCTTCTTCCACGAAGGAGAGTGGCGGGATTGATGCCGAACGATGCCCGCTTCTCCTATCGAGCCTGGAGCGACTCCTCCGCTGGCTAGAGCGGAGCAACGGATGAGGCGGAGCAGAGGGCTTCCGATCCAAGGATTCAAGGTGAATGTGGATATCATTCCTCGAGCTGATCTAGTTTGTTGTCTTGCTCTACCGCAAATAATCTACGGAAGCTACTATAACCTTATATATAAAGGGGCGACATCGCCACGCCCTCTCCAGCAGGCCACGTCGCGCGCTTTCCACGCACCGTCCGATCTTCGCGACGGACGGCCCAGATCAATCCACGTCGGCCCCAACGCGAGATACTGTTCCTGGGAACAGTACGCGCGCACCCGCGCCAATCGGCGCGCGCCACGTCGCCGGTGAGCGGCCGGTGGAACCGGTTTCCACCCGGTGACCCCTCCCGCACGATTATTAGCGCAATATTTTACATAAAACCCCCGGAAAAGGACTTATTTGCAATTCTCTGAAACATCAGGGACGGACGTGTAAAAAGACCACCACACCTCACCCTCCCTTCTTCCTCTCCCGCGACGCCGGAGGTCGCCGCCGCCAGCGACGCGCGCGACGGCCGCTCCACCTCTCCCCGTTCAGATCGAAGCACGCGGACCGCTCCGCCGCCGCGCCCTCTCCCTCCTCACCGACAGACACATGCTGGAACGCCACGGTCGCGTCGGATTCAACGCTGCCGCGCTCCTGCTTCCGCCGCCATGATTTGGCCTCCGTCGGCGAACTCCGGCGACCATTTGGTCCAGCTCCGCTGCCATGCGCTTCCCCGCGATGTACTCTCGCAGATCCACGCGAATCCAGCCTCGGGAGCGCGTTTTCCTGCTCGAACGCGAGCTCGGCGGAGCTCGGCCGTGCGCCGGCCGCCGACGACCAACGTCACGTGCTGACGCAAGCGTACCCCACCTGTCAGTTTTTTTATTTTTTAAATGATTTTCAAAATAAAGAAAACCCTGACATGCGGGACCCGTCTGTCAGAAATTTCACAATTACAGGGAAAATGTTAAAATTTAAAAAATTCATATCTTCAATTTACAATTCAAAATAACAATTATAAAAAATGTTAAAATTCACAAAAAATCATATTTTCCAAACTACAATTCAAAATAATACAAACAATATATCAACAATTACATAAAAATGCTAAAATTCAAAAAATCATAACTTTCAACCTATAATTCAAAATAACAATTATAAAAATGCTAAAATTACAAGAAAAAAAGCTAAAATTTAAAAAATTCATATCTTCAATTTACAATTCGAAATAACAATTATACAAAATGTTAAAATTCAAAAAATTCATACCTTCCAAACTACAATTCATAATAATACAAACAATATATCAACAATTACATAAAAATGCTAAAATTCAAAAAATTCATATCTTTCGATCTACAATTCAAAAATAACAATTATAAAAAAATGCTAGCATCCAAAAAAAATTCCTAAAATTAGAAAATCCATATCTTCGAATTACAATTCAAAATAACAATTATAAAAAATGTTAAAATTCAAAAATTCATATCTTTCAATCTACAATTCAAAAATAACAATTATAAAAAAAATGCTAGAATTCAAAAAAAAATCCTAAATTTAAAAAATTCATATCTTCAAATTACAATTCAAAATAACAATTATAAAAAATGTTAAAATTCAAAAAATTCATAGTTTCCAAACTACAATTCAAAATAATACAAACAATATATCAACAATTACATAAAAATGCAAAAATTCAAAAAATTAATATCTTTCAACCTACAATTGAAAATAACAATTATAAAACAATGCTAAAATTTAAAAAATTCATGCCTTCCAATCTACAATTCAGAATAATACAAGCGATATATCAAAAATTTCTAAATTTAGCAAGTTTCCATAATAAATTAATTGATTACAACAAAATGATGGAAAAATTGTTAAATTCATAACTTCTAGACTACAATTCAAAAAAAAAATCAAACAAACCAAAAAAAAATGTTAAACAACTCCAGATTCAGCAAATTTTTAAACTTCACACACAAAAAAACAAACCAAAAAAAAATGTCAAACAACTCCGGATTCAGCAAATTTTTAAACTTCACACACAAAAGTTGCACAAAAAAAAAACGATGCACACAAAATAATGCAAACAATAGTTCGAAAGTTTCCGAGACTACCAAAATTCTATTCTCCACATAAAAATTACAACAAAAAAAAAACATTATTCACATTTCAAAAATTAAGAAAACTTAAAATTTAATAAATTCTCAAACTTTTCACACAAACTAATAAATGCTCATTTTGTTGAATATTTGTTGGATTAGTTCTCCGGAAAATTTTACTATTTTCTCGCTAGGGAAAAAGAAAAAAAAAAGTGTTGTTCATACATAAAATATACCACTCTTTCATGCATAATTAAGCGGAAAAATACGAAAAAAACATGCTAAAAATAAATCCCAATTATTTGTCTCAAATTCATGTGACAGCAAAAAACTTAGATTAATACATTACTACAATTAACAAAGTACTACTTTCTTCTATTACTACTTTCATCACAGAGATTACTCTTAGTTGTATTTAGACCATATTAAGTTGTTGCTCACGCACAAAATATACCATAATTTTAATTTCAATAAGTACTATAACTTCTTTATATTAATTATGAAGCTTACGGAATTTTTTTTCTCCTCTCCACACCCCATGTAAAATTTTGTTACTACTTTACATCCACACGGACGCGGTCATTTCCTTTTAGCACACGGACGCGGTTATTTCCTTTTAAATTCAATTAAAATCGAGTAAAACAATATCAGTAATATCACTCATTATGATAAACCCAACGGAATAATTTAAACAATTTAAAGATATTATTTCAAATTATTTAAACAATTTTCAAAAAACTACTAAATAATGTATATTTCAAAATTACAAATGCCTTTCAAATCTAAACATTTTGTAAACGTGGAAAAATTCAAGCATAACTAACTTCCCAATTTTATTAAAATTTTGAAATCTAAACAATAAATAAATGTAATTTTTTTTTGAATTCCAATAGTTTTAGAATCTGAACAATTTTTAATGTGGATACTTCCAAATATAAATTTTTACACACGGGCGCGGCGTGTCGGCGCGCCATTTTGCCTAGTAGCTCACTAACAGTAAATGATGGAGCTGTGATTGTGTGAACATTGTTGTCCGGTTCTATTTTTCAGTATCTCATAGAGATGCTCTTACTATCACTCCATATATTTCCCAATTTGATTTCTTTGGGCTTTTCTCTGAGCTCTTGTCCAATCTCCACTGGATGAGCTACTACATAGTGTGGTTCAGTATTGAACTCCCTCTGTTCTCATGAGCATTAAAGTACTTTAACGATATAAAATCTATCCAGCTAACAGTTCTAATCAATGACCAGATGGCCCCATCCAAAATCCAACGGTTGTGAATTGCCTGATGAGGCTGGTCATCAACAACGCTTACAACTTAGATATATTATGACATCTCTCCATACACAAGTTGTGAGAGGAGGGGGTCCATTGCCAATCCTAGCCACGTTCAATGGCTCCAACATAAAAATGCTTCACCCACCATAACAAGAAGCTCTATACCACAAGTTTTGAGGAGACCCCCCCCCCACCTAAGATTGTGTTAGGATTAAGCACAATCGTGTGTACGAGTTGTATACGGGAAGGAGTCCGTGTAGTGTACGAGTAGCACACTGAGTCGGTTCTAGTCCAAAGCTCCTACCATATAATCATGTAATAGCACCTTGTAATCATCGTCAGAAAAGAAAGAAAAGACCCGAGAGGTGCGATACACAACCTCTAGCAATCGAATCGATCCCAGCATATTGAGTCTTTGTGTTCGTACACGCACCGAGGTGTGTAGGACTTCGAGTCCACTAAGCGAGCGATCGGTCAGGTGTAGGCCAAGTTAACTGCAGGTCTACCAGTACATACCAAGCATTCTGCTACTGGAGTGCGTGTATGCGCCTCTGGCATGCCCCGTATGTGGTGAGGAGTACGAGAATTTGAATGCATGCCCCGTATATGGTGCATTGCGGTATAAGATCAGGCGAGATGACCCCGGTGATGTTGAGGGCGAGCCACGCTCCAGGAAGAGGGTTCCTGCCAAGGTGATGTGGTATGCTCCTATAATACCATGGTTGAAACGTTTGTTCCAAAACAAAGAGCATGCCAAGTTGTTGCGATGGCACAAAGAAGACCGTAAGAAAGACGAGATGTTGAGACACCCCGCTGATGGGTCGCAGTGGAGAAAAATCGACAGAGAGTTCAAGGAATTTGCACGTGACGCAAGGAACTTAAGGTTTGGCTTAAATACAGATGGCTTTAATCCTTTTGGGGAGCAGAGCTCGAGTCATAGCACCTGGCCTGTGACTCTATGTATCTATAACCTTCCTCCTTGGTTGTGCATGAAGCGGAAGTTCATTATGATGTCAGTGCTCATCCAAGGCCCGAAGCAACCCGACAACGACATTGATGTGTACCTGAGGCCATTGGTTGAAGAACTTTTACAGTTGTGGCGTGACGAAGGTGTACGTGTGTGGGATGAGCACAAACAGGAGGAATTTGACCTACGAGCGTTGTTGTTTGTAACCATCAATGATTGGCCTGCTCTTAGTAACATTTCAGGACAGTCAAACAAGGGATACAATGCATGCACGCACTGTTTAGGTGAGACTGAAAGTATATATTTAGGTAACAAGAATGTGTACCCGGGGCATCGTCCATTTCTTCCAAAACAGCATCCCGTAAGAAAGAAAGGAAAGCATTTCAAAGGTGAGGCAAATCACCGGACAAAGCCTACCTGCCCTACTGGTGTTGATATATATGACATGGTCAAGGATTTAAAAGTAATCTTTGGAAAGAGTCTTGGCGGACAATCTGTTCCGAATGACGCTGACGGACACGTACCCATGTGGAAGAAGAAATCTATATTTTGGGAGCTACCCTATTGGAAAATCCTAGAGGTTCGCTCTGCAATCGACGTGATGAACGTGACGAAAAATCTTTGCGTGAACCTGCTAAACTTCTTGGGCGTGTATGGGAAGACGAAAGATACACCGGAATCACGGCAGGACCAGCAACGTATGCACAAACGAGACAACCAGAATCCAGAGAAGTATCAAGATCCTGCCAGCTATGCTCTTACCAAAGAAGAGAAGAAGATCTTTTTTGAAGTCTTGAGCAGTATCAAGGTCCCGTCTGGCTTCTCGTCGAATATAAAGGGAATAATAAACATGACAGAGCAAAAGTTTCAAAACCTAAAGTCTCATGACTGTCACGTGATTATGACACAATTACTTCCGGTTGCATTGAGGGGGCTTCTGCCGGAAAATGTTCGAGTACCCATTGTGAAGCTATGTGCATTCCTCAATGCAATTTCTCAGAAGGTGATCAATCCAATTTCTCTACCAAGTTTACAGAAGGATGTGGTTCAATGTCTTGTCAGCTTCGAGTTGGTGTTCCCACCATCCTTCTTCAATATTATGACGCACCTCATAGTTCACCTAGTCGAAGAGATTTCCGTTCTCGATCCTGTATTTCTACACAACATGTTCCCCTTTGAGAGGTTCATGGGAGTCTTAAATAAATATGTTCATAACCGTGCTATGCCAGAAGGAAGCATCTCCAAGGGCTATGGAACAGAGTAGGCCATTGAGTTTTGTGTTGACTTTATTCCTGACCTTAAGCCGATCGGTGTTCCTCAATCGCGCCATGAGGGGAGACTGCGTGGAAAAGGCACGCTAGGAAAGAAAGCAATAATATGTAAGGACTGACATTCTTTCACTCAAGCACACTACACAGTTCTACATAATTCCAGCTTTGTGGCTCCGTATATCAAGGAACACATGAATAGTTTACGCTCTAAATACCCGGAGCAGCCTGAAGAATGGATTGAAGGAGAACACGTGAAGACTTTCGGCGGTTGGTTGCAAACACGTCTCATTAATGACAGCACTGTTGGAGAACAGCTATACTTGTTGGCCAAAGCACCATCTTTGACTATATTGACTTTTCAAGGGTTCGAGATAAATGAGAATACATTTTACACGGCCGACCAAGATAAAAAGAGCACCAACCAAAACAGTGGTGTCCGCTTTGATGCAACAAACAACAATGGGCGAAAGGACACATATTATGGTTACATAGAGCAGATATGGGAACTTGACTATGGACCTTCTTTTAAGGTCCCTTTGTTCTGGTGCAAATGGTTCAACCTGAAAGGCGGGGTACAGGTAGACCCGCAGTACGGAATGACTACAGTGGATCTCAAGAATCTTGGGTACGACACCGAACCATTCATCTTAGCCAATGACGTGGCCCAGGTTTTCTATGTGAAGGACATGTCTACCAGACCGAAAAAAAGAAAAGATAAGCAAGCGAATACATCATACGATGAGCCAAAGCGCCACATAGTTCTTTCAGGGAAAAGAAACATCGTGGGAGTGGAGGACAAGATCGACATGTCAGAAGATTACAATAAGTTTGATGAAATTCGGCCCTTCGCAGTGAAAACTGACCCAAGCATCGTGTTAAATGATGACGATTGTCCATGGTTACGGCGCAATCAGAAGAAAGGGACACACACGAAGAAGAAGTTTATACCACAACACTAGATAGAGATGTTGGTGGTAATGTGTAATAATGTATTAAACCTTTTATGTAACTGTGTTGTGAAAGCTCAGAAGAAAACTCTAAACACTGATTTTTGGTTCTAAAAACTCCAACGGCGCTCACAAGCGCTCGAAAATGTTGGAAGAAAACACACGGTTTCCCCTGCATACCGCCCGACGGTGGCTCCTGAGTGCCCACATATCAAATGCACCGTCGGATGTATGCAGGGAATCCGAATGATTTGTATTCCGTCGATGAGTACACACTGAGTGCCGAACATGTCCGAGAGGTGGGCTATATATAGGGTCGTGTGGCTCACGAAGTGGTCGTGATAGTGCTGATCCAACAGCTCACAGGCCCTCAAAAGAAACACACCCCTGATCCAACGGCTCAGAAGCCCTTGAAAGAAACACACGATCCGTGTGCTTCTTTAGTCCCGGTTGGTAACACCAACCGGGACTAAAGGCGGGCTTTGCGGTCACGACTCGTGTCCGTCACGTGTCCTCCCCCAGCGCTGCCCTGGTCACGTGTCCTCCCCCAGCGCTACCCTGGTCACGTATGTGTCCTCTCCCAGCGCTGCCCTGGTCATGTACGTGTCCTCCCCCAGCGCTGCCCTGGAGGTCTATATGTATTGTCGCCGACGGGGTAAACCCTAATCCACCATTCCTAGCCATGAACGCATCGTCTCCACGAGATGGATCCGCCACGCTGATTGCGTGGATCACACGTTCGTTGGGAGACCCCAAGAGGAAGGTATGAAGCAGTGTAGCAGCAGTTTCCCTCAGTATGAAACCAAGGTTTAATCGAACCAGTAGGAGCAAGAAATCACTTCTGAAGGTTGTCAGTGGCGCGCTGACGTGGAACCTGCACACAACACAATCAAACCACTTTGCCCCAATAAAACAGTGAGGTTGTCAATCTTACCGGCTTGCTGAAAACAAAGGATTAAACGTATGGTGTGGAAAACAGTAGTAAATTGCAGAGAATTAAAGGGAACAATGTTTGCAGTTGGTTGTATTATCAGTGTAAAAGAATGGACCGGGGTCCACAGTTCACTAGTGGTGTCTCTCCATAAAAGATAACTAACATGCTGGGTGAACAAATTACAGCTAGGCAATTGACAAAATATTGAGCGCATGACAATGCATATATATGACATGATGATTACTATGATATTCATGTGGGCATTACGACAAAATACATAGACCGTTATCCAACAACGTCTATGACTAATAATCCACCGCCAGGTTGTCATCCGAGTTCCCCGTTGGTATTAAGTTGCAAGCAACGGATAATCGCATTAAGTAATGTGCGTAATGTAAACAAATGCATTAGACCTAACGGCGCACCCTTAAGCTAAGCATCGGTTATTTTATCCCTAGTGGCAACAGCACATCCACAATCTTAGAAGTTATTGTCACTCTCCCAGATTACCGGAGGCATGAACCCACTATCTAGCATAAATACTCACTCTTGGAGTTACAAGCATCTACTTGGCCAAAGCATCTACTAGTAACGGAAAGCATGCAAGATCATAAATAACATATAAGATAGATTGATAATCAACTTAACATAGTATTCAATATTCATCGGATGCCAGCAAACACAACATGTAGCATTACAATAAGATGATCTTGATCATGATAGGCAGCTCACAAGATCTAAACATGATAGCATAAAGTGGAGAGACAACCATATAGCTACTGCCATGGACCCGTAGTCCAAGGATGAACTACTCACGCATCACTCCCCAGGCAGGCATGGTGATTTAGAGTCCTCCGGTGATGATTCCCCTCTCCGGCAGGGTGCCGGGAAGAGCTTCTGAACCCTCCCGAGCTAGGGTTGACGGCGGCGGCGTCTCTGGAACTTTTCGTGGATAATGGCTCGGGTATTTAGGGTTTTCGCGTCGGGAGGAATAAATAGGCGAAAGGGCGGCGGCTGGAGACGCACGTGGGCCCCACACCACCCCACGGCGCGGCAGGGGGCCCGCGCAGCCCCATGGTGTGGCTGCCTCGTGGCTCCCCTCCGTCTCTCCTCTGTACTCCGTGTTCGTGTTGGAAAAATAGGAGGTTCTGTCCAAGTTTCGTCCAATTCCGAGAATATTTCCAGACTAGCTTTTCTGGAATACAAAAACAGCAGAAAACAGGAACTGGCACTGTGGCATCTTGTTAATAGGTTAGTCCCAGAAAATGCATAAAAATGCTATGAAGTGTATATAAAACATGTAACAATTGGTATAATATCAACATGGAACATCAGAAATTATTGATACGTTCGAGACGTATCACACGCCCGCCGCTGCGCCATCTGGACGAGGTCGAGCGTGCTTGGCAGAGCGCACTTGGGCGTTACCACGGGAGCCTATCCCGCCATATGACCGCGAGCCCAGCGTGGAGAGGAATGCCCAGCTACCGGCCTCCTGCTCCGGTGTCGGATCCGGTGCGGAGGGCGTACGAGCGCGCGTGGTCCGACGACCCCGACCCCGACGAGGATGCGTACGCCGTAGGGGTGGCGTGGGGATCCGCGGCCCCATACGGCGACTTGGCCGCCGCACCTCCACCAGGAGCTGCCGCACCTCCCGGCGAGGAGGAGGACGACGACGACGACTTCGACTGGAGCGACGACGGGGAAGAGGGCTGTGAGGCGCAGATGCAGGAGGCCATGGAAGCCTCCTTCCAGTCCGTCCACGACGACCGTGTCCAGCGAGCCAGGACAGCCTGCCAGCTCAAGGCGAAGGAGGCTTCCGAGCTGGCTTGGGCGCTGAAAGACTCATCCTCCATGGCTCGTGCCCTCCGCCGCAAACGTGCGCGCGAGAACCAGGCGGCCACGAACGGGGCTGGCTCCTCCCGCTGTTCCCCCTAATCCAACAAGTCCGTTTATGTAGTAATGTAACTGTGTGGGGGATGTTGTTAAGGATGTTTTGAAAATAAAGAGATAATTATTACAAATTTTAGACAATTAAATCAATAGATATAAAAGAAATAAGAAAAAGATATGATTTTCATAAATATTGAAACATTTAAATTAAATATAAAAGAAAAAGAAACTAGAGCAAAAAAAACAATTCAAAAAGCATGTAGATCAAACTATATAAAAGAAACAGAAACAGAAAAAGAAACAGAAACAGAAAAGAAACTAAAAAAACAATTCAAAAAGCAAAGTATATAAAAGAAATAGAAAAATACCTTTAGTATCGGTTGGTAACACCAACCGGGACTAAAAGTCCGCTGGGCTTCGCGCGAAAAGTTTCGCGGCCCAGAGAGACCTTTAGTACCGGTTGGTGTTACCAACCGGTACTAAAGACCCTTTAGTTACGGTTCGTGACTGGAACCGGAACTAAAGGTCCGTTCCGCACTGATTTGGGCAGTTTCGTGGCCAAAATTTTCACAACTTCCCCGTCTGCCTCGCCTCCTCCCGTGCCGCCGCCGTCGCCCTCCGCCACTGGGTGCCGCCCCGCCGCGTGGTGCTGCCCCGCCCCGCCGCCCTCCGCCGTGTCGCGCCCGAGGCCCTCCTCCTCTCCTCCGCCGTCGCCGCGCCCGAGACCCTCCTCCTCTCCGCTGCGTCGCGCCCGAGGCCTCCGCCGTCGCGCCCGAGGCCTCCTCCACGCCGCCTCGCCCTCCTCTCCTCCTTCACGGCCTCGACGGCCGGCGACCTCGCCCTCCTCCTCGTCCGGCCCTAGCAAGGTGAGGATAGTTTAGGTTTTTTTTTGTGTGCAAATTTAGTGTTAATTAGTGTTAGTGTTAGAAAGTGTTAGGAATTTTAGTGTTAGTGTTAGTGTTAGGAAATTTAGGGTTAGAAATTTAGGAATTTTAGTCTTAGGAAATTTAGAAATTTTAGTGTTAGTGTGTTAGAAATTTTAGTGTTTTGTAATTTAGGAAATGTTATTAGGAAATGTATTAGAAATGTTATTAGAAAATTTAGTACTTGTTAGAAATGTGTTACGAAATGTTATTATAGTTAGCAATGTTTTAGGAATATGTATTAGGCAATGCTAAGTCAATTTGGAATGATCGTCTTATAAATATTGTGTTTTTAGTTTATTGTTCTCGGCGACGATGTCACTGTTGGACCAGAGGGGCGATGTCCGGGACTGGGCTCCGCCGGGCTTGCACTGGGAGGTGCTACCTTCCGGGACGCGTAGCTTGGTGAGGAATTCGGGTGACGTTGTCGACCCGGATCTTCTTTGGTGGCAGTCTCGTGGGCCACGCTCGGTGCGGAGAGAGGACGAGCACGTCCGTCGCTACATGTATTTGTTGGATAGGCAGCATAGCAATAGCTGGTCGTTTCTTCAGAGGGTTCCTCCTCACGTGAGCTATGACCCTATGAGGGTTCCTTTTCTTTGGATGCGCAGCGCCCGCGGCTCAGCACCCCGCGGCTTAGGACCCGGTCGAAGTTAGTTTGAGAGGTTCATGCATGGGAGTGGAGATGTATTAGTGATATTATTCGTGATGTATTAGTGATACTTTTGCATATTTGATCAATGTTCCCTACTTTTAATTATTCTGCTAATGCTAACATTGTTAAGTAGTTGCTATAAATTTGCATTCACATTTGCTAAGATGCAAATTTTAAGATTCATATTCACATTGATTGCAGGGACATTGAGCTATGGATCCAAATTGTCCGGACGCCGCCGGCAGAGACGAGGAGCGTGAAGAGCAAATGGATCCAAATTTTCCGGACGCCCTCGGTAGAGACGAGGAGCATGAAGAGCAAATGTATCAGATTATATATGGACGTGCAAACCTGCCTGAAGATGCCGGTGGAGAAGATGGGGTAATTGGAGACGATTACAGCTCACAATTTCTGAACGACTCCGGTGAGGGAGTTGAGCAAGAGGAAATTTGCAGAGAGGAGGAAGTGCCCTTAACAAACTCCCGCGAGGTATATTAAGCCTCTGTTGATCGATCACTAGATGCATTAATTGAGTTGTTCTGTAGTTATTAATGAATCATTTTTTCTTTTAGCCCTCCGGATCGAGCAAATCATCCGCTCCTAAAGGGTCGAAACGAGGCCTGACCAGAAGGTTGGCCGATGGTGTAAGGATATCGATCGACAAAGTTGCTGCTAGTGGCGAACTGGTGGAACCCGTAGAGAGCCGCCGTAAATTTATAAATCAATGCGGAGTTCTTGTTAGGGACTTGGTCCCGATCATCTTTGAAGAGTGGCATAAGCCGAAGGATGACAACAAGGCAACTACTTATGTCGAGGACAAAATTAAAGATTTGCTTTGGGACACGCTCTTGACACATGTCAACCTACCGCCATGTATCCTCCCGCCGTTGAAGGAGAAAGTCAAGCAGTGGACTCTTAAGAAGATGATTACACAATTCCAGACCTGGAAGAAAAATTTATGGAAAACTTATGTAGCGGCGAAGGAACAAGATCTAGAATTCACTGGACCACTAGTGAAGATACAATAGCACTGGCCCACATTTGTGAAGCAAAGAAAATCAGAGGCCGCTGTGGCCTGATCGGAAATAAATAAGGTAAATGCTGGGAAGAAGACGCATCACCATACTTTGGGGACAGGTGGCTACAAGACTGCCGTGCCTAAGTGGGAAGCCTTTGAAGCAAAACTGCTTGATCAAGGGATCATTCCACAGACAGCGGACTGGCCCGAGAGGTCCAAGTTATGATTGTTCGCGCATGGGGCAGGGTTGGACCCACAGACACGGCAGATTGTTGCAAAGGGAAAATGGAAGGAAAAAGTTGAAAAAATAACCAAAGAACTTGAGGACGCAATAGACAAAGTTCGAAAGGGAGAGTACGTGCCCGACAGAGAGAACGACGAGCTGACACTCGCCCTCGGGAATCCTGAAAAAGTTGGACAAGTACGAGGCTATGGACCCGGTGTTTCGTGGAAGCAAGGTTTTCCGGAGGACGCTGATACTTATAGAAGCCGTCAGAGAAAGAAGAAGCAGGAGTCAGACCGGTTATCGGCATTGGAACGCAAGGTGTAGCAGCAGCAGCAGCAGGAGCAACTAGACTCAATTAGTCAGCAAAGGGCATCTCAGCAGCAGCTAGAAGGTCCTGAAGTCAAAGCCGCCCCATCTGATCAGCGTAAAAGCAGCGTGGGTTCCACGCAGCTAGAAAATTCTGGATTCAAACCGCCGGCGGCTCACTACCCCCGTGGATGATATCACGGAGAAGACAGACTGTGAGCTACATATGTCAATGAAGAACATGTCCTTCAAGGTGGCGGTCGGCTATGCTTTACCTAATCAATCTGGAGCAAGCTACCATCTCGGCGGGATTCCAGCTGGCTATGCTCGTGTCGGGGTGGATGAAGTTATGCCGTTATATGCTAATCTGGAGCTTGACATTCCTGGAGGTGACGGCGAGAAGACACTGGGAGAAGTCGAGAAGGGTATCGTTCTCTGGAACAAGAAAAACATCGTGTTTCCAAACTTGGCGCCAAGGCCACCGACTCCTCCGAGTAGCAGTCCCCCACCTCAAGATCCATCCTCCGGCGCCGGTTGGGAGCCCAGCGCGAGTCCATCGCCCGAGCCGTCTCGTCCGTCGATTGCGCCCACTGCTAAATCCATGGGCCGCTCTGTCCCGTCAAAGCTGAAACTAAACTTCCCGTCGACATATACATAGAGGAAAAGTGCAAATAAGGAAACTCGAGAGGAACGCGAGAGGCTAAAGCCTCTTCCAAAGAGACCTTACGACTTGACTCCAGAGGAACTCGACGCGGAGGTGAGTGCCAATGTGAGAAGACAATTAGGACCGAAACAGCCCCCGCCAAAGGTGATAATACCACCAAAAAAAGTTGCGAGATGTTTGAAAAATCTATCGAGGGGACCGCCACAGCCGCCTAAATTGCTAGATGACTATGATCGTGTTATCGAGAAGACAATTAGTCAAGAGAAGCAGGAGAAGGAGGCGGCATGTCGCCTAAAGAGGGAGCAGATGCAGACGGCAAAATCCGGGAAACAAGTGGCCCAGCTCGGAGAACAGGCAAATCAGTCGATCCCTCCGCTCAAGGTGATGCCCGATAAGGAAGTACACCACGACACTGGTACCATAGGCAACCCCATAGAGTATCAGTATGCATGGACATATGTCCATGGGAGGTCCCTGGTCAGAACTCAGCAGGTCGATTCTCTAACAACACAATTGCGTCGATTGCATCAGTGGTACGAGAAAGCCGCAAAGGCCGGGTATGATGTCTTCTGGGTGTCATATAAGAAAGAGCATTACTTCACGGATGACGCGATGTATGTTCCCTTTTCTGAAAATTTTCAGTTATTCAATCAAGATGCCCTCGACAAAGCCCCCGTCAGTTGCTATTGTTTGTAAGTGATTTATTTCTGCAATTTAATTAAGTCTCCAGCTCAGCTCGTTCATCTCGTTCATTGCCTGTAATTATCTCACTATATTCTTTTGTACGCTATTATGCAGAATGAAGATTGTCGAATGCAGAGAACGCTGCATCTATGACACTGGGTTCATTGACCCATATTAAATTCATGAAGTGACCATAAATAACCATCCCGAGGACACAGAGAAAAACTTGCTCCGGTTTTTAGTGAAACAAAATACCTGCGCATAAATACTTTTTCCTTACAACTTCAAGTGAGTGTTACTGTACCTTCTACACATTCTATTTTGCTTACTCGATGTTTAGTGTAATCGATGAGTCATGGACATATAAACGCGCGCAGATTCCACTGGATTCCGCTAATCATTAGAGTTGACCAAGGAGTCGTTCAAGTCATGGACTCGTTAAGGAGAGATATGGACGAGTACCTCAGCTTGCAAGAAATGCTCCAGAGGTAATTTCAATCATTATCGCTCTATATCGACCTCTTTCATTCATTTTCTTATATCAAGTAATTAATAACTCCTTTAATCATTTTCTTTTGCCGGGCAGGGTTTGGAAACGGTTCATCGTGAAGGTTGCAGGGGATTGGAAACCGGAGCTGTATTTTTATACCACCAAGGTAAGTAGTACTATATATATAGGTCCGCACAACTCTTTAATTCTAGTTTCAATACCATTATCATGCTTGATTATTATTTGATTAAATTCTATTTTTTGTAAAGTGGTGTCTGAGGCAGGCACAAGGGACTAATTTATGTGCATACTACGTTTTCGAGTACATACGCTCTTTTTTCACTGAGCGGAATAGACAACACAGAATAGCTGAAGTACGTATACACTATTCGCAATTTTTTTTATTACCATATTGTGTTGAGTGCATATATATATACATATTCATATTGATCTAGTTGGATCGAATGCGGGACCAGCTCATACCAACGAAGCACCTTAAAGCAATTCAAGAGGAATTGGCGGGATTTTTGAACTCGGAGGTCATGAAGAAAACCGGAGAATTTTATCACCCTAGTAATTATTTTTTGCCTCTAATGTAATTGACGTGATCTCGACATGAGAATTGCATTAAAGCAACTTGTATGTGTGTATGTATATGCATCAAATGTGATCTCGATGTAGTATAAACTTTATATATACGACTTGTTTTTTGCGTAACGTGATCTCCATACAAAAAGAATTAAATGGAAAACACAAAATAGAAACCCCTAATAAACCCCTAATGCCCTAAACCCTAAACCAGGAAAAATAAATAAATAGAAAAGAAAAGAAAAAGCAGAAATCTTTAGTCCCGGTTGGTTTTACCAACCGGGACTAAAGGGTTCCCGCCATGCGCGACCGGCCGTGGCCACGTGGATGCCCTTTAGTCCCGGTTCATGGCCAACCGGGACTAAAGGGGGGAGGGCCTTTAGTCCCGAATAGTTTGTCCCGGTTGGAAAACCGGGACTAA
The DNA here is from genome assembly GCA_947311845.1 of Poa pratensis. Classification (NCBI taxonomy): domain Eukaryota; kingdom Viridiplantae; phylum Streptophyta; class Magnoliopsida; order Poales; family Poaceae; genus Poa; species Poa pratensis. The sequence goes on from CAMZMU010000111.1 coordinate 18,518,351, forward strand.
AGGCCCTCTGGAACCGGGACTAATGCCCCGTTTTCTACTAGTGTGTAGTTGTTGGTGTAGCCTCTGATAAAAATTCCACCTTCCACTGCTGATTGTGAGACTGAGCTGAAATCATAAGAAGAACAACTTATGAACACCCAAATGTCTATAAGGTGCTGAGTCATAGACATCAAAGCAAAAAAGCCATAGGCATAAATAAGCTAGCCAATCACTTATTTGACTCGGCAAATGGATATATATATATATATATTCCCATGTGTTGCAAAAAATGTAACCTGCATATTAACATGGTATAGAAATTTAGTAGATACCACCAGATGCTGGTGGAAGTGTAGCCCCGAGGGCCGAGTTGTATGCTTGATCATGCTGCTCGGGACTCAAAAATATTTCAATTAGACAAAAACTTGATTGTCCTAGCCCCCGGGCATTAAGTAGGCATGATTTCATTATCCTGCTTGATGGCATATCGTTGCAATTTGATCCTGCAACAGATTGAGCAAATATTGTTGCCGTAAGAAAACAATGATATTTAGAGTTGGGCAAAGCCTCGTATAAACTCCAGATTGATAAATATTCTTTGAGCCGCTAGGAAAATGATAATCCCTGTCAAAACTCTAGATATAAATTAAGGAATTGTCCTTAAGAATTCCACTTGACGTGGTTGTAATTAAATATATAATGGTGGCTTCAACAACCAATATCAGGAGATGATCATCCCAATCATAAAAAATCAGGTCGTGCCAATTGTTATGGCCAAGTTATAGGTTCCTGTTAAATCAAAAGGCAAAGCCCCCGAGGAAGCAATAAAAACTTGATGATAATATGTTAGCCTTGGCGGCTTGTAATAATTCTGATGAGACTTGATAGCGTGGATCACACGTTCGTTGGGAGACCCCAAGAGGAAGGTATGATGCAGTGTAGCAGCAATTTTCCCTCAGTATGAAACCAAGGTTTAATCGAACCAGTAGGAGCAAGAAATCACTTCTGAAGGTTGTTGGTGGCCGTTACTCGATCACCAACGTGGAATCTGCACACAACACAATCAAACTACTTTGCCCCAACGAAACAGTGAGGTTGTCAATCTCACCGGCTTGCTGAAAACAAAGGATTAAACGTATGGTGTGGAAAACAGTAGTAAATTGCAGAGAATGAAAAGGAACAGTGTTTGCAGTTGGTTGTATTATCAGTGTAAAAGAATGGACCGGGGTCCACAGTTCACTAGTGGTGTCTCTCCATAAAAGATAACTAACATGCTGGGTGAACAAATTACAGCTGGGCAATTGACAAAATATTGAGCGCATGACAATGCATATATATGACATGATGATTACTATGATATTCATGTGGGCATTACGACAAAATACATAGACCGTTATCCAACAGCGTCTATGACTAATAATCCACCGCCAGGTTGTCATCCGAGTTCCCCGTTGGTATTAAGTTGCAAGCAACGGATAATTGCATTAAGTAATGTGCGTAATGTAAACAAATGCATTAGACCTAACGGCGCACCCTTAAGCTAAGCATCGGTTATTTTATCCCTAGTGGCAACAGCACATCCACAATCTTAGAAGTTATTGTCACTCTCCCAGATTACCGGAGGCATGAACCCACTATCTAGCATAAATACTCACTCTTGGAGTTACAAGCATCTACTTGGCCAAAGCATCTACTAGTAACGGAAAGCATGCAAGATCATAAATAACATATAAGATAGATTGATAATCAACTTGACATAGTATTCAATATTCATCGGATCCCAGCAAACACAACATGTAGCATTACAATAAGATGATCTTGATCATGATAGGCAGCTCACAAGATCTAAACATGATAGCATAAAGTGGAGAGACAACCATCTAGCTACTGCCATGGACCCGTAGTCCAAGGATGAACTACTCACGCATCACTCCGGAGGCAGGCATGGTGATGTAGAGCCCTCCGGTGATGATTCCCCTCTCCGGCAGGGTGCCGGGAAGAGCTTCTGAACCCTCCCGAGCTAGGGTTGACGGCGGCGGCGTCTCTGGAACTTTTCGTGGATAATGGCTCGGGTATTTAGGGTTTTCGCGTCGGGAAGAATAAATAGGCGAAAGGGCGGCGGCTGCGGAGCCACGAGGGCCCCACACCACCCCACGGCGCGGCAGGGGGGCCCGCGCGGCCCCATGGTGTGGTGCCACGTGGCCTCCTCCGTCTCTCCTCTGGACTCCGTCTTCGTGTTGGAAAAATAGGAGGTTCTGTCCAAGTTTCGTCCAATTCCGAGAATATTTCCAGACTAGCTTTTCTGGAATACAAAAACAGCAGAAAACAGGAACTGGCACTGTGGCATCTTGTTAATAGGTTAGTCCCAGAAAATGCATAAAAATGCTATGAAGTGTATATAAAACATGTAACAATTGGTATAATATCAACATGGAACATCAGAAATTATAGATACGTTTGAGACGTATCAAGCATCCCCAAGCTTAGTTCTACTCGTCCTCGAGTAGGTAAAACGATAAAAACAAAATAATTTCTGAGGTGACATGCTACAATCATAATCTTGATCAAATAGTATTGTAAAGCACATGTTATGAATGAAGTGATCCAGGTCAATGGTCTATAGTTTGCTAGCAAGTAGATAATGAGCAAACAACTGAATCATATAAGCAAAAACTTTTCATGAATAGTACTTTCGAGACAAGCATCAAAGAGTTTTGCATAAGAGTTAACTCATAAAGCAATAGATTCTAAGTAAAAGGTATTTAACCAACACAAAGGAAGATTTAAGTTTCAGCAATTGCTTTCAACTTTCAACATATATATCTCATGGATATTTGTCAACACAAAGCATATAATAAGTGCAATATACAGCATATAAAAATTGTTGCACCAAAGTTGACACTAGTGTTTGCTTCTAAGATAGAAAGAAGTAGGAAAACTGACTCAACATAAAAGTAAAAGAAAGGCCCTTCGCAGAGGGAAGCAGGGATTAAATCATGTGCTAGAGCTTTTTAAGTTTTTGAAATCATATAGAGAGTAAAAATAAGTTTTGAGAGGTGTTTGTTAATTGTCAACGAATCAGAAAATGGAAAGTACAATATGACCCCTGCCAACCAGACTTTTAAGAGCGGCTCCCATGAAGGACGTTATTTCTACCAGCAAGGCAGATCATCCCTCTTTCTCTTTTGTTTACACATGCAGATATTTCACTGTTTGTCATTGCTTGACTGATAAATCAGGGCAAAAATGTGAAGAGAATTAAGCGGTTAAAGTTGTAATTAATTGGGACTGGGCACCCCATTTGCCAGCTCTTTTTGCAAAATTAATGGATAAGCGGATGTATATGCCGCTAGTCCGGTGGTAAAGTCTGTTTGACAGTTGACATAAAGACATCCACCCCGTCCTCATGAGCTTGGTAAACATTGACACAAAATAGGAGTAATAATTTTGAATAGTTTAAAGGTAGCACATGAAAAATTTACTTGGAATGGCAAGGAAATACCACATATAGGTAGTTATGGTGGACACAGATGGCATGGATTTTGGCTCAAGGTTTTGGATGCACGAGAAGCATTCCCTCTCAGTACAGAGTTTAGGCTAGCAAGGTTATTTGAAGCAAACACAGGATATCAACCGACACAGCAAGACTTATATGAAAACATATTGCAAGCATTATAAGACTCTACACTGTCTTCCTTGTTAACCAAACCCTTTTACTAGAAAATATCTAGACCTTAGAGATACCAATCATGCAAACCAAATTTCAACGAGCTTTACGGTAGTTCTTCATTAATAGGTTTTAACTACATGATACAAAAGCTTAAACATGAACTACTTGATAACTCAAAACAATTGACAAGTATCAAATTATCCAATACATGATCTACAAGAATATGTAAGCTTTTTCCATTATACCATCTACCACATGCAACATTTTCTGTTCCAACCAAACACCAATCAATTTATTTCAACATAAACTCTCCAAACAATTATAAGTGAAGCAAGAGAGTACTTTCTTTAAAAGAACTAACAGCTCTGAATAAGAGATGCATGCAAAACAGGAGCTAAAAGCATAGCAATAGCTAGATAAGAATACTCAACAAGTATAAGTGAAGAATAGGAGTATTCATATGAAAAAGCGGAGCGTGTCTCTCTCCCAATCAAGAATGCTGGGGTCCAATCAAGTTGACCATAAGAAAAATAAAATACTGAAAATAAAAGCACACAGACGCTCCAAGTAAAGCACATATGATGTGAAAGAATTAAAATATAGTTTCACTAGAGATGACCTGATAAGTTGCTGATGAAGAAGGGGATGCCTTGGGCATCCCCAAGCTTAGACGCTTGAGTCTTCTTGAAATATGCTGGGGTGATCCATGGGAGCATCCCCAAGCTTAAGCTCTTCACTCTTCTTGATCACATTATATCATCCTTCTCTCTTGACCCTTGAAAACTTCCGCCACACCAAACTCAAAGTAATTCTCATTAGAGGGTTAGTGCACAATCAAAAACTCACATGTTCTATAAGGACACAAACATGACCGTTACTTTTAACATTAGCTACTGCCACTGATGTTATGTGAAGCTCTTCACCCTAAAAAAAATTCCACTCAACACTAGTAAAAGAGAGAATGCGAAAAATAAAAGACAGAATCTGTCTAAACAGAACAGTCCGCAAAGACGAATTTTTTCGAGGCACTTACGTTGCTCAGATCGAAAAACTTTAAACTAACGAAAGATGCGTACATATCTGAGGATCACGCACAAAAATTTGCAGATTTAAATAATTTTTTGTGATTTTACAGAATTAAAACGGTGAACAGCAGAAATCTGTTCCTGCGCAGAAATCCAAATCTAGCATCATCTTCCTATTAGAGGCAATACTTGGCACAACAATGCGATAAAATAAAGATACAAAGGAATTGTTACAGAAGTAAACAACTCCTTGACTAAAAACTGAAAACAAAAGATAATGGGTTGCCTCCCAAAAGCGCTTTCTTTAATGCCTTTTAGCTAGGCTGAAGATTTTAATGATGCTCTCATAAGAATAAGAGTTGAAAAACAAAAGAGAGCATCAAGAGGCAAATATCAAACACATTTAAGTCTAACCCACTTCTATGCAAAGGAATCTTGTAACAAAATAAATTATTGAAGCATAAAGCAACTAGCATAGAAAGATGAAACAAATACAACTTCAAAACTTTCAACATAAAGAGAGGTGTTTTAGTGACTTGAAAACTTTTACAACCATATTTTCCTCTCTCATAATAACTTTCAGTAGCATCATGAACAAACTCAACAATATAACTATCACATAAAGCATGCTTTTCATGATCTACAAACACATAATTTTTATTAAGCTAAAAACAGTGGGGTTATCAAACCCACTTTTGACAATAGTATAATAAATATCATTAGGCAATATAGGACCATCATCAAGAGCATTATCATATATAACATTAGGGAGCACATTTTTACTTTCTGCAATTTCCTTTTCTTGAGTCAAGGTTGTTACTTCAAATTTATCAAAAGGAGATATTTCAATAGAATCATGACATTCAACAATATAGCATTCTTCCTCCTTAGGTAGGCATGGAGGGTAATCATATAATGTAAGAGTTAAAGAGTTACTATCATTAGAAGGTAGATCCTCCTTTTGTTCATCACTCTCTTCCTCTTTTTCATCCAATGAGCTTTCAGTTTCAGCAATTTCTTCTCCCACAGGTTCCTGAAAGGTAGCAAGTTGTTCTGGAGAATAAGTTTTCTCAAGAAATTCAGTGATATAAGGATTATCATTGTAATATTCAAGGCAATAACCAAGTATAGCAAAATTTCAGATTTATAAGGAGAATCATCATTGAATATAACCAGCAATTTCATAGGCACCCTTAAAAACAAAAATTCTTCATTTGTTCAAGATTACCAAAGTCATAGTTTCCTTTAGCATAAGCAGCCAAGGTTTCATTATCATTATAATCACATTGGAAAGGGAGGTGTTTATGCCTTCTACAACATAAAGATTCATTAAAGCAGTAGGATTCATCATAAGTAGAGCACAAGTTTTAGCAAAATAATTCAATCTACTTATTTGTTCCATAAATATTTCCCTTTTTGAGACAAGCGGTATTCCTTATAATAATTTGTTGTTCCTCCGTGAACCCACTTAGCCAATAAGATTTTGTTTCAAAGAGAGAACCATTGATAGCAATAAATAACTAGACATAATAACAAACCGAAATAAACTAATGCAAGAAACTAATTTTTTTGTGTTTTTGATAATAAAGCAAACAAGATAAATAAAAATAAACTAAGCAAGACAATAACAAAGTAAAGAGATTGGAAGCGTGAAACTCCCCTTGCAGAAATCCTCTTGCTCCCCGGCAACGGCGCCAGAAAAATGCTTGATGCGTGGATCACACGTTCGTTGGGAGACCCCAAGAGGAAGGTATGAAGCAGTGTAGCAGCAGTTTCCCTCAGTATGAAACCAAGGTTTAATCGAACCAGTAGGAGCAAGAAATCACTTCTGAAGGTTGTTGTGGCGCGCTGATCACCAACGTGGAACCTGCACACAACACAATCAAACTACTTTGCCCCAACGAAACAGTGAGGTTGTCAATCTCACCGGCTTGCTGAAAACAAAGGATTAAACGTATGGTGTGGAAAACAGTAGTAAATTGCAGAGAATGAAAAGGAACAATGTTTGCAGTTGGTTGTATTATCAGTGTAAAAGAATGGACCGGGGTCCACAGTTCACTAGTGGTGTCTCTCCATAAAAGATAACTAACATGCTGGGTGAACAAATTACAGCTGGGCAATTGACAAAATATTGAGCGCATGACAATGCATATATATGACATGATGATTACTATGATATTCATGTGGGCATTACGACAAAATACATAGACCGTTATCCAACAGCGTCTATGACTAATAATCCACCGCCAGGTTGTCATACCGAGTTCCCCGTTGGTATTAAGTTGCAAGCAACGGATAATTGCATTAAGTAATGTGCGTAATGTAAACAAATGCATTAGACCTAACGGCGCACCCTTAAGCTAAGCATCGGTTATTTTATCCCTAGTGGCAACAGCACATCCACAATCTTAGAAGTTATTGTCACTCTCCCAGATTACCGGAGGCATGAACCCACTATCTAGCATAAATACTCACTCTTGGAGTTACAAGCATCTACTTGGCCAAAGCATCTACTAGTAACGGAAAGCATGCAAGATCATAAATAACATATAAGATAGATTGATAATCAACTTGACATAGTATTCAATATTCATCGGATCCCAGCAAACACAACATGTAGCATTACAATAAGATGATCTTGATCATGATAGGCAGCTCACAAGATCTAAACATGATAGCATAAAGTGGAGAGACAACCATCTAGCTACTGCCATGGACCCGTAGTCCAAGGATGAACTACTCACGCATCACTCCGGAGGCAGGCATGGTGATGTAGAGCCCTCCGGTGATGATTCCCCTCTCCGGCAGGGTGCCGGGAAGAGCTTCTGAACCCTCCCGAGCTAGGGTTGACGGCGGCGGCGTCTCTGGAACTTTTCGTGGATAATGGCTCGGTGTTTAGGGTTTTCGCGTCGGGAAGAATAAATAGGCGAAAGGGCGGCGGCTGCGGAGCACGAGGGCCCCACACCACCCCACGCGCGGCAGGGGGGCCGCACGGCCCCATGTGTGGGTGCCACGTGGCCCTCCTCCGTCTCTCCTTGGACTCCGTCTTCGTGTTGGAAAAATAGGAGGTTCTGTCCAAGTTTCGTCCAATTCCGAGAATATTTCCAGACTAGCTTTTCTGGAATACAAAAACAGCAGAAAACAGGAACTGGCACTGTGGCATCTTGTTAATAGGTTAGTCCAGAAAATGCATAAAAATGCTATGAAGTGTATATAAAACATGTAACAATTGGTATAATATCAACATGGAACATCTGAAATTATAGATACGTTTGAGACGTATCAGTACTCTGCATGATAGCGAATGATATTTTGCATTATAACAATTGATCGTTTGCATGATAGTAAATGGTACAATGTTGGTACTATAAGCAGTACGATGTTGCGACTTATAGGCAGGTCTCACATGGTATGATAACCATTAAGTTTGTACAGCTTTGCGACCTATAGGCAGGTCTCGCATTTTAAAGCTGTACAATGTTGCGACCTATAAGCAGGTCTCGCATGATATAATTCCCATTAGGGTGTTGCGACCTATAGGCTGGTCTCGCACGGCTCAGTATTTCGCAGGTCTAATGTGTGTTCAGGGTCGAGAACGTCCATGATAGGCATTCAGACTCGATTGACGCCACAGCCGGTACTTTGGCCCTACTGAATTATCTCTGCTACCATTAAGTAGGCCCTCGCGCGGCTCAGTATTTCCCAGGTCTAATGTGTGTTCAGGGTCGAGAACGTCCATGATAGGCAATCAGACTCGATTGACGCCACATGCCGGTACTTTGGCCGCATATTGCGAGTTGCATCTGACTTAAGGGCGAGTATAACCAGGAAAATTTGCCACAAAGAGCGATTCCACGAGAATAAGCCGAGCTCATAAAGCTGCAAAGCCCCCATGAAACCCAGAGATTAGGGAAAATAAAGTCTCAGCAACTCAAATTGAGGCAAAATGACAAACCCCCGGATACCGGCGGTGCCCGCTTTATTTCACTAATCCTGATGATGATACCGAGTCACTAGTTTGACTCAAACTTGATACCATGGGTCACTGATTTGACCCAAGAATTGATACAGCGGGTCACTTCTTTAACTCAAATATCGATAAGATGATGATTCGTTAGTGACTCATAAACTGATGTGATGATGAGTTGTATGCGACTCATAAAATGATATGAAGGTAAATCTGTAGGGGATCGTAGGCAGAAAACAAAAAAATTCCTAACAACGATAACCTTATACTAGCCAGGATCTATACTATGCAGATATACTATACAATAGGAGACGGTATACACTACCCTTGTAGACCGTAAGCGTCGACGATCAAAAGATCTGTTTCGATGACGACGCGTGATGAAGACGATGTAGCCGACCTCAAGGTCGCGAAAATCCTGACGCGACGAAGAGGGCGATGACGAGGGCGACGCCGACCTCATGGTGGTGGAGGTGAACACCTCCTAGCACCCCAAGTGTGGTGCCTCGCAGGGAGTCACACACATACGGTAGAGATGACGACCTCCGGGCTCCGATCCAGGGACAAGCAGCGGAAGTAGAAGACTTGGACCAGAAGACCAGCAGCACGGCGGTGTGCGTATGGTGGAGAAAACCTCAACCCAAGCGCTACCCCAATTGCGGAGTCACGCTCAAGGTGAGAGAGAGAGAGAGAGGAATTTCTGGTGTAATTTACAAGGCAAGGGGGCACCTCAATATATAGGTGGAGGGAGGCTGCCAGCCCTGCTGGCTGGGCGGTGTGGGACTATTGCCACAGCCATCACGCCTCTAGCAGGTGCGCCGGCCCTAGGTGGGCTCCATGTGGCCCACCTAGGCCGGCTGGCCCTTTCCCCCATTTTTTCCTTTTCTTTTTGGGGATTTTCCCCTAATGGGCCTCTAAGGCCCATTTAGGAAAACAGCCTTTTAAAAATTCGAAATTAATTAAATAGAAATATATTTAACTATTAATTACACTAGTTAATATTAAATACATATTATCTAATTTATTCTGGCTCCGAAAACCATTTCGTCGGCCCCCGAACTCCGTCGGATATCACCCGGAACATTTCCGATGTTCTTCTCTCTATTTTCTTCTCTACGTCCAATCTAAATAAACATGTCATCTCCCCTTAAGTGTGTTACCCTATCGGTTCGAGATCTCGCCAGACATAATCGAGGCACGCTCTCCGATTAATGACTAATCCGTGGACCTTGGATACCCAGGATTAATCCCTGCGAGATAACGAATAACTTTGTCGTTCGAACCTTAGACGTCGAGTCTTAAACCTTTTGCCTGGCGATACTTAGCTTGTCCGAGACTCGATCTTAGATATCGTGATACCTGGCTTGATCTCGTTATTGACAACACTATTCTTTACTCGTCCGTGATCTTATGTCCTCGTGACCTAGTCACATGCTTGCAAGCTCATTGACATAATCTCACCGAGTGGGCCCAGAGTATCTATCCTGCTATGCGGATTGACAAATCCCGCTCTTGATCTCTCGTCTCAACATACTCCCTTCCGATACCCAAGAGGGACACCTTTATTGTCACACTTTTAAGATATGACGTTTGATGCAATCAAAGTATCTTTCAGGAATAGCAATAAGAGTTGATCTCACGGTCTAAGGCGTAATGACTACGTCCTACAAATATTGGGTATGTCCATCACGTCATTCACCCAATGACATAACTCGATTGTCAACTGACATGAATGTCACATGATCGGGAAACCTCGATCATCAATTGCCCAATGAACTAGTTAGATAGAGGCTACTAGGGACCTGGCTGTTTATCTACCACACGTGTATTAATGTTTCCGCTTAATACAGTTATAGCATGGTATAAAACATATAATGAACAATTGAGATATGCCAAATAAACTATCTTTATTAGATGCCTATAGGGCATATCTCCTTCAAAATCACTAAGTGACTCATAAAATGATATAATGATAAATCATGAAATGATATATAATGAGCCCTCAAGTATCAATACTTGAATATGTAATGCTGACATTGGTATATTAAGGAATCCATTTGTGGATGTAAATAAAATCTGATTTTTCACTAAATAATACAAGCTATAAAAATAGCTTAACTTTGATAGATATAGTGAGCTATATGCATCTAGATTTTGATAGATATAGTGCGAGCTATAAAGAGCCCGAACTTAATAAATCCAATACGGGTTGTAAGACCCTACTTTAAGAAGTGGATGTAATTAAGCATTCAAAAATGATCTAATTTTAAAGTCTGTGGCATGATATAATTTGAATCGCAGAGATATTGATAATAAGCCTTATAAACTAGATATGCAGCCCCCGAGATTGTCTCGAAAGTGAAACTCGATATTAGTTGATAAAGCAAAGACTGCAAAATTTGAGCATGATAGCAACTTAGCTTGTTTTTATTCTCCTGGCGTTGATGACCCGGTATGATCCACGGACCGTAGACAAAGTAGGCCACGATGGTATTTTGATATCGACCACGGCTTGTTGGCAGAGATAATCATGATGTTTAGCGAGGCCGGCCGCCGTGACGGGGTGAGGTTAAATCTGTCCATAGTTGTGTCGATGACGGGGCTTATCCAAAATTCCTTATTTTTCTTGCTTATTTCCTTGATGATTGGGTCGCCGAGCTGCAGCATACGTCCTCCTTGCACCTGAAATCTTTGTACGTGATGTCCATATACTATAATAATAAGCTAGCAGCTCCAATCACTTCTTTCCCTCTTTGATATCTTTTCTTGATTCGTGCGCGACTCGTGGTACTAGCTGAGCTGGTACATAATCTTTATCAACTTGAACTGATCATTCGGCATTGGATTTCTGATCGAATTGCTGATACCAGCAAAAGCTGAGGTAAAATTAGGCTCTACCGCTGCTGCTGAATTCCTTACGCATGGATGTCGTTGAGGATTTCCAGGCACATGAGTCGCCTGGCTGATGCGACGATGAGTCGCGCTGTTGTTGACGAATAGATGTTTGATGACAAGTTTGTGCTCCACGGCGATGTTGATGTCCAGCCCCTTGCGTGCTAGCGATTCCGGCGATGAAATACATGCCTGGCGTTTGAAGTTGACGCCTAGTGTTGCGCTGAGCTGGAATTGGTCCGCGAGCTGACAGTCGTGATGAGCTAAGAGTCGTCCGCGAGCACGAAGTCGCAAGAATCTGGAAGCCGTACGCGCCTCGAAGTCGTGATGAGCTGCTGATAATGATGATCACTAGTATCTTTGAGCTGGTGACGATCGACGTGGCGCTGAAGTCGTTGCTGAAGATATTGTACTGCTGATCGTAAGCCTGACATGCTGCCTTTGAGCTGTGACCGCTTTTTGTTTTCCTCTCTTTTTTGTGTTGCACGTGATGCTCATGCAACACCACATACTTCTTACTTTCCTTGATTGTTGAATCAGCGTCCTTGATAGGTGTGCGAGTCAAATGAAATAATTGGAGCTGTCTTCATATAAGCTTGTGGCGGCTTAGGACTCCAATTTCTTCATGACTATGGCCACGCGACTCGCCATGCGCGAGTTAGTCAGCAATAGCGACCTGAATCTTCGCAGCAACTTTTGGAGATAAAACTTGCCGATTTTCTTTTTGTGAATCAGCTAAGGCTGATGGAGGATGTCTTCGTAATGTGTGTTGGCAATAACGAGTCGCGAAACTTATCGACCGTGCTGATGCTTGAACCGCCGGGCTAGGAGTTGTCGTGAACTCGTGATGCAACTGCCGTTGTTGATGACAATTTTTACGTTGTCGAGCCAGAAATACATCTGCGTCCAGGTCATCAGATCGTCAAATCGTGTTTGAGTCGCGGGAGTTGGCAATGACGTGGCTATGTTTGCTGATGGATTAGTCGCCTCTTCTCTTTTCTCTTTTAGAATTTTGAACGAAGCGTAGGTTTGTACATAGCCTTTCTTCCAGGGAGAGTTAGCAAATCATTCGCTTCTTTGTTGATCTTTTTCCCTTGATTCATGTGCTTTCCTCGATCCTTGTATAAGTTATCAAGGTAATATAATATTGGGCTACCTTTCACGTTGATGTCCATGGAAAATAATCCAGCAACTTGAATTGTCCCCCTCTTTTTATTTGTATTGAATCACTTCCTCCATCCACGTACGAGTTCAAAAAGTACTTTAAGTCGGAGGCGATTCCTGGAGCTCATCCGGATTTTGAGATGTTTCCTTTTCTTCTCCTTTTTTCTGCTAGTAACTTGCACGCGCGATGGGCTAAGTCTTGAGCCACTGCTGCGGCTTATTTGGCTGATCATTGATGCCTTAATCTGATTCTTGGAAAGTACTAGGCAAATATTGTATTTTGTGTTTTAGTTAGGGTTAAATTAGAGATAAATATGTATATGTCCGTAAAAAAAACGTTAAAACATGAAAGTTGTTTGGAAGGGTGATATCCATCTACTCGTCAAAGGAAAATTCAAACGGATGACTAAGTGCGACGAATTTGACAAAATTCGTCAATTTTTTTTCCGAATTTGTAATCAAAATTAAGGAGCTAGAGTCGACCAAACTCGAAACCGATCACGGGAATGGAACCTACTCGTCGGTGCGCATATATTTCATGTACATATTATCATGGAAAGGAAAACAAATCGTAATTTTTGATAAATGCGAGGGTTTTTTCCGCACACCGGAGGGCCGTTTCATATTCGTTGGAAAACGCAGGGACTTTTCCACAAAAAAACATAGGGGAAAACACGGGGACTTTTTTACAAAAAGCGTAGGGCCATCCACAATTTTGTGGAAAAGGCGGGGACTTTTCTGCAACTTATCCCGTTTTGAATTTTTTAAAAACTCTCAAAAAAATACATGGATATAGCTAACTCTATTCACTATGGTGGTGCAACATTTCACGGCAAAACACCTTATATTTTGGCTCAGCAAAAAAGACAAAATCAACAAAAAAATTAGAAGCTAGACTCGAAACTCCTACTGTTCATCGATTAGAACACTATTCATCGCAGGAACTGTTCATCGCAGAACACCCGTTTACCGGTACTGGTCACCGACACTGTTCGTCGCATAACACCCGTTTACCGGTACTGGTCACCAACACTGTTCATCGCGCGTACTGTTCACATGGCGACACTGTTCGCAAGCACTGTTCACTGGCGGTGGATGGATCTGAGCCGTCGATTGACGATCGGACGGCCGGAAATAAACGCACGGATGAACAGTAGCTGGAGGCCTGAGAGGCCGCGGATCTCTCCGCCCTTTATATATAGTAGTATGGTCGCAGCGTTTTGACTCCTGATCGTGTTTGACTCGGACGAGGACTGTACCACATTTGTTTGGATGTTTTGTCCTTGCTTGGATTCGTGGACTCGCGTAGATACGAAACTTGCTGCAGTGTGCGAGCCGCTAACGGAGATCTAACCGTTGGAATTGTCTCAAACTTGTTGGAGTGCCGTGAGATTGTATTCCGCAAGGTTCCACCGGAGGGATATTCGAATTGGTGTCCGAGTCGTCCTCGATAATTATTTTCCCAAGGATGTGTGGAGTTCCATCAGATTTCGACAGGGCTTGTTTGAGTCGCCGACGGAGATCTAACCGTCGGAATCCGATGCGCTTTGAACAACTGATAGGAAACTCGATTGTGCATCTTTCCACCGAAGAGATCGTCCAGATGAGTTTCGAGTCGCCGTCGGTGATGTCCGCAACACGGACGTTGCTGCTGTCCTGCACCCTGCGCGTGAGGGGCGTTGTCGAAGTTGAGCCCCGAATCACGCGGTCGAATTTTTCCTTGCTTTCTCCTCGAGCTTGAGTAGATCTTGATGTAGATGTAGATGTTGATACCGCCAAATCGTTTAGACCGGCGCGACGTCGGAGTCGCTGAGATTGTCGATGAACGGATCCGCCGGATCATGATTCCAAGCGCTGCTGGCCCCACGGTGGGCGCCAATTGTCGTGGGATTATCACGGCAGATGTCATCGGAGCATGACTTGTGAGATCGTAGAACTTAGGCGACTTGGATCTTCCGGGAGCGAGATTGCACACAGGAGAGCGATTTATACAGCTTCAGGCCCCGGGAAACATCATCCGGTAATAGCCCTACATGCTGTTTGTGGCTAGGTCGTATTCCGTATGCCTTTGGAGTCGCCGGATGCGGCGGCTCCTTTTCTTGTGTTTACATTGTGTCTATTCTCTCGAGATCTGAGAGCTTAGGGTTCCAGGTCCTTGGAGTCCACCTTATAAAGATGGTGGCTCGCAAGGTTACAAGGAAAATTCTCTAGGAAGGAAAGTATAAGCCGGAGTCCTACTTGGAGACTAATCGTCTTCGTGTCCCCCAAGTTATATCTCCTCTGGTCTTCTAGATCCTTCCTCTTGTACGTCATGATCTTGGGTCGGCCCATCTTCGTGTAAGCCGTTGACGGTGCGGTCGTGAACTTATGATAAGCCGCATTTTAGTCGCGGGCTGCGGGTTAAGTATCCCCGACACAGCCGACACCAGGAGGCATAATGTGCCGGCACCCATCCTACATAGTTGGTGGATCGTCTAATGGGAACGCCGTTAGAGGTTCTCTTACATCAAGGGAGAAGCAAAAAATAAGAGGTCCTCTTACTATTTCAGGTGAAACAACGAGAAAGAAAGTAATAACAAAAATCCACGAGGACAAGAATGGAAATTCTGGACAAATACCGACAATTGATAGATTGGTCCACCAATATCCAAAAGGTTTTATACAAAATCACTAGAATCTTTAGCAGTAGAAGCAGTGATAGTAATGACCTATCATCAGAACTTCAGTCAGGCAGGTGTGGAGGACGTTTTGGCTTCTGATCCCATATGCTCCTTGTTACGGATACCGACTCGAACACATGAGATCAGACCTACCAAGCTACGTATGTTCATTACTTGTAAAGCAATCTTGTAAACCGACTTGGACACCAAGTCATCACCATGTAATCGTGTATATATAAAGGAGGGATTGACCTCGAGGCGTGCTATCAAGCAGCCTGAGTTTACACAATTACATGGTATCAAAGCACGTTCTATCCTAAATCCTAACCCTAGTCTTCCCCTCTCCCTCCCTCCCTAAACCGCCATGACTCCCGACGAGATCGCAGACAAGCTTCGCGAGATCGAAGAGAAGGAAAGGAGCTCCAACGCCGCGCCGACGAACTTAACGCGCGCTCCACCACCCTTGACGCGCGCTCCACCAATCTCGACGCGCGCTCCACCACCCTAGATGCCCAAACCGCCGCCGCAGCCACTGCCGATCTCAACGGCAAGCTACCCTCACAGCTGATACCACCACCTCCCCTTCTCCCTCTATGCAATCCACATACGCCACCTCCATCAAACTCCACGTCCCAATAACCCGTGATCTGAACGAGGGCAACTACACCAATTGGCGCGAGCTCTTTCTCGTCGTCCTTGGCCGCTATGGTCTAGCATCCCATGTCATTGGCATTGCCGACGCCACCCCCTCCGACACCTCGCCCTCCTCCTACTAGGCACGCGACGACTACATGCTGCTCTCCTGGATCTACAGCTCCATCTCGGTCGACCTCCTCGGCATCATCATGCGCCCCGGCTCCACGGCGCGCACCATCTGGGACGCGATCGAGAACCTCTTCCGCGACAACAAGAAGCACCGCGCCATCCAGCTGGAGGCGGAGTTCCGCAACACTCCGCAAGGCGACCTCTCCATCAGCGACTACTGCGCCAAGCTCAAAGCTCTTGCCGACTCCCTCACCGACGTCGGCCAGCCGATAAGCGATGAAACGCTCGTCCTCACGCTCCTCCGTGGCCTCAATGACACTTACGCGCACTTGCGCTCGTTCCTTCCGTTTCAGATGCCTTTTCCCTCCTTCCCGCAGACACGATCGGCCCTCATCCTAAACCCTAAACCCGGATCCATATCCATCGACACGATCTACGGCTCCATCTCCGTCGACCTCCTCGGCATCATCATGCGCCCCCGCTCCATGGCGCGCACCATCTGGGACGCGATCGAGAACCTCTTCGCGACAACAAGAAGCACCGCGCCATCCAGCTAGAGGCGGAGTTCCGCAACACTCCGCACGCGCGCTCCACCACCCTAGATGCCCAAACCACCGCCGCAGCCACTGCCGATCTCAACGGCAAGCTAGCCCTCACAGCCGATACCACCACCTCCCCTTCTCCCTGTCGTGGGGTTGTCACGGCAGATGTTACCCGGAGGCAACTTACGTTGGGGGACATGGCGGCTCTGGCGTACAGGAGGTTGTCTAGCTCAGCGGGGACACAGGATTTACCCAGGTTCAGCCTCTTCATTGGAGATAAAGACCTACTTCTGCTTTGTTGTTATTGATGGGAGATCTCGAGACCCGGGCAGCGATATCGCCGAGTCACGAGTTTAGGGTTACAATAGATGTGTCTCTCTTCTCCCTGCTAACTTGAATCGTCCCTAACTATGACCTAGGAGCCGGCTTATATAGATGGCCGGGTCTCCTGGTCCCGTACAAGGTAAGGCCGGGTTCTACCCGTACTCGGAGTCCTATTCTACCTCTGGTAACTATTCGTGTCCTCCAAGTCTTGGACTCCGTGACGCGCATCGCCTCCGGGTCTTCTGGATCCTTCCTTGTGTAGGCCGGGTTACCGACAAGCTCTCCGGCCTATCAGTATGACCCGGCCCATGATGATGATGGCTGGCCTCGCCGGCCTCCTGCCTGGCGGATCATGCTTTCCTTCTCATGGGCCTACCGCGTTATGATCCCCCAACAGTAGCCCCCAGGCTAGCTCGGGCACCAGGTTGGCTTGCTTTTCTTCTAGCTTCGAGCTTCATTTCAAGGGAAGAGTCGCCATCCTTGTTGTCCGGTGATACGTCTCAAACGTATCTATAATTTCTGATGTTCCATGTTGATATTATACCAATTGTTACATGTTTTACATACACTTCATAGCATTTTTATGCATTTTCTGGGACTAACCTATTAACAAGATGCCACAGTGCCAGTTCCTGTTTTCTGCTGTTTTTGTATTTCAGAAAAGCTATTCTGGAAATATTCTCGGAATTGGACGAAACCTGGACAGGACCTCCTATTTTTCCAACACGTACACGGAGTCCAAAGGAGAGACGGAGGCGACCGAGGAGGCGGCCACACCCTAGGGCAGCGCGGCCCCACCTCCAACCGCGCCGTGGTGGGGTGTGGGCCCCTCGGGTCGCTCCAGTCGCCGCCCTTTCACCTATTTATTCATCTTTACGGGAAAACCCTAGACACCCGATCCATTATCACGAAAAGTTCCAGAGACGCCGCCGCCGTCAACCCTAGCTCGGGAGGGTTCAGAAGCTCTTCCCGGCACCCTGCCGGAGAGGGGAATCATCACCGGAGGGCTCTACATCACCATGCCTGCCTCCGGAGTGATGCGTGAGTAGTTCATCTTTGGACTACGGGTCCATAGCAGTAGCTAGATGGTTGTCTCTCCACTTTATGCTATCATGTTTAGATCTTGTGAGCTGCCTATCATGATCAAGATCATCTTATTGTAATGCTACATGTTGTGTTTGCTGGGATCCGATGAATATTGAATACTATGTCAAGTTGATTATCAATCTATCTTATATGTTATTTATGATCTTGCATGCTTTCCGTTACTAGTAGATGCTTTGGCCAAGTAGATGCTTGTAACTCCAAGAGTTAGTATTTATGCTAGATAGTGGGTTCATGCCTCTGGTAATCTGGGAGAGTGACAACAAATTCTAAGATTGTGGATGTGTTGTTGCCACTAGGGATAAAATAACCGATGCTTAGCTTAAGGGTGCGCCGTTAGGTCTAATGCATTTGTTTACATTACGCACATTACTTAATGCGATTATCCGTTGCTTGCAACTTAATACCAACGGGGAACTCGGTATGACAACCTGGAGGTGGATTATTAGTCATAGACGCTGTTGGATAACGGTCTATGTATTTTGTCGTAATGCCCACATGAATATCATAGTAATCATCATGTCATATATATGCATTGTCATGCGCTCAATATTTTGTCAATTGCCCAGCTGTAATTTGTTCACCCAGCATGTTAGTTATCTTTTATGGATAGACACCACTAGTGAACTATGGACCCTGGTCCATTCTTTTACACTGATAATACAACCAACTGCAATCATTGTTCCTTTTCATTCTCTGCAATTTACTACTGTTTTCCACACCATACGTTTAATTCTTTGTTTTCAGCAAGCCGGTGAGATTGACAACCTCACTGTTTCGTTGGGGCAAAGTAGTTTGATTGTGTTGTGTGCAGGTTCCACGTCAGCACGCCACCAACAACCTTCAGAAGTGATTTCTTGCTCCTACTGGTTCGATTAAACCTTGGTTTCATACTGAGGGAAACTGCTGCTACACTGCTTCATACCTTCCTCTTGGGGTCTCCCAACGAACGTGTGATCCACGTCATCAAGCAATTTTTCTGGCGCCGTTGCCGGGGAGTAAGAGGATTTCTGCAAGGGGAGTCTCACACTTCCAATCTCATTACTTTGTTTTTGTCTTGCTTAAATATTATGTCTAGTTCTTTACTTGCTATCAATGGTGACTTTTCTTGAAACTAGTCCTATGGCTGAAAACAACATGAGAAAGCTTTATGAAATTTATCTTGAGCTAGGACATGATGTGTTTTAAGAGAGAATTAAAAAACCTATGGAACTTTATTTGCATGATAGTACCAATGTTATTGGTATGCACTCTTTGAACATGGTTGTTGCTAATGCTATGGAAAATCTTAAGCTTGGGGAAGTTGGTAATGATTCTATTGAAATAACTCCTTTTGATAAATTTGAAGTAACAACCTCCTTGACTCAAGAAAATGAAATAACAGGACGTAAAGATGTGTTCCCTATTGTTGTTTATGAAAATCCATGCTATTTTGATAAGTCTTATGATAATCCTCTATTTATGCCTAATTTCGAAATGCATGGTAATGAGAAAGTTTGCTTAGAAAATGTTTATGATAAAGCTCTAGATGATGGTCCTACGTTGCTTGATAATATTATGCATTCTACTATTGAGAGTGACCAATCATCTTGTTTTAATATGTTTAAAAGTGGGTTTGAAATTTTTGATTCCACTATCTTGGAGCTTGATAAAAATTACTGTATGTGTTTGTAGATCATGAAAAGCATGCTTTATGTGATAGTTATATTGTTGAATTTGTTCATGATTCTACTGAAAGTTATTTTGAGAGAGGAAAATATGGTTGTAAAAGTTTTCAAGTCACTAAAACACCTCTCTTTGTGTTGGAAGTTTTAAAGTTGCATTTGTTGCATCTTCCTATGCTAGTTGCTTTATGCTTCAATGATTTGTTTTACTATAAGATTCCTTTGCATAGGAAGTGTGTTAGACTTAAATGTGTTTGATATTTGCTTCTTGATGCTCTTTTATATTCTACTCTTATACTTATGAGAGCATCATCAAAATTATCATGCCTAGCTAAAAGGTTTTAAAGAAAAGCGCTTATGGGAGACAACCCATTATTTTATTTCTGGAATTTTTCTTTTTCTTTTTGAGTCAAGGAGTTGTTTAATTCTGTAACAATTCCTTTGTATCTTTATTTTATCGCATTGTTGTGCCAAGTGGAGCCTCTAATAGGAAGATGATGCTAGATTTGGATTTCTGCGCAGAAACAGATTTCTGCTGTTCACCGTTTTACTTCTGTAAAATCACAGAAAAATTATTTAAATCTGCAAATGTTTTTGCGTGATCCTCAGATATGTACGCATCTTTTGTTAGTTTTGCGTTTTTCGATCTGAGCAACGTAAGTGCCTCGAAAAAATTCGTCTTTACAGACTGTTCTGTTTAGACAGATTATGTCTTTTATTTTTCGCATTCTCTCTTTTACTAGTGTTGAGTGGAATTATTTTTTAGGGTGAAGAGCTTCACATAACATCAGTGGCAGTAGTTAATGTTAAAAGTAACGGTCATGTTTGTGTCCTTATAGAACATGTGAGTTTTTGATTGTGCACTAACCCTCTAATGAGAATTACTCTGAGTTTGGTGTGGCGGAAGTTTTCAAGGGTCAAGAGATAAGGATGATATAATGTGATCAAGAAGAGTGAAGAGCTTAAGCTTGGGGATGCTCCCATGGATCACCCCAGCATATTTCAATAAGACTCAAGCGTCTAAGCTTGGGGATGCCCAAGGCATCCCCTTCTTCATCAACAACTTATCAGGTCATCTCTAGTGAAACTATATTTTAATTCTTTCACATCATATGTGCTTTACTTGGAGCGTCTGTGTGCTTTTATTTTCAGTATTTTATTTTTCTTATCGTCAACTTGATTGGACCCTAGCATTCTTGATTGGGAGAGAGACACGCTCCGCTTTTTCATATGAATACTCCTATTCTTCACTTATATTTGTTGAGTATTCTTATCTAGCTATTGCTATGCTTTTAGCTCCTGTTTTGCATGCATCTCTTATTCAGAGCTGTTAGTTCTTTTAAAGAAAGTACTCTCTTGCTTCACTTATAATTGTTTGGAGAGTTTATGTTGAAATAAGTTGATTGGTGTTTGGTTGGAACAGAAAATGCTGCATGTGGTAGATGGTATAATGGAAAAACCTTACATATTCTTGTAGATCACTGTCTTGGATAATTTGATACTTGTCAATTGTTTTGAGTTATCAAGTAGTTCATGTTTAAGCTTTTGTATCATGTAGTTAAAACCTATTAATGAAGAACTACCGTAAAGCTCGTTGAAATTTGGTTTGCATGATTGGTATCTCTAAGGTCTAGATATTTTCTAGTAAAAGGGTTTGGTTAACAAGGAAGACAGTGTAGAGTCATATAAGTCTTGCTGTGTCGGTTGATATCCTGTGTTTGATTCAAATAACCTTGCTAGTCTAAACTCTGTACAGAGAGGGAATGCTTCTCGTGCATCCAAAACCTTGAGCCAAAATCCATGCCATCTGTGTCCACCATAACTACCTATATGTGGTATTTCCTTGCCATTCCAAGTAAATTTTTCATGTGCTACCTTTAAACTATTCAAAAATTATTACTCCTTTTTGTGTCAATGTTTACCAAGCTCATGAGGACGGGGTGGATGTCTTTATGTCACCTGTCAAACAGATTTACCACCGCACTAGCGGCATATACATCCGCTTATCCATTAATTTTGCAAAAAGAGCTGGCAAATGGGGTGCCCAGTCCCAATTAATTACAACTTTAACCGCTTAATTCTCTTCACATTTTTGCCCTGATTTATCAGTCAAGCAATGACAAACAGTGAAATATCTGCATGTGTAAACAAAAGAGAAGAGGGATGATCTGCCTTACTGGTAGAAATAACGTCCTTCATGGGAGCCGCTCTTAAAAGTCTGGTTGGCAGGGGTCATATTGTACTTTCCATTTTCTGATTCGTTGACAATTAACAAACACCTCTCAAAACTTATTTTTACTCTCTTTATGATTTCAAAAACTTAAAAAGCTCTAGCACATGATTTAATCCATGCTTCCCTCTGCGAAGAGTCTTTCTTTTACTTTTATGTTGAGTCAGTTTTCCTACTTCTTTCTATCTCAGAAGCAAACACTAGTGTCAACTTTGGTGAAACAATTTTTATATGCTTGTATATTGCACTCATTATATTGCTTTGTGTTGACAAATATCCATGAGATATATATGTTGAAAGTTGAAAGCAATTGCTGAAGCTTAAATCTTCCTTTGTGTTGGTTAAATACCTTTTACTTCGAATCTATTGCTTTATGAGTTAACTCTTATGCAAAACTCTTTGATGCTTGTCTCGAAAGTACTATTCATGAAAAGTTTTTGCTTATATGATTCAGTTGTTTGCTCATTATCTACTTGCTAGCAAACTATAGACCATTGACCTGGATCACTTCATTCATAACATGTGCTTTACAATACTATTTGATCAAGATTATGATGGTAGCATGTCACCTCAGAAATTATTTTGTTTTTATCGTTTTACCTACTCGAGTACGAGTAGAACTAAGCTTGGGGATGCTTGATACGTCTCAAACGTATCTATAATTTCTGATGTTCCATGTTGATATTATACCAATTGTTACATGTTTTACATAAACTTCATAGCATTTTTATGCATTTTCTGGGACTAACCTATTAACAAGATGCCACAGTGCCAGTTCTGTTTTCTGCTGTTTTTGTATTTCAGAAAAGCTATTCTGGAAATATTCTCGGAATTGGACGAAACCTGGACAGGACCTCCTTTTTCCAACACGTACACGGAGTCCAAAGGAGAGACGGAGGCGACCGAGGAGGCGGCAACACCCTAGGGCGGCGTGGCCCCACCTCCAACCGCGTCGTGGGGGGGTGTGGGCCCCTCGGGTCGCTCCAGCCGCCGCCCTTTCGCCTATTTATTCATCTTTACAAAAAACCCTAGACACCCGAGCCATTATCCACGAAAAGTTCCAGAGACGCCGCCGCCGTCAACCCTAGCTCGGGAGGGTTCAAAAGCTCTTCCCGGCACCCTGCCGGAGAGGGGAATCATCACCGGAGGGCTCTACATCACCATGCCTGCCTCCGGAGTGATGCGTGAGTAGTTCATTGATACGTCTCAAACGTATCTATAATTTTTGATGTTCCATGTTGATATTATACCAATTGTTACATGTTTTATATGCACTTCATAGCATTTTTATGCATTTTCTGGGACTAACCTATTAACAAGATGCCACAGTGCCAGTTCCTATTTTCTGCTGTTTTTGTATTCCAGAAAAGCTAGTCTGGAAATATTCTCGGAATTGGACGAAACTTGGACAGAACCTCCTATTTTTCCAACACGAACACGGAGTCCAGAGCAGACACGGAGGAGAGCCACGAGGCACCCACACCATGGGGCCACGCGGGCCCCCCTGCCGCGCCGTGGGGTGGTGTGGGGCCCACGTGCGTCTCCAGCCGCCGCCCTTTCGCCTATTTATTCCTCCCGACGCGAAAACCCTAAATACACTAGCCATTATCCACGAAAAGTTCCAGAGACGCCGCCGCCGTCAACCTAGCTCGGGAGGGTTCAGAAGCTCTTCCCGGCACCCTGCCGGAGAGGGGATCATCACCGGAGGGCTACATTCACCATGCCTGCCTCGGAGTGATGCGTGAGTAGTTCATCCTTGGACTACGGGTCCATGCCAGTAGCTAGATGATTGTCTCTCCACTTTATGCTATCATGTTTAGATCTTGTGAGCTGCCTATCATGATCAAGATCATCTTATTGTAATGCTACATGTTGTGTTTGCTGGGATCCGATGAATATTGAATACTATGTCAAGTTGATTATCAATCTACCTTATATGTTATTTATGATCTTGCATGCTTTCCGTTACTAGTAGATACTTTGGCCAAGTAGATGCTTGTAACTCCAAGAGTGAGTATTTATGCTAGATAGTGGGTTCATGCCTCCGGTAATCTGGGTCTATGTATTTATGCTAGATAGTGGATTATTAGTCATAGACGTGTTGGATAACGGTCTATGTATTTTGTCGTAATGCCCACATGAATATCATAGTAATCATCATGTCATTATATATGCATTGTCTTGTGCTCAATATTTTGTCAATTGCCCAGCTGTAATTTGTTCACCCAGCATGTTAGTTATCTTTTGTGGAGAGACACCACTAGTGAACTTTGGACCCCGGTCCATTCTTTTACACTGATAATACAACCAACTGCAAACATTGTTCCTTTTTATTCTCTGCAATTTACTTCTGTTTTCCACACCATACGTTTAATCCTTTGTTTTCAGCAAGCCGGTGAGATTGACAACCTCACTGTTTCGTTGGGGCAAAACTAGTTTGATTGTGTTGAGTGCAGGTTCCACGTCAGCGCGCCACTGACAACCTTCAAAAGTGATTTCTTGCTCCTACTGGTTCGATTAACCTTGGTTTCATACTGAGGGAAACTGCTGCTTACACTGCTTCATACCTTCCTCTTGGGGTCTCCAACGAACGTGTGATCCACGCAATCAAGCATCTTTTTCTGGCGCCGTTGCCGGGGAGTAAGAGGATTTCTGCAAGGGGAGTTTCACGCTTCCAATCTCATTACTTTGTTATTGTCTTGCTGAGTTATTATTGTCTAGCTCTTTACATGCTATCAATGGTTACTTTCCTTGAAACTAGTCCTATGGCTGAAAACAACATGAGAGGCTTTATGAAATTTATCTTGAGTTGGGACATGAAGTGTTTGAAGAGAAAATTAAAAAACCTATGGAACTTTATTTGCATGATAATAGCAATATTATTACTATGAATTCTTTGAACACCATTATTGCTAATGCCATGGAAAATTCTAAGCTTGGGGAAGCTGGTTTTGTTAAAAATATTCTTTTTAGTCCCTAGCTTTGGAGGAGGAAATTTGCTTTGATGTTACTTTGCCTCCAATTTATGCCGATTATAATAATTGTGATATTTTAGTTCCACCTACTATTGAGGATAAAGTTTATTATAATTATACTATGCATGCAATTTATAATGATGGATGTGCTAGTTTTACTCCACTATTACTAATGAAATTTATTATGCTTGTGTGGAGAGTAATGATACTTTTATGCATGTGGATCATGATAAGAATGCTTTATGTGATAGCTATATTGTTGAGTCTATTCATGATGCTACTGAAAATTATTTTGAGAGAGGAAAATATGGTTATAGAAATCTTCATGTATTAAATTTCCTCTCTTTATGATGAAAGTTTTGAGCTTTCTGTTGAGTTGCTTTTATATGCTGGTTGCTTTAAGAACAAATGGTCATTATGAGAGAGTGATACGTGCATTTTATATCATCATCTATACCACTTATACCACCATATTAGGATGTTATTTGCATTATTATATCATTGTTTTTACATGTTTTAGATGATTTAGGGGACTTTCCTACAAAGTCCCTATTTTTAGTATTTAATTTCTGGGAGGCAGAAAACCTCCTTTTTCGTGTTTTTATTGTTTCAGGAGCTACGAAGGCCCAATTAATAAAAGGAAAATTGCACAGCTGGTTTTTCTTCGGGAGAACACCAGAGGGAAGAAGAAGCAAGCAAGGAAGGCCACGAGGCCCAAAATGGGTGGGCCCACGCGGCCAGATTCCCTGACCGCGTGGGACCCACCAAAGGAGCCTCGGGCACTTCCTCGCCTGGGGCTTTTTAACGAGGTCTCCGTCTCGCCCGAAAAGTAACGCCCTAATTTTTAAGTCCATCCGAGGCCGCGGCGGCGGCGAAACTCCTGATTCCCTCCGAGGGGGATCAGATCCTGCTGCTCCGGAGCTCCGGAGAAGGGGGAAATCATCGTCATCGTCATCACCTCTCCTCCTTGGCGTGGGAGGAGGCCTCTACATCATCACCATCACCAAGACCAGCACCATCTCCATCATCATCTCCGTGATCCACTCCGTTCCCCTCGTAGTTTGAGAGTTGCTATACCCTAGATACTTGTCTTGTGCTACTATTCATGTTTGTGATTGAGTACTTGTCATTATTTGTGGTGAAGTTATATTTCAGATTGTGTTGTACCACTTATGCCACTGAATATCACCATGTTTGCACGTTGTGAGTAGTTCCCGTATGTTCCTGAGGGCATAGGATGAATTGGCAATGATTTATATATGACATGTGTTGGTATTTTGTCTAGTGTTTATCTTTTTGTGTGATTCTATGATGGTGTTGTGCGAACGTCGACTGCACAACACTTCACCTATATGGGCTCATAGGAGAACACCGTAGTGTAATGCGTGAGGGAGACTTGGGAGGACACGAAACCTGAGACCGAATCATTAAGTTATTTATGGGGTATTAGTATCGGGGACCTAGAGTGTAATGCTATGGTGGGATTTTATATCTTAATAATTCTTGTGCTGTCATTTAATTGGCCACATGATCCATCATAAGGGGTTTAGTTTATTTATTTAGCTGTACCTAATAATAGCTCCGTCCGAAGAAGATTAAAACTAGACAAGATATTCAACGTGTTGTTTAATAAATCTATATGCCTAGCAATATCCATGCCGCCCTCGGGAACGTTTTCCACATATAAGTTACACATCACTTGAGCTTGTCCTCTTACACATAGAGGATTGGGCTTTCTCTCTTTGAGAGCTTTTACTTGTTACCATTTACCTGCTGCATTGTCACTGTCTTGCAATTATACAATCGAAAATACCAAAAACACTTGCATCTTTTATTGTCTATTTATCATTTCTAATAACCAATACCTTCAGCTCCTCGTGGGTTCGACAACCTTTTCTATTCGAAAGGTACTACAATTGATCTCCTGCACTTGGGAGTCATCAAGATACTTTTCTGGCGCCGTTGCCGGGGAGCGTAGCGCTATTGGTAAGAAGTTTGGTAAGGAAACTTGAAAGGTGAATTTTATTTACTGTTTTATCTCATTGCTACTATGGCATTTATGAATCGTGCCTCGCTGCATCTTGCTCTATATGAAAGTGCTTATGCTCCTAAAACTGTTGAAACTACTGTGCCTGAGATACCTAAAGTGGGATATAAAATTCCCGTTGGTCATGTTAAAAGAGTTATGAAAAATCCATTTACAGGGATGGAACTAAATCTGCACGTGAACACATGGAAACAATTGAGGATATGTGGTTTATTTAGACTTCCTGGTATTTCTGAAGATCAGGTAAAAAGGAAGCTGTTATATCTGTCTTTATCTGGTAATGCTCGTATTTGGTTCAGGTCTTTAGATGAAGAAGTCACTATGGACTGGAGTATTTTGAGGAAGGTTTTCTTTCTTAAGTATTTTACTCCTAGAGAAGCTTATGAGAACCGCTGCTATATATTTAATTTCTGGCCACATCTGGGAGAAAGTATTACTCAAGCTTGGGGGAGGTTAAAGGAACTCCTCCGCAAGAATCCTTGTCATGATCTTACAAGGAAAATTATTCTGATAAACTTTTATGTGAGGCTACCAAGGCAACAAAAGGAATTTCTGGATAATTCATCTAGTGGAAGCTTTACAAATAATACTGAAGAAGAAGCATGGAATTTATTGGAGACTATTTCTGAGAATACTGGTCATTGGGATCTTGATAAAGGTAATGAGCCCTATCTGGACTATGAGTATTCATGTGTAGAGAATTTCTCTACTTCTACCTTGTTTAAAAATCTGAGTGATACTTTTAATCTTGATCCTTATGTTATAATTGAGGTAGCTAAATCTTTTGCTAATCATATTGGTATTCCTAAAACTGGGTTTGAAGCTTATGTTGAACCTGTTAAACAATCTATTGTTGTACCCAAAGTTATTAAACAGGTAGAACCAGTGTCATCCTTGACAATTGAGGAGTATGTTGAGGCACCACCATATCCAAACCAAGTCAAGGAAAATTTACTTATTGCTGTTTCTAACAAGAGTAAAAGAAGATCTCAGCCTTATGAACAGATGGAAGTCAACAGTCAAATCTCTATTATCAAACAATTAAATGAAGAAGATCCTGTTGATGTTTATCTATGTGAAGATGCTACTAAAGTTGTTAAAGGCAATTCGGCCAAGGTTGGTAAGCCTGTTATATCATGCACTATTGGGACTTCTAGTTATCATGGCTTATGTGATATTGGAGCAAGCATTAGTGTCATTCCATATTCTCTGTATCTTGAAATCAAGCCTGATATTGATCCTATCAGTATGGAAGAGACAGGTATGACAATTCAACTTGCTAATAAAGATTATATTAATCCACTTGGAATTGTTAGAGATGTTGAAGTATTGGTAGGTAAAATTAAATATCCTGCTGATTTTATTGTGCTTGGTTGCCCTCAAGATTCATTTTGTCCTATCATTTTGGTAGACCTTTCTTACATACTGTTGGTGCTGAAATTGATTTGCTTAAAGAGAAAGTGTTTATTAATTGTGCTGGAGAAAAACTTGCATTCAACTTTTCTAAATTTCTGATAAGCATTCAAAGAAAGAGCCATTTCTGAAGATGTAATTGAAACTCTTGCTCATGTAGCTGTAGCTTCAACAGACGTGGTGGAAAGATATGCTTAATCAAGATGAACCATTTAATGAAGAAGAAAAAGATGCTTTAGAACAAATACTTTCACAACAGCCACCACAATTACAATTGCATATCCCACCTGATAATTTAGGAGTGCTACCACCACCTAAAGGGGATCCTAGTTTGAATTAAAACCTTTGCCTAAAATCTAAATATGCATTTGGATGAGAAGAGCATATATCCTGTCATTATTAGTGCTAACCTTTCAGCTGAAGAAGAAGAGAAATTACTTGATGTGCTTAAAGCTCACCGACCAGCCATTGGATACTCTCTTGATGATCTTAAAGGTATAAGCCCAGCTCTATGTATGCATAAAATTAATTTGGAGGAGATGCAAAACCTGTTGTTGATTATCAACGCCGTCTCCATCCAAAAATGAAGAAGTGGTAAGAAAGAGGTAATAAGACTTATTGAAGCTGGTATCATTTATCCATAGCTGATAGTAAGTGGGTTAGTCCTGTTCATTGTGTGCCTAAAAAGGGTGGAATGACTGTTGTTCCAAATGATGAGGATGAACTTGTAGCTCAACGCACTGTTGTTGGTTATAGAATGTGTATTGATTTCAGGAAGTTAAACAAAGCAACTCGTAAAGATCATTACCCATTGCCATTTATTGATCAAATGTTAGAAAGGTTATCTAAACACTCTCACTTTTGCTATTTAGATGGTTATTCAGGTTTCTCCCAAATTCCTGTTCATAAAGATGATCAAGAGAAAACCACTTTTACATGTCCATTTGGTACATTTGCTTATAGGAGAATGCCATTCGGTTTGTGCAATGCTCCTGCTACTTTTCAAAGATGCATGAATGCTATATTTGCTGATTATATTGAAAAGATAATGGAAGTCTTTATGGATGATTTTTCTGTGTATGGTACTTCCTTCGATAATTGCTTGTTCAACCTTAACAAAGTTTTGCAGCGTTGTGAAGACCAACACTTAGTTTTAACTGGGAGAAGTGTCACTTCATGGTTACTGAAGGTATTGTTCTTGGGCATAAGATTTCTGGAAAGGAATAGAAGTTGACCCAGCAAAGATAGAAGCTATTGAAAAGCTCCATTCCCAAGGGATCTCAAAGGTATAAGAAGTTTTCTTGGGCATGCAGGTTTTTACCGTAGGTTTATTAAAGATTTCTCAAAATATCAAAACCTCTAACCAATCTTTTGCAAAAGGATGTTCCTTTCTCTTTTAATGATGATTGTATTGAGTCCTTTAATATTTTGAAGAATGCTTTAATAAGTGCCCTATTATTCAACCTCCTGATTGGAATTGCCTTTTGAAATTATGTGTGATGCTAGTGATTATGCAGTTGGGGCTGTTTTGGGCCAACGTGTTGATAAGAAACTGAATGTATTTATTATGCTAGTAGAACACTTGATGCTGCTCAAAGGAATTATGCCACAACTGAAAAAGAATTTTTAGCAGTGCTATTTGCTTGTGACAAGTTTAGACCTTATATTACTGATTCGAAAGTCACATTGCATACTGATCATTCTGCCATTAAATACTTAATGCATAAGAAAGATGCTAAGCCTAGATTAATAAGATGGGTACTTCTATTGCAAGAATTTGATTTACACATTGTTGATAGGAAAGGGGAAGATAATCAAGTAGCTGATCATCTTTCTAGAATGGAAAATATACCTGATGATCCTATTCCTATTAATGATAGCTTTGTTAATGAACAACTTGCAATATTAATGTTTCTAGTGCTAAAGTTGCATCTCCATGGTTTGCCAATTATGCAAATTTTATTGTTGGTAAAGTTTTACCTCCACACTTCACTCAACAAAGAAAGAAATTCTTTTATGATCTTAGACATTATTTTGGGATGATCCTTTCTTTATAAGAGTGTGGATGGTATTATTAGACGTTGTGTACCTGAGTATGAACAACAGGCTATTATAAGAGATTGTCATGACAGTCCCTATGGAGGACATCATGCAGGAGATCGTACAGGTGCAAAGGTATTACAGTCTGGTTTTTATTGGCCTACTTTATTTAAGGATTGTGCTGAATATGTTAAATCTTGTGATAAATGTCAAAGAGTAGGAAATATTGGTAGGAGAAATGAAATGCCTATGAACTATTCCTTACCACTTGAACCATTTGATGTGTGGGGTTTTGACTTTATGGGACCTTTCCCGAATCAAAGACAAAGCATACTCATATTTTGGTTGCAGTGGATTATGTTACAAAGTGGGTGGAAGCAATTCCAACCAAAAGTGCAGATCATGCCACGGCAATGAAGATGCTTCAGGACATCATTTTCCCCAGGTTTGGTGTTCCTAGGTTTTTAATTACTGATGGTGGTTCTCATTTCTTACATGGTATTCTTAGGAAAACTTTGGCAAAATATGATGTTAACCATAGAATTGCATCACCTTATCATCCCCAAACTAGTGGACAAGTTGAATTAAGTAATAGGGAAATTAAACTCATTTTGGAAAAGACAGTGAATAAGTCTAGGTCTGATTGGCCACTTAAAATTAACGATGCATTATGGGCTTATAGAACTGCTTTTAAAAATCCTATGGGAATGTCTCCTTATAAAATGGTTTATGGAAAAGCTTGTCATTTACCTGTTGAATTAGAACATAAAGCTAGATGGGCTATTAAACAATTGAACTTTGATTTTAAAACTGCTGGAGAGAAGAGAATTCTTGATTTAAACCTACTAGATGAATGGAGAAATGAAGCTTATGAAAGTGCCAGGATGTTTAAAGAAAAAGTTAAGATTTGGCATGACAAGAAAATTAAAAAGAAAGAATTCAAAGTAGGTGATCAAGTGCTATTATACAACTCTCGTTTCAAGTTTTCTGCAGGTAAGTTAGCTTCAAAGTGGCAGGGACCATTAGTGATACAGGAAGTATACCGTTCAGGAGCTATCCGTCTTCATGGTGATATGAAAGGTAAACCTCATGTGGTTAATGGACAACGCCTTAAACATTATATTGCAGGAAAAAGCTTCATTGGAAAGGTGGAGGAATTCATTTTACAGACACCGGAGGAGGTAATTGCAAAGAAGTTTGCAGTTTCAGAAATCCAAAATCAATAAAAGGTAACTTTTACTCTGGAAAGTTTCTCGGAATTGCGTAATATTTTACGGACATCATTTTTTATGGAAATTAACGTGTGGGACAAGAAAACTGGACGTGACGGAGCTTCGAGAAGGAAAAGAGGGGGTCCCACGCGGCCAGATTCCCTGACCGCGTGGGCCCACTCCTTTTGCCCCTCGGAGTCCCGATTCGTCCCGTTTTCGACTCCGACTCTTCGTCTTGCCCTAAAAACCGTCAATATATACCCCGTTTCGTCAATCTAATCTCGTACCGAGAGTTTCGAGCGTTCTTTGCTTTTGCTGTTTCTGTCTGTCAGGTTTTAGCCATGTCTAGCTCCGGATCCGATCATGAGGGGGAGAGCTTCCCCAAGGGAGGTGTTGTGAACCGCTACCTCAACTCCGTGATGGCACCAATGAAGACCTTGTCCTTCAAGGAGGGCGCGATGCTCATAGAGGAGGTGAAGGGTCCCAAGATCATTGGCACGGTGGAGGAGAGGCTGGAGGACCTGGTGATAATCCCCAAGAGCAAGGAATCACTGTAGCACAATTCGATAAGTATTTGAGTGTCGAACCCACGAGGAGCTGAAGGTAAACTATCTATTCTCTAAAGCCCTATAACCCTCTTATATGGCCTTTTATGCAAAGCAATAAATTTAAATATGAAAGGAACTTTTTACTATTAACTAATGGAAGCAAGTTATATAAGTGATGTGGAATGGGTTTCTCAATCAAGTTTCAAAAGCAAATTTCTCACAACAGTTTTCTCAAGCAAGTTTCTCAAAGTAGCAAGTAGCAAATATCTCAAGTAGCAAATATCTCAAGGGAGCAAGTGTTCTAGCAATTGTTATTTCATTCGTGTGGTTGTCACAATTAGTGAAGCATATGTTTCAGTCTTAGTTGTTTCTTTTAGGTAGGAGCCATAAATAGGTGTAGCCAAGTAAATGGCAAATTACACAACTCTTATGATGGATCTCATGGCCAAGTAAATGTGCAACACAAGAATTATTAAGACATAATTGTCCCACCATAGCCTTAAGTTCTAGGGTCCCCTATATATATCCCCAATAAAGTAACTTCATGACTCGGTCTCAGGTTTACATGTCCTCCCAAGTCTCCCTCACTCCATTACATTACCGGTGATCACCTTACATGCATTCCCCAACATATGTGTGCACTCATATATTGT
The DNA here is from genome assembly GCA_947311845.1 of Poa pratensis. NCBI lineage: Eukaryota > Viridiplantae > Streptophyta > Magnoliopsida > Poales > Poaceae > Poa > Poa pratensis. The sequence continues at coordinate 18,551,224 of CAMZMU010000111.1, forward strand.
ACATAAAGACAATCATAAAAGATAACAAAACTTGTATGCAACCAATCAACGAACTATTTCACTATTGCCATGAACAAATCACTTCTCAAACATAGATGGGGAGACACAATAGATCAAGGGAATAGTATATTGCATCATATATCATGTTTGCCAAGAGTTTACAGTGGAGAGATGGAGATGATCTTGCTGTAGATGTTGATGATGAACACGCCGGGGGGGGTGGAGCCCTCTGGAGGTGGTTCCGGCGGCGTTTCCCCCCTCCGATCTTCTCCGGCGACAGCCTTCTGACTCTCTGTTTCGTGGTTTTGTGTTTCTCCGCCGCCTCCCTCGAAACTCCTCGGGGGACTATTTTTATAGTCGGTTTTAGTCAAGACGAAGCCACGGAGACGAAAACGGACGGCATCGGAGCCACGAGGCCCAAGATGGGGGGTCCCACGCGGCCAAGGAATCTGGCCACGTGGGCCCACCTCTTTTGGCCCTCGGGTCTCCGTTTGTTCGCTTCCTTCGCTCCTACGCTTCGTTCCTTCCAAAAAATGATCCCCGCAAAATCTTAGGTCATTTGGACGTCGTTTGAGTCCCTGAAAGTCAAAAACATGGAAAAAGGGGTTTTCTGGTTCTGCAGGGTTAATTCCAAATAAATGGGGAAACTGTGAATTATCCCTAAAATCATTATAAAACATAAATATAACCCATATATGATGCAAATAAGTTGGAATATCAAGTAATAAAATGTAAAGTTCATGTATGCATTTTACATGCATCAACATCCCCAAGCTTAACCCATGCTCGTCCCGAGTATGAAGGTGATAAAACTAACATGGACTTTGCATTTTAATACTATCAATGGATATCAAAGGTGATTACTATTGCTACATAAAGTCAAATGATTCATTCTTCAAAGGAATAACAATATGCAAGATAAATTATGAAGTGATATCAAATACTCAATGTAAAGATGTTCAATGATAAATTCACAAAGTGTAACATAGAAGAAAATACTATGGACCAAATGTATGCATAATGAAAAGTAAAAACATCCTATGGTGGTCATAGAGTACTTCTTATGAAAACTGAATATAAAAGGTGGACACTTTGGATAGATAAATAAGTAGAGGTAAAGCATGAATAAGTTTCATCTAACTTCCAAACACTTTACTTAAGTTAATGCTTGCAATGTGGTAGTCATTGGTGTGGAGCTCTCATTACCCCTATCATAGCATCTTGAATGATTAATGTTTAAAGTGAAAGCAAATATGAGTGGTGTGCTTGACAATGTATTGGTTGAATGTCTCATGTCCTTGAATACAAGTACCTACACCATGTGTTACTCACTTTGGTCCACAAAGTAAATTCAAATAAAGGTCATTGCAAGTAATAATAGTATCATCAAGAACTGCACTGGGGTACCTCTTGTCCCATGACATGAACAAGCCCATGTCAAAACAACAAGACAAACAGACAATGAACAATCTCAGCACTCTTTTATTTACTATGGGTATAGCTTTTTATTATGAGGTGCATCACTGAATGAACATTATGGTTATGCTGTAAATTTCCACCATGAATGATGCATGGCTTAGATTAGCGGCCCAGACATTTCTCTAACCATTTATACAAACTCTTTGAACTTACTAAGTATCCACATTCATTTCACCCATGATAGGCATCCATAAACAAAAGTACATGACATCAACTAAATATAAATAAGTGCAATGTTGAAAGCTTGCCATGTGACAGCACATATGGGCTAACTCTCAACCAAAACTATTGTCAAGCCCACAACTTCATAATTTTAATCACAATGGTTCATGCTTATTAAATGCAATAAAAGTAAATTGTGCATCAAGTTCGTGAGAGCTTTTAACCAATTTTTCCCATGACAATCAATAACATAAGCATTTAAATTCAGAAATGTAGATAACACAATATAACATGATAAACATACTTGGAATAGCATAAAGCTAATAGGTAGATATGGTGGACTCACTGGAAAAACTTTGGTTGAAGGTGTTGGGAAACAAGCTTTTTACTTGTTGTAATTTTTGGGCTAGCAATAGGGAGAAAGTTGACCATCTAAATGCATGCATAGTGTCCATAGAACTAATCAATCCATGTTAAACCAAGTAAAGTTAAAATTCAACATCTAAACATGGCATAAGATAGCTCTTAACAACACACTTGCAAATTAATAGTCATTCAAAGCACATGAATTATGCAACTATATGTATCTTTTAAAATCAACTCAAACATCCCTATCCCAATATATTTAATAGCATCCAACATAATTCAACCCAAACTTCCAGTAGCTCTCTCATATATAAATGATAGTGGTGGTCTTATTAACAAACCGAAATAACAAAAGCAAAAAAAAACAGACGCTCCAAGTTTATACGATAAAGTGCTTTGATCGAAAAACAGAAGTTAGACGTGTGCAAACCGAGAGTGTGTTGGTCTAGTGGGGTTGTCTTGACATACCCAAGCTTATGGTCTTCACCATCCTTGGATAGCTCTTGGTGCAGCTCCTCTAATCCCTGTGAAAAAACTTCAAAACACCGTTTCTCCCATTTCTTTTCTGTGGGGTGATATTAGTAGTGATAAACAAATAGGTTCCTTGCTGCATAAAATCCTTAGGCAAAAATTCATATGAATGTCCAGAGAGTATATAATGTTGTATGCCTACTTATAAACTCAATTGGATCAAAAAGATTCAAGCAAAAGTTCAAAGAATGCATCAAACAATATCAAGACAGAATCTGTCCAGAAAAACAGCAGCAGCAAAACGCATTTTTCTACCCTACTTAACTTTGTCGAAAAATTCCGAAAAAATTCATGCATACAGAGGATGAAAAGTTGCAACTACAGTTCAAATATCAGCTCATTCAGAGTTACAGAATAAGAATTAAAAATCATACCGTGCACAGATTCGTGCAGGAATAAAATCTCCGAATGCTATAAGCAACTTTTTCAAACCAAAATGGGTAAAACTTGGCACTTTATTAAAAATTCCAGAAACTAAACTAAAAACTAAGTCTCTTGTTACAGCAAGAGGACACAAAGAAATTCACAAATAAAAACAACCGGGTTGTCTCCCGTAAAGCGCTTTCTTTATAGCCATATAGCTAGGCTTCTTACTTGGTATCAAGATGGTTGGAGTGAGGTGGCTTGGCATCCCCAAGCTTAAATTATTGTACTTATTTGATATATGTAGGGTGAGCCTAGGGGTAACATCCCCAAGCTTGAGTGTTTGTCCCTCGTGATCTTTATTTATCACCCTCAACTCTTCCACTTGAAAGTTCTCTTCACACAAAACTCATCTTAAAACTTGATTAGAGGGGTTAGTGTCTCCATAAATGAAATCCTCGAAGGTACAGCAAAGACATATTATGAGTTGATTATACACATTAGCTAATATTACTATGGTTGTGTATTGCTCTTTGATCAATAGAACCACACAAAACACAAGTAATGAGAGTAATGCAAAATAAAGACAGAATCTGTCAAAAACTGGACAGCCCGGAAAGAGTGAATTTTCAGAGGCACTTATGTTGCTCAAATCAGAAAACTTTGAACTAATGAAATGTGTATTAATAACTGAATATTGCTTTCGTAAAATATCAGGTCAAAATTCCTCTTCTGTGATTTTAGACATTTTTCGCAGTGAAGCTCAGGAATCTGTTTTCTGGACAGCAAATCACTATTGTTTAATCCTACCTCTCAAAAGAGATTATTCTTGCCATTAAGATGAAAAATAAGATACAAATGTGATGTTACAGTATTAAACAAGCACCTTGACTCAAAAACTCAAAACCTCAACTGAAGATAAAAATAAAAATGAAACAAAAAGAACCAAGCAAGAATCAAGAGAAACAATCAAAGAAGAAGGAAAATATTTTTGTTGTTTTTGATTTAGCAAAAAGGCAAAAGGAGAAGCAAATATATACAACATAAACACTCTTTTTATTTGGTTTTAGCTTTAGGAAAATTTTTAATGATAGAGACTTTGCAACGGTTCCATTGGCATGAACAACACATGTTCAAGGTCGACCCCAACTTCTCCATTACTCATCCTTCTCATTTGCTTTCCCAAATTTTATATAAAATGAAAATCTTAAACTAATTGTCACAAAACAGTAGGTAAAGATATTTTACATATTTTAAAGATATAAAGGTGTGTTCAAACCGAATAGGAAGTTAAAGCATAAGGAACACACCACAGAATATTAAACAATTTACTTTTAAGTCTAACTCTCTTCCTATGCATTGGAATTTTATATATGAATAAATAACAGCAAATTTGAGGTAACCAATGCATATAATAATCAATAGCTTGCATTTTAAATAACATAGAAACATAAAGGGGATTCTTATCTCTCCCTCTCTCATAATAGTTGCAAGCATTAAAGTTAAACATAACCACATAGTTTTGAATAGAATCACCACATAAAGACTTATCATCTAATGAGCATATTGGATCATCAAACTCAATTAAATCACTTTCATCCTCAATAGTAGGGGGACTAAAAATATCATATTCATCAAAACAAACTTCCCCAAGCTTAAGGTTTTCCTTAGTATTAGCAATAAAGGTGTTCAAAGAATTAGTACTACCACAATCATGATTGTTATGCAAATAAAATTTAATTTTCTCCTCAAACACTTCATGTCCTAACTCAAGATAGATATTATACAGATCTATAATTGTTTGGTTGTTTTCCATTTTATATTTTTTTTGTGTTTTAGATTTATATGTTAGTATGCAATGCAAACAAGAATAAAAGCTTAGCACAATGCTCCTCGGCAACGGCGCCAGAAAAGTACTTGATAATCCCCAAGAGCAAGGAATCACTATAGCACAATTCGATAAGTATTTGAGTGTCGAACCCACGAGGAGCTGAAGGTAAACTATCTATTCTCTAAAGCCCTATAACCCTCTTATATGGCCTTTTATGCAAAGCAATAAATTTAAATATGAAAGGAGCTTTTTACTATTAACTAATGGAAGCAAGTTATATAAGTGATGTGGAATGGGTTTCTCAATCAAGTTTCAAAAGCAAATTTCTCACAACAGTTTTCTCAAGCAAGTTTCTCAAAGTAGCAAGTAGCAAATATCTCAAGTAGCAAATATCTCAAGGGAGCAAGTGTTCTAGCAATTGTTATTTCATTCGTGTGGTTGTCACAATTAGTGAAGCATATGTTTCAGTCTTAGTTGTTTCTTTTAGGTAGGAGCCATAAATAGGTGTAGCCAAGTAAATGAGCAAATTACACAACTCTTATGATGGATCTCATGGCCAAGTAAATGTGCAGCACAAGAATTATTAAGACATAATTGTCCCACCATAGCCTTAAGTTCTAGGGTCCCCTATATATATCCCCCAATAAAGTAACTTCATGACTCGGTCTCAGGTTTACATGTCCTCCCAAGTCTCCCTCAATCCATTACATTACCGGTGATCACCTTACATGCATTCCCCAACATATGTGTGCACTCATATATTGTACATAAAGACAATCATAAAAGATAACAAAACTTGTATGCAACCAATCAACGAACTATTTCACTATTGCCATGAACAAATCACTTCTCAAACATAGATGGGGAGACACAATAGATCAAGGGAATAGTATATTGCATCATATATCATGTTTGCCAAGAGTTTACAGTGTAGAGATGGAGATGATCTTGCTGTAGATGTTGATGATGAACACGCCGGAGGGGGGTGGAGCCCTCCAGAGGTGATTCCGGCGGCGTTTCCCCCTCCGATCTTCTCCGACGGCAGCCTTCTGACTCTCTGTTTCATGGTTTTGTGTTTCTCCGCCGCCTCCCTCGAAACTCCTCGGGGGACTATTTTTATAGTCGGTTTTAGGTCAAGACGAAGCCACGGAGACGAAAACGGACGGCATCGGAGCCACGAGGCCCAAGATGGGGGGGTCCCACGCGGCCAAGGAATCTGGCTGGGTCGGCCCACCTCTTTTGACCCTCGGGTCTCCGTTTGTTCGCTTCCTTCGCTCCTACGCTTCGTTCCTTCCAAAAAATGATCCCCGCAAAATCTTAGGTCATTTGGACGTCGTTTGAGTCCCTGAAAGTCAAAAACATGGAAAAAGGGGTTTTCTGGTTCTGCAGGGTTAATTCCAAATAAATGGGGAAACTGTGAATTATCCCCTAAAATCATTATAAAACATAAATATAACCCATATATGATGCAAATAAGTTGGAATATCAAGTAATAAAATGTAAAGTTCATGTATGCATTTTACATGCATCACCTGGAACAGAAGATCTTCAGGTATAATACTGTTGTTGAACGCAGTCTTGATGCTCATCACTTCATGAATCTGGAGCTGGAGAAGAAGGTTGAAGAGTACAAGGAGAGGCTGGAGGACTTGGAGAAGAGGTATCTACATGTCACATCTGAGTTGGACAAGCATCAAGCTCTACTGTGGGATGTGGAAAATCAAAACTGTGAGTATGAAGAGCGCTTCACGAAGATTGCAGCAGCTGCTACCCTCAGGTATAATGATCCACCTAACTCCTTCTACAATGGGAGGCCTTTCCCATGGAAGAGGGCTGAATGGGAGGAAGAATATGAGAAAGAAGAGGCTGCAGCAGAGAAAGCACTGGCAGAACGTCAAGCTTGGGGGAGTTCCACCTAGTCTTTATCTTTACTAGTTTATCATATCTATCTAGTCATGGTGTGTTTTGCTTTTTATCATTTAGTTATCGATCTCTTTTAGGCTTGTGTGAGCTCATGGAGCATTATCATGTATCCCTATCTTATGGTTTATCAATGAATATTAAAGTATGGTGTCATCCATGATTCTCTTGTTTGGAGATTTATGGGTAACACTCATGCAAATGAGCGTGGTTTATTTTAGAGGTTTCAGTCACATCTTGCCTTGAATTTAATTAACTTGAGTATGTTGGACAATTGTAGAATGTAGCTCAATATAAATAAGAAAAGAGTGAGTCATTATGACTTGAGAATTAATAAGTTTAAGGTTGAGATATAGTCTTGTAGCATAAGAAGTTGGGAATAGTTAATGAAAAGGATATGAAACACTCTTGTTAGAATCTAGTATCTTTTGAGCAAATTAATGATCATGGATGTGTCAATACTTATGCTCTTGTAAAGTGTATGAAAGGAAGGCACCCGAGGATTCGGTTAGCCATGGAAAGTGTGAGATAAAGGTTGTTTGAGCATAAGAACTTGATTGAAACATCCATGACTAAAGTTTGCACTAGTTACTAGTGAAGCAAGGGTGGAAATAATTTTATATCTGTCTGTTCATTTGTCTTCTTTAACTTGTTATCCAATGAGAGTTTATCTTGTCTTTAAACTTCAGTAAAGTATTTAACATTATGATGCTAGCCATAAGAGCAAAAGCATGTTAAAAATAGTGTGATTCAATTGTCCAACATACAATGGTTATTTGCTTTCAAAGTGTAAGGGGTGATTTTTTTTTTGACGCAAAGGACAGTGGGGAAGACCCCCACTGCGTCATTTTCTCATTTTCTCATAAACAAACGAAAATACAGAGCAAAAGTCCAATGTTAGATAATTACAACAGGTCTAACCAATCCTGCATCCCTTGTTCTAGACTAGGTTTAACTCTATGTCTTATTACACCACATGAATCCTTGCAGAAAACATAACAAGTATCCAAACTCCTTGGCTTATTCTCAAAAATAATATTATTTCTATGATTCCAAAGACTCCAACAACCTGCAATCATAGCCAACTTGAAGAAAGGATTATTCGATCTTTGATGAGCATCCAGAAGCATATCAATGAACTGCAAATCGATATTCCATGTATGCCCCAGCTTTAACCAGAAAGTCTGACTGAAGGGACATGAAAAGAAGAGGTGCAGTCTGCTTTCATTAATTCCATCGTCACAAAGAACACAGTCAGATGATTCCACGTAAAAATGTTTTCTGGTCATCAGATCTTTTGTGTTAATTCTATCCTGGATCATAGTGTAAGGGGTGATTGCTAGAGCTTCTACTTATGCTGCCCTTATGTGTATGAGTTTTAATTCATTAATCTTACATTGCAATTGAATATGATGATGATACAATGCTCGTATTTATTTATCAACCATAAGTCCATTGATGCATGTAATGATCTATGTCCTTACTTACTTGAGGACAAGTAAGGGTTTAAGCTTGGGGGAGTTGATACGTGCATTTTATATCATCATCTATACCACTTATACCACCATATTAGGATGTTATTTGCATTATTATATCATTGTTTTTACATGTTTTAGATGATTTAGGGGACTTTCCTACAAAGTCCCTATTTTTAGTATTTAATTTCTGGGAGGCAGAAAACCTCCTTTTTCGTGTTTTATTGTTTCAGGAGCTACGAAGGCCCAATTAATAAAAGAAAAATTGCACAGCTGGTTTTTCTTCGGGAGAACACCAGAGGGAAGAAGAAGCAAGCAAGGAAGGCCACGAGGCCCAAAATAGGTGGGCCCACGCGGCCAGATTCCCTGACCGCGTGGGACCCACCAAAAGGAGCCTCGGGCACTTCCTCGCCTGGGGCTTTTTAACGAGGTCGCCGTCTCGCCCGAAAAGTAACGCCCTAATTTTTCCAAGTCCATCCGAGGCCACGGCGGCGGCGAAACTCTTGATTCCCTCCGAGGGGGATCAGATCCTGCTGCTCCGGAGCTCCGGTGAAGGGGGAATTCATCGTCATCGTCATCACCTCTCCTCCTTAGCGTGGGAGGAGGCCTCTACATCATCACCATCACCAAGACCAGCACCATCTCCATCATCATCTCCGTGATCCACTCCGTTCCCCTCGTAGTTTGAGAGTTGTTATTCCCTAGATACTTGTCTTGTGCTGCTATTCATGTTTGTGATTGAGTACTTGTCATTATTTGTTGGTGGAGTTATACTTTCAGATTGTGTTGTACCATTCATGCCACTGATCATCACCATGTTTGCACGTTGTGAGTAGTTCCCGTATGTTCCTGAGGGCATAGGATGAATTGGCAATGATTTATATATGACATGTGTTGGTATTTTGTCTAGTGTTTATCTTTTTGTGTGATTCTATGATGGTGTTGTGTGAACGTCGACTGCACAACACTTCACCTATATGGGCTCATAGGAGAACACCGTAGTATAATGCATTGAGGGAGACTTGGGAGGACATGTAAACCTGGGACCGAATCATGAAGTTATATTATGAGGGTATTAGTATCGGGGACCTTAGAGTGTAATGCTATGGTGGGACTTTATGTCTTAATAATTCTTGTGCAGTCATTTACTTGGCCACATGATCCATCATAAGGGGTTGTAGTTTATTTATTTAGCTATACCTAATAATGGCTCCGTCCAAAGAAGATTAAAACTTGACAAGATATTCAACGTGTTGTTTAATAAATCTCTATGCCTAGCAACATCCATGCCGCCCTTGGGAACGTTTTCCACATATAAGTTACACATCACTTGAGCTTGTCCTCTTACACATAGAGGATTGGGCTTTCTCTCCCTTTGAGAGCTTTTACTTGTTACCATTTACCTGCTGCATTGTCACTGTCTTGCAATTATACAATCGAAAATACCAAAAACACTTGCATCTTTTATTGTCTATTTATCATTTCTAATAACCAATACCTTCAGCTCCTCGTGGGTTCGACAACCTTTTCTATTCGAAAGGTACTACAATTGATCTCCTGCACTTGGGAGTCATCAGAGAGGGAGACACAGTTTCATGTATCTCAATAATATTTAGTCTCCTCTCTTTATGTTGAAAGTTTTGAAGTTGTACTTGATTTGCCTTCCTATGCTAGTCACTTTGTGTTTCATTGACTTGTTTTCTTATAAGGCTCCTATGCATAGGAAGAGTGTTAGATTTAAACATGTTTTATATATGATTCTTGATGCTCTCTTTTATGTTTCAACTCTAGCCTTATGTGAGCATCATTAAAATCTTCTAGCATAGCTGAAAGGCGTTAAAAAATGTGAGACAACCCATTATTTTATTTCTGCAATTTTTCTTTTCTTTTGAGTCAAGGAGTTGTTTACTTCTGTAACAATTCCTTTGTATCTTTATTTTATCGCATTGTTGTGCCAAGTATTGCCTCTAATAGGAAGATGATGCTAGATTTGGATTTCTGCGAGGAACAGATTTCTGCTGTTCACCGTTTTAATTCTGTAAAATCACAGAAAAATTATTTAAATCTGCAAATTTTTTGCGTGATCCTCAGATATGTACGCATCTTTCGTTAGTTTTGTTTTTCGATCTGAGCAACGTAAGTGCCTCGAAAAAATTCGTCTTTACGGACTGTTCTGTTTAGACAGATTCTGTCTTTTATTTTTCGCATTCTCTCTTTTACTAGTGTTGAGTGGAATTCTTTTTTAGGGTGAAGAGCTTCACATAACATCAGTGGCAGTAGTTAATGTTAAAAGTAACGGTCATGTTTGTGTCCTTATAGAACATGTGAGTTTTTGATTGTGCACTAACCCTCTAATGAGAATTACTCTGAGTTTGGTGTGGCGGAAGTTTTCAAGGGTCAAGAGAGAAGGATGATATAATGTGATCAAGAAGAGTGAAGAGCTTAAGCTTGGGGATGCTCCCATGGATCACCCCAGCATATTTCAAGAAGACTCAAGCGTCTAAGCTTGGGGATGCCCAAGGCATCCCCTTCTTCATCAGCAACTTATCAGGTCATCTCTAGTGAAACTATATTTTAATTCTTTCACATCATATGTGCTTTACTTGGAGCGTCTGTGTGCTTTTATTTTCAGTATTTTATTTTTCTTATGGTCAACTTGATTGGACCCCAGCATTCTTGATTGGGAGAGAGACACGCTCCGCTTTTTCATATGAATACTCCTATTCTTCACTTATACTTGTTGAGTATTCTTATCTAGCTATTGCTATGCTTTTAGCTCCTGTTTTGCATGCATCTCTTATTCAGAGCTGTTAGTTCTTTTAAAGAAAGTACTCTCTTGCTTCACTTATAATTGTTTGGAGAGTTTATGTTGAAATAAATTGATTGGTGTTTGGTTGGAACAGAAAATGTTGCATGTGGTAGATGGTATAATGGAAAAAGCTTACATATTCTTGTAGATCACTGTATTGGATAATTTGATACTTGTCAATTGTTTTGAGTTATCAAGTAGTTCATGTTTAAGCTTTTGTATCATGTAGTTAAAACCTATTAATGAAGAACTACCGTAAAGCTCGTTGAAATTTGGTTTGCATGATTGGTATCTCTAAGGTCTAGATATTTTCTAGTAAAAGGGTTTGGTTAACAAGGAAGACAGTGTAGAGTCTTATAATGCTTGCAATATGTTTTCATATAAGTCTTGCTGTGTCGGTTGATATCCTGTGTTTGCTTCAAATAACCTTGCTAGCCTAAACTCTGTACTGAGAGGGAATGCTTCTCGTGCATCCAAAACCTTGAGCCAAAATCCATGCCATCTGTGTCCACCATAACTACCTATATGTGGTATTTCCTTGCCATTCCAAGTAAATTTTTCATGTGCTACCTTTAAACTATTCAAAACTTTATTACTCCTATTTTGTGTCAATGTTTACCAAGCTCATGAGGACGGGGTGGATGTCTTTATGTCAACTGTCAAACAGACTTTACCACCGGACTAGCGGCATATACATCCGCTTATCCATTAATTTTGCAAAAAGAGCTGGCAAATGGGGTGCCCAGTCCCAATTAATTACAACTTTAACCGCTTAATTCTCTTCACATTTTTGCCCTGATTTATCAGTCAAGCAATGACAAACAGTGAAATATCTGCATGTGTAAACAAAAGAGAAAGAGGGATGATCTGCCTTGCTGGTAGAAATAACGTCCTTCATGGGAGCCGCTCTTAAAAGTCTGGTTGGCAGGGGTCATATTGTACTTTCCATTTTCTGATTCGTTGACAATTAACAAACACCTCTCAAAACTTATTTTTACTCTCTATATGATTTCAAAAACTTAAAAAGCTCTAGCACATGATTTAATCCCTGCTTCCCTCTGCGAAGGGCCTTTCTTTTACTTTTATGTTGAGTCAGTTTTCCTACTTCTTTCTATCTTAGAAGCAAACACTAGTGTCAACTTTGGTGCAACAATTTTTATATGCTTGTATATTGCACTTATTATATTGCTTTGTGTTGACAAATATCCATGAGATATATATGTTGAAAGTTGAAAGCAATTGCTGAAGCTTAAATCTTCCTTTGTGTTGGTTAAATACCTTTTACTTAGAATCTATTGCTTTATGAGTTAACTCTTATGCAAAACTCTTTGATGCTTGTCTCGAAAGTACTATTCATGAAAAGTTTTTGCTTATATGATTCAGTTGTTTGCTCATTATCTACTTGCTAGCAAACTATAGACCATTGACCTGGATCACTTCATTCATAACATGTGCTTTACAATACTATTTGATCAAGATTATGATTGTAGCATGTCACCTCAGAAATTATTTTGTTTTTATCGTTTTACCTACTCGAGGACGAGTAGAACTAAGCTTGGGGATGCTTGATACGTCTCAAACGTATCTATAATTTCTGATGTTCCATGTTGATATTATACCAATTGTTACATGTTTTATATACACTTCATAGCATTTTTATGCATTTTCTGGGACTAACCTATTAACAAGATGCCACAGTGCCAGTTCCTGTTTTCTGCTGTTTTTGTATTCCAGAAAAGCTAGTCTGGAAATATTCTCGGAATTGGACGAAACTTGGACAGAACCTCCTATTTTTCCAACACGAACACGGAGTCCAGAGGAGACACGGAGGGGAGCCACGAGGCAGCCACACCATGGGGCCGCGCGGGCCCCCCCTGCCGCGCCGTGGGGTGGTGTGGGGCCACGTGCGTCTCCAGCCGCCGCCCTTTCGCCTATTTATTCTTCCCGACGCGAAAACCCTAAATACCCGAGCCATTATCCACGAAAAGTTCCAGAGACGCCGCCGCCGTCAACCCTAGCTCGGGAGGGTTCAGAAGCTCTTCCCGGCACCCTGCCGGAGAGGGGAATCATCACCGGAGGGCTCTACATCACCATGCCTGCCTCCGGAGTGATGCGTGAGTAGTTCATCCTTGGACTACGGGTCCATGGCAGTAGCTAGATGGTTGTCTCTCCACTTTATGCTATCATGTTTAGATCTTGTGAGCTGCCTATCATGATCAAGATCATCTTATTGTAATGCTACATGTTGTGTTTGCTGGGATCCGATGAATATTGAATACTATGTCAAGTTGATTATCAATCTATCTTATATGTTATTTATGATCTTGCATGCTTTCCGTTACTAGTAGATGCTTTGGCCAAGTAGATGCTTGTAACTCCAAGAGTGAGTATTTATGCTAGATAGTGGGTTCATGCCTCCGGTAATCTGGGAGAGTGACAATAACTTCTAAGATTGTGGATGTGCTGTTGCCACTAGGGATAAAATAACCGATGCTTAGCTTAAGGGTGCGCCGTTAGGTCTAATGCATTTGTTTACATTACGCACATTACTTAATGCAATTATCCGTTGCTTGCAACTTAATACCAACGGGGAACTCGGATGACAACCTGGCGGTGGATTATTAGTCATAGACGCTGTTGGATAACGGTCTATGTATTTTGTCGTAATGCCCACATGAATATCATAGTAATCATCATGTCATATATATGCATTGTCATGCGCTCAATATTTTGTCAATTGCCCAGCTGTAATTTGTTCACCCAGCATGTTAGTTATCTTTTATGGAGAGACACCACTAGTGAACTGTGGACCCCGGTCCATTCTTTTACACTGATAATACAACCAACTGCAAACACTGTTCCTTTTCATTCTCTGCAATTTACTACTGTTTTCCACACCATACGTTTAATCCTTTGTTTTCAGCAAGCCGGTGAGATTGACAACCTCACTGTTTCGTTGGGGCAAAGTAGTTTGATTGTGTTGTGCGCAGATTCCACGTTGGTGATCGAGTAACGGCGCCACCAACAACCTTCAGAAGTGATTTCTTGCTCCTACTGGTTCGATTAAACCTTGGTTTCATACTGAGGGAAACTGCTGCTACACTGCATCATACCTTCCTCTTGGGGTCTCCCAACGAACGTGTGATCCACGCAATCAAGCATCTTTTTCTGGCGCCGTTGCCGGGTAGTAAGAGGATTTCTGCAAGGGGAGTTTCACGCTTCCAATCTCATTACTTTGTTATTGTCTTGCTGAGTTATTATGTCTAGCTCTTTACATGCTATCAATGGTTACTTTCCTTGAAACTAGTCCTATGGCTGAAAACAACATGAGAGAGCTTTATGAAATTTATCTTGAGTTGGGACATGAAGTGTTTGAAGAGAAAATTAAAAAACCTATGGAACTTTATTTGCATGATAATAGCAATATTATTACTATGAATTCTTTGAACACCATTATTGCTAATGCCATGGAAAATTCTAAGCTTGGGGAAGCTGGTTTTGATAAAAATATTCTTTTTAGTCCCTAGCTTTGGAGGAGGAAATTTGCTTTGATGATATTTTGCCTCCAATTTATGCTGATTATAATAATTGTGATATTTTAGTTCCACCTACTATTGAGGATAAATTTTATTATAATTATACTATGCATGCAATTTATAATGATTATAATGATGGATGTGCTAGTTTTACCCCTACTATTACTAATGAAATTTATTATGCTTGTGTGGAGAGTAATGATACTTTTATGCATGTGGATCATGATAAGAATGCTTTATGTGATAGCTATATTGTTGAGTCTATTCATGATGCTACTGAAAATTATTTTGAGAGAGGAAAATATGGTTATAGAAATCTTCATGTTATTAAATTTCCTCTCTTTATGATGAAAGTTTTGAGCTTTCTCTTTCTCACCACGGCCAGTGCCATTATAAATTTCCTCTCTTTATGATGAAAGTTTTGAGCTTTCTCTTTCTCACCGCGGCCATCCCCGGGCCATCTAGCGCCACCGCGCCCTTGATTTCTCCTCGAATCGCACCAGTAGCTGCTCCGCATCTCCTTCTCACCACGGCCAGTGCCATTGCTAGGGTTAACTTCTCCTTATTCTCAAGATCGGGCACCACCAGAGCTCTGCATCCATGGCGAAGGACAAGGTGAAGTCTGGAGGACCCAAAGCTGCGAAGAAGGCCGCTGGGGGCGCCTCTGGCTCCGGCGCCGCCGCAGCGCCTGCTCCGGTGAACTGGACCAAGTCCACTGTTTCAGACCTGATGCTACAGACCTTCGCGGATCGTGGCGAGCTCCCACCCAAGAACGAGATTCACTGGCGTGCGCCTGGGGAGGAAACCCGACCAGATCCAAAAGAAGGTGAAATTGTTGTCCTGTTAGATCATGTGTCTCGCGGCCTTCGACCTCCTGGCTCTTTGTTCTTTCGTCGGGTTTTCAAGTACTATGGCCTCACCACACTGGATGTTGCACCCAATTCTATTCTAAATATTAGCAACTTCGTAGTTTTCTGTGAGGACTACCTCCAAATGGCCCCCAGTCTTGAACTGTTTCTAGAAATCTTCTGTTGCAACCCATCTCACAAAAACAAACCTCTTGGCCCTTACGGTGGTGTCTCTATCCAACGTTGTAAAGAGTGTGATTTCCCGGCTCTTGCTCTGGCCAGCCATCCCAAGGGGTGGCAAAACTCCTACTTCTACTTCAAGGACACCTCTCCCAAGTCTGACGACGCTCCATTCCCGGCCTTCAGAAACACTCCCTTGGTGTATGACGCCAAGATGAATAGCTACGCTGACGATGAAAGCTGGGTCTTGGTCGAGGCGATCCGTCGCCGGGCCCGGGCTCTGCTTGCCCACGGCCTCCGAGGCACGGATCTGGTTAAGTGTTGGCTGGGCTGGTTCATCCAGCCTCTGAGTATCAGGACCTGGCTTTTCCACCAATATACTGAAGAAACCTCTGATGATATGCGCTACTCCAAGGCAGTGCTATCTGCAGATATGTTGGTGAAGAACGCCAAAAAACTCCTTGGCGAAACTAAGGCTGACATTGCACTGACGGGGCTTGCCCCGTACAGTACAAAGAACAAACCTCCCACGGTAAACCACCTCTTTTTCCTTTCTAAAATTACTAACCCAGTATTTACTTCATGAAAGTTTATATGTCTAACTTCTTTTACCCAGGACTCGGAGTGGTGGAGAGTAGACTACACCCCTGTGTCTTCTCCTGAGGAAGACACGGAAGGAAGCGATGAAGAAGAAGAAGAAGAAGAAGAAGAAGAAGGTGAGCTAGACTCCACAGGCCGGCTCTTCCTCGACCTGATTACCAGTGAGGTCACTCACAGGGACTCTTCTACTGATAACCCAGCGTTTCTTATTCCAGGCCCTGCTGACCCGGCTACTGCTGAAACGCCGGGTCCAGAAACCACCGAGCCTCCCACTCTCAAGAGGACCCGGCGTCTATTGCAAAGGTGCCTTATTCTCGCCTCTCAAATTACACAATGAACATGTCTCAACCTCAAACACAAACACAGGCAAAAGAAGCTGAGAAGGAAGCTGAAGCCAACAAGAGGCGCCGGACCCGGTCTTCAGCAAGCCAAGTATCTCTGAACACAGGTATCCCTCCATGTTCTTTATCCCGCTGGGCCAAGTCAATCCACAAGATCCCCTGCGTTAAACATCCTTTAGCTGGCAAAATCCGGGTCGCTAAGTCCCACTCTTTGTCAGCTTCCTCCTCAGACAGCATAAGCATGCCTGAGGACTTCCAGATTAACACCGGGTTAGACCTGCTCTCTTTCTTATACTTGTTATACTCTTTTTTCTTCATACTTATTAACAGCACCTGCTCTCTTTTCAGGGCTAAGGCAATTTCGGATGAAGATCTGGCTTCTTCTCCACCAGCGTCTCCACCTCCAGCTGCAACGGAGCCTTCTCAAACGGAGGCACATGTTCAAGATGAAACTGTGATGGACGAGCCGGACAAAAGTCCCGCCCTCCCCAACTCTCCTCAACCCTCTCCTCCCCGTGCACCTGAGCCGGACAAGGAAGAATCTCTGGCCAACACTCTGGCACCAAGGAAGAGGAGGTGATTGTGACCGGGTCTCGACAGACTAAGTCCTGAGGCTAAGTCGGGTTCCTCTGCCCGTGGCAAGGACCCGGTTCCTTATGCTGGTTTGCCGGCTCTGGACTCCATGTCCGTGCCGGCTCTCTTCAATGAATACTTCTCTCGAGTTGCTCAACACAGAGGCGCCAAGACTGAACTGGTCACCACAATGCAAAAACGTTATGAGGTAACTTTTTCTGCTCATGACAACTTTTACCTGCATACCCATATACTCTGTAGCCCCCAAGCTCTAAGATTATCACTTGTTGATGAGCTTGGTGCTTATAGCAACCACTTTGTCAAAACATAGAAAACTTCAATCCTGTAGCCCCCAAGTGCCGGGTTGTGTGTTCACAGCAACCTGGGACTGCAATTTCAACAATACTTAACTCTTTCAACTGCTAAGAATTTTTTTTAAACATTGTAGCCCCCAAGTGCCGGGTTGCCTGCCTGCAGCCACCTGGGACTAATCATACTTGGAAACATTTTAAACTTTGCGTGTGTAGCCCCCAAGTTCCAGGTTGCTTGCCTGCAGCAACTTGGGACTCCACCTTTTCTCACTGTTATTAGAAACTTTCACTGTGTAGCCCCCAAGTTCCGGGTTACCTTTCCTTCAGTAACTCAGGGCTTGACCAAATACTTCTTCTTTTGGCAACAGGAACAACTGACCAAGGCCGGCCAAGAAATCTCTCGACTCAAGGGTGTGCTGAAAACTGAAGCTAATGCCTGGCCTGCAGATGCAGAACAAATGCAAGCCCTTGAAAAATCTGTCACTGAATTGACTGAGGAGAACGCTGAGCTGAAAAAGGAGATGGAAGAGCAGGAAAAAAACTGGAAGGAACAAATCTCTGACCTGCAGAAAAAGCTGGATACCGCAACTGCCGAGTTGAGCCACCTACAAAAGATGATCAACTACATGGTTGGCTCACTAGTTGGTAAGTGCCTTGCTGTATATCTGATATACTAAAACCCGGCTTTTTGCCTTCAATATCTAACATCTTCCTCTTTTTTTAGGTTCACGAGACTCCAATCTCCGCAAGACTGCGGTAGAAAAAGTAAAATGCATGTACACCCTCGTGCGCCAACTGTACTTTGGCAGCTGTAAAGTTATCAAGGCCGCCAGGAACTGGGAGAACCCGCCAAGCACTTATACTGAAGTGCTTGGACATCTATCAACTATGCATGAATGGCTCCAACTGTGGAAAAGATCTGCTTGCAGAGCCGACGTAATGCGCGGGCTTGCTCTTGCCAAGGCCTACCACCCAAGCTTTGACCCGGCGCCACTTGTGAAGGGCTTCCCTCAGTTCAACTCAGATGGTAGCTCATTTGATAAGAAATCCTACGCCGAGCTGTGAAGCAGACCCGGTACGTGGCAACTGAGATTGCCAACAGTATGAAGCTCACCTCCCTGCAGTATGGCTATGACAAAAACAACGAACATGTGATATATGCTGAGCCGGCGCGTCTCAATCTGCTCCAAAGCTACAAGGAGTCTGTTGCCAAGGACAAGACTGCTCCCAGCTCGTCTACACCAGTTGTGCTCCCTCCTGGCCGCGCTGATGTGGAAGATGAAGATGAGAATCCCTTTGAGTCTCTGTTCCTTGTCACCTGGCGCGGAGAGGAAGCTCTCAAGACCTGGGCCAAAGCTGCGAAGGCGGCACTTGATGACCCGGCTGCAGCAAAGGATAATGTCTCCTCCGCCACAGGCCAAGATGACCCGGCCGACACGTCCGCGAGTAACCCGGCTCCACATACCGGGTCCTGAAGATCCTGTGCAGATGCCTTTGTGCCTACAATAAAAAACAATCATATTTGGCCCCGATGGGCAGTTATGTAATAACTTTGATACTTCTAGCCATATATTCTTTTGATGGTGTGCCTGTACACCTCGAAACTTTGCTTGATATGTAATGAACCTTATGCTGTCGCTTAGTTCTGCAAAGTTTATGGTTTGGATGACCCTTTTGGTCTCTTTAAACACTTGAGCCGGCTTTCGCATGGATTCTCAATGTTGCATATTCTCTGATAAAAACAGGATCAGGCAAGTCCCAATGGGCCTCATGACTGATTGAATTTACAGGTGAGCAATCAAGCCATATAATTGCGAGTCACATCAAGCTCAATGCAGAAAACCAAGAAAATAGTGGCTCTAAATTTTGGCCGGGTTACAGGATTGCAGCTGTACCAAAAAAGATAATCAGCCCCCATGAGCCAAGTGGCATCAAGGCCGGGTCTTGAGTATACAACTGTACTATTCAAGTAATCAGCTCCCAAGACCTAATTTTTTTGTTTACTTAGGCAACGACGAGTTTCAACTAAAACTTGCCGGCTCTCAGATAAATATACATGGAAAACCTAACACATAAAACTAAACATGAAAACAATAACAATACATAAACATATAAATACAAAATACAATAATCATGCAAACAATTAGCAAACATAGCAACAGCAATTTAAAGAAATAAAACATGCTAATATACAAGGAACTAAACATGCAAACATACACAATAAAAGCACACAATAGAAAAGAAAAAACTGAACAACAAAATATCTTTCAACCTTTCTCTTTATTCATATAAAAGGTTAGGTCAGCAAGCCACCTCATTAAAAACCTTCCAGTCCCCTTAGGTACACTGGTAAGGAAAAGAGTGCGTCTGAAACCCGCTGCCTGTTACATCGTGTATTACATCTTATGACTTGATCTCATACTAAGTATAGTACGGGCGCAGCTGGGCGATGTTCCACGGCCGCTCGCGCTCTTCCAATGACTTGGTGGAGTGGGTTGTATTGTTCAAATACTCTGACTTTTCTCGTGCGTCCACCAAGTAATATGAACCATTGTGTAGATTCCGGCTTATGATGAAAGGTCCTTCCCATGGAGGAGACAACTTGTGCATCCCTTCTCTAGATTGCGTCCATCGCAGCACCAAGTCTCCTTCCTGAAAAGTGTGTGTCCTGACCCGGCGGCTGTGATAGCGCCGCAGATCTTGCTGATACACCGCGGATCTCTCCAAGGCTTGTTCCCTGTGTTCCTCCAGCAAGTCCAGAGCGTCTTGCCGAGTCTTTTCGTTTTCCACTTCGACGTAAGCCGCCACTCGGGGCGAGTCATGAAAAATATCACTTGGTAGAACCGCCTCTGCACCGTAAACCATGAAAAACGGTGTCATCTGTGTAGATCTGTTGGGCGTTGTGTTGATTCCCCAAACCACAGATGGCAACTCCTCTACCCAAGCTCCAGCAGCCCTGATACACGGGGTCCGGAGTCGTGGCTTCAATCCTCTGAGTAACTCTTGATTTGCACACTCCACTTGGCCATTGGCTTGTGGATGAGAAACTGAAGCAACATCAAGACGAATGCCATTGTTTCCGCAAAACTTGGCTACCTCACCCAAAGACATGTTGGTCCCATTATCTGTGATTATACTATGGGGGTATCCAAAGCGGTATATGATTTTCTTCAGAAACTGTACTGCTGTAGCTGCCTCGCAATTTGTAACTGGCATAACCTCGACCCACTTGGTGAATTTGTCAATAGCAACTAGGAGGTGGCTTTTCTTGCAAGGAGACATCTGAAAGGGCCCCACCATATCCATACCCCAAACTGCAAAAGGCCAAGTCAAGGGTATTGTTCTCAGTTCCTGGGCCGGCACATGAACCTGTCTTGCATATCTCTGACATCCATCACATCTGGCTACCAGGCGCTCCGCGTCAGCCAATGCCGTGGGCCAAAAGAAACCGTGTCTGAACGCTTTTACTACCAGTGATCTTGTGGAGGCATGATGACCACAATCTCCCTCGTGAATTTCCTTCAGAATTTACCGGCCTTCTTCTGGCGTCACGCAACGCTGAAACACACCAGTAGCGCTTCTCTTGTACAGCTCGCCATCAATGACTACATATGACTTGGCCCGGCGTGTGATTTGCCGGGCTATGACTTCCTGTTACGGCAACTCTCCTCGCAGAATATATGTCAAATATGGCTCTGTCCACTCTGGGATTGTATGTAGGGCGGCAACCAATTCCTCGCTTTCCGGGTCTGAATATGCAAGCTCCTCTTCTGACTGTATCCTGACCGATGGGGTCCATAACTCTGCCAAGAAAACGTTAGGTGGAACCGGCTCTTTGCGTGAGCCGAGTCTTGATAATGCGTTTGCCGCCTCGTTTTTGCGACGATCAATGTGATCCACCTGGTAGCCTGAGAAGAACCGGCCACCTTGTCCACTTCCCTTATGTATGCTGCCATTGTTGCATCCTTTCTGTCCCATGTTCCTGATACTTGCTGTGCCACGAGATCCGAGTCCCCATAGCACTGGATACGCTTAATGTTCATCTCCTTTCCCACACGCAAACCATGTAACAAGGCTTCATACTCAGCCACATTATTGGAACAATCAAAGTGAATCTGCAGCACGTAACTCAACTTGTCTCCCTTAGGCGAAGTTAACACCACGCCGGCTCCTAAACCCTCGTACTGCTTGGACCCATCAAAGTGCATGACCCACGACTTTGTGCTTGGTGTCAATGGAGGTGCATTTGTTTGTGTCCAATCATTAACAAAATCTACCAGCGCTTGCGACTTGATAGCAGTTCTAGACTCGTAGTTGATGTGGTACGGTCCCATCTCTATTGCCCACTTGGCAACTTGCCCAGTGGCTTCTGAATTCCTGATGATATCTGCCACTGGGATAGAACTAACAACTGTGATTGGGTGCTCCTGAAAATAAGGCTTCAATTTCCGGCTCGCCATAAAAACTCCAAAAACTAGCTTCTGCCAGTGTGGGTATCTCTGCTTTGCTTCTGACAAGACCTCGCTCACATAGTAAACCAGTCTCTGGACCGGGTATTCCTTTCCTTCCTCCTTGCACTCAACCACGACCACAGCACTGACAGCTCGAGACCCGGCCGCAACATACAACAACATG
This sequence comes from Poa pratensis, assembly GCA_947311845.1. Lineage (NCBI taxonomy): Eukaryota > Viridiplantae > Streptophyta > Magnoliopsida > Poales > Poaceae > Poa > Poa pratensis. Next base: position 18,573,184 of record CAMZMU010000111.1, read on the forward strand.
GGTTCCTTGGGACCCGGGGCTGCCAAGACTGGCGCCTCTGACAACTGTTTCTTCAATGCCTCAAACGCGTCATCAGCTTCCTGATCCCACACAAACTTATCTGTTTTCTTCAAGAGTCAGTATAAGGGTATGGCCTTCTCTCCAAGCCGGGAAATAAACCGGCTCAGGGCTGCCACACAGCTTGTGAGCTTCTGAACATCCTTTAACTCTTCTGGCTTCTTCAAACTTTGTATGGCCTTGATTTTTTCCGGGTTAGCCTCGATTCCTCGCTCTGACACAATGAAACCAAGGAGTTTCCCTGCTGGAACACCAAATACACACTTTGTTGGGTTAAGCTTCATATCATACCTTCGCAAATTCTTGAATGTCTCTCTTAGATCATCAATAAACGTCTCGGCGTTCTTTGTCTTTATCACCACATCATCCACATAAGCATGGACATTGCGCCCAATCTGATCATGGAAGCAATTCTGAATACACCTATGATATGTTGCACCTGCATTCTTCAAACCAAAGGTCATAGTTTTATAACAAAAAGCACCAAAGGGGGTTATGAACGAAGTTTTCTCCCAATCCTCCTCTTTGAGCTTGATCTGATGATATCCTGAGTACGCATCCAAAAAGCACAACAAATCGCTACCTGCTACAGCATCAATAATCTGATCAATCCGCGGTAACGCAAACGGATACTTAGGGCAATGCTTGTTCAAACTTGTGAAATCTATACACATTCTCCACTCATTATTCTTCTTCAACACTAGAACCGGGTTAGCCAACCACTTGGGATGGAAAACCTCCATGATAAAGCCTGCAGCCAAAAGCCGGGCTATCTCTTCTCCTATAGCTTTTCTTCTTTCCTCATTCATCTTTCTCAACCCTTGTTTTACTGGTCTGGCTCTTGGGTCAACATGTAAGCTGTGCTCAGCGAGTTCAGTCGGAATGCCTGGCATGTCACTGGGTTTCCATGCAAAAACGTCCCGATTCTCACGGATGGACTCGATGAGCGCGCTTTCCTATTTGTCAGTTAGGTTGGACCCTATGGCGAACTGCTTGGAAGAGTCGCCTGGCACAAAATCTACCATCTTTGTATCCTGAGCCGCCTTGAATTTTGCTCTCTCATCTTCTACTGTGGGCCTCTTCAAGGTTGTGCGATTGTTCAGGTCCACTTTAGACCTATAATACTTGAGCTCTTCCTCTGCGCAGGCCTGCTCTGCTAGGGCGGCATCTCCCTCGTCACATTCTGCAGCCATAGCTTTGTCTCCATGAATAGTGATGACCCCTTGGGACCGGAATTTTCAACTGTAAATATACGTAACACGGCCTCGCCATGAACTTGGCATATGCCGGCCTGCCAAACAATGCATGATAAGGACTTTTCAACTTCACCACCTCAAATGTGATCCACTTTGATCTGAAATTGTCCTTGGACTCACCAAAAGCAACTTCCAATGTAATTTTCCCTCAGGGCAGGCTGACTTGCCTGGAACTATACCATGAAACACTGTGGATGTTTTCTGCAGCTGTGACTCTCTGAGACCCATACGCACAAAGGTTTCCCAGTACAGATGTTGATACTACTTCCACCATCCATCAAAACTTTTTTCAACTCATAACCATGTACCTGTGGTGCTACCACCAATGCCAGCAGACCGGATGTTCCACCACATCCGGGTGATCCTGTCTACTCCATGTTATTGTGTGCTCGGACCACTTCAAATACCTCGGGGTTGCGGCAGAGACAGCATTGACAGCCCTCTTAATTACTTTCCTTTCCCTTCTGGTTGTGCCAGTGGTATGGACATGATACTGACCAAGCTGCTTGGGCTGCTGCTGAAATCCTCCTTGATCGCCTCTACCCTGGCCGGCTCCTGGATTACCGGCTCCCGCATTTCCTCCGGCTGGCAGCCCATTGCCCGGGTTACCTCCTGGGCTGGGTCCTCCCCCGCGTCCACCGCCATGCAATGCTTCCTGAATTGCTTCGTTTTTCCATCTCTGCAGATCCACACACTGATGCAACGAGTGATTGGCGGGTCTACCGTTCCTGCTATGGCGAGGACACGGCATCCTGAAAGCGTCGAAGTGACCTGCTGGGTGTGGTGGGCCTCGATGACTGTTTCCTCCATTATAATTTCCTTCTGTCCTGGGCTTTTGAAACCCGGTATTTGCATTAGCGACTAACTCTGAGTTTCCATCATACGGCCGCTGGTTCTGATTGACACCATTATTATTGTTGTTGCCATTATTATTCTGCCCACCACCATTGTTGGTTTTGCCTCCATTGTTCACATTACCCTTCCCTTTTTCCTCCTCATTATCATCCTTAGTCTTGTCAGTGGAAGCATGCTTGTTGCACGCTTCCATCAACTCTCCATGGTGATTTCTGCGACCCGGCTGCTGGACTTCATCCGTCCCAATTTCTGAACAAGAGGGTCATATCTGCATGTTTTCTCCACGGACTGTATCGCGTTTCTTGGAAGGATATCTGTGGACGAGTGGAGGGTTTATGTGACCCGGCGCATCCAGCTGCGGGCAGACTCGCCCTTCTTGTGCACGCACCGATCCAGATCCTCAATCGTGTAGAGCCGCCTGCAAGTTCCCTGAAAGTTCTTGATGAAAGCTGCCTTGAGCTCACTCCAAGATTTGATGGACTTTTCAGGAAGCGAATTGAACCACAACTTGGCCGCACCATCTGTCATCATAAGATACATAAACTTGGCATGAAGATTCTCTAATGCATTGCGAATACACATGGCCATCTCATAACTACTCAACCATGTTTCTGGCTCCATGCTAGGATCATAGTTGGCGATTTTGCTTGGCTCCTTAAACTTCTCTGGGTAAGGCTCCGCTCTGATCTCATCTGATAAACACCTTGGCCCGGCCAAATTCGCTTGAACCGGCCTTCTCACAGGCGCAGGTGAATTTACTGCTGCTCCTTCCGCAGGCCCGCACCGGCTCCTCCAACGCGGGCTGCTGAATTTGCTGCTCGCCTTGCCCTTGAACTATCAACTATTGCTTGCGCGGCCGATGCTGCTGGTGATGGCTACCTAGGCGGTGGAGGCGGCATTTGCTGATTTACCTGCTCTGCTCTCCGCCATGCTGAACTTGACTGAATGTACCTCAGGCTTTCTCCCTGGCGGCTCCTCGAGCGGCTATTGTACGGTGTTCCATGTAAACCACTTCTGTTGTCAGGGTAATTGACTTGCTGCACCATTGTTGTGCGCATCATATCTATAGCATGCCGGGTTTTGATCTCTTGAGGTGAGTTTCCCAACGGAATACGGTCGAGCGCTATAGTTGCGGCGTACACGTTATCCATTGGGTTGTTGTTGTGACCCGGCGGGGTGTGGAACCTTGGTGGAGGTGGTGGCATAGCTCCATTGTTTCCTCCGGCTCCTCCGGTAGGCACCTGCGGTGACCCGGCTGGCACAGTGCCGGATCTCGATCCACCAGCTCCTTCGGTCCGTCCTGCTCCTGTTCCGTAAGCTGGTACTTCCTGCACGATCCAATCCTGTGGTGTAACAAACAAATTAGCCGGATTTAAATTCTCACCTGTAACGGGTAACCGACTCTGATGTCTCTGGTTCTGCACCCGGGTCGTGTCGTTGTGGCGAGCTTGCATAAGGTTGGCGTTGTGTCGCAGGCGATTCTCTTGCTCGTCCAACTGCAGCTGCCGGGTTGCGATCCTCTGCTTCTCTGCCTCGACCTCCCGCCACTGCTGCTCCAGGGCGCGGCGTGCGGTGTCCAACTCTCGTGCTCGTGTTGCTGCGTTCTCCGGGGTCACCACCTCCGCGAGTGCAGTGGGATCCAGTATCAAATTGGTGCTAAACAGGGCCGGGTTTGGAGAATTGGAGGCCCCTTGACCCGGATCCCTATTCATCAGGAACCCAAACGTGTTCATGCGTCGCGCAGCATCTTCGCTTTCACTGGAAACTGATGCTGCATCTCCATCGACCCGGGCACGCGGCGGGTCTTGAATCACTAGTCCTTGTTGCTGTGCCATCGCTGCGGTCGTCGCCGCTGCGGCTGTTGATACTGCTGCCGGGTCTAGATTGGTCGCTGGAGCCATGTAAACTGCGACCCGACGAACAGGACCCGGGGAAGACTCGTACTCCTCCTCATCTTCACTTCCGTATCCATATCGATCTTCAAACAGGGGCAGGATGGACTCCGTGTCTTCATCGATCTCGATCTGGCCACGCGGGGTCCATGCCGGCTCCTTCGGCTGTTCCCCCTTCGTGGCAGGTGCTTCCTCGATCTCTGCCGTGCCTACTGACTCTTCACTGTCCGATTGGACGATGGTGGCGGCTCCTGACACAGAATCGAACTCATTATCTCCCAAAGCTAAACCAGACGCACGTACCATACCGACGAAAACGTTGATCCGGCCGATCGGGATGACCGAGCCGGCTTCCAACAGATCTGACTCCGGCTCCCAGCCGAAATCATCGACGATGCGCTCTCCTTGCGCGTTGATGTAGATCTCGCCGATAGCCAGGTTCTGCATGCCTCGCCGAGCTTCCCCCGTGATGTAAACACCTTTGGACGTGGGCCCCACGGTGGGCGCCAACTGTCGTGGGGTTGTCACGGCAGATGTTACCCGGAGGTAACTTACGTTGGGGGACATGGCGGCTCTGGCGTACAGGAGGTTGTCTAGCTCAGCGGGGACACAGGATTTACCCAGGTTCAGCCTCTCCATTGGAGATAAAGACCTACTTCCTGCTTTGTTGTTATTGATGGGAGATCTCGAGACCCGGGCAGCAATATCGCCGAGTCACGAGTTTAGGGTTACAATAGATGTGTCTCTCTCTCTCCTGCTAACTTGAATCGTCCCTAACTATGACCTAGGAGCCAGCTTATATAGATGGTCGGGTCTCCTGGTCCCGTACAAGGTAAGGCCGGGTTCTACCCGTACTCAGAGTCCTATTCTACCTCTGGTAACTATGCGTGTCCTCCAAGTCTTGGACTCCGTGACACGCATCGCCTCCGGGTCTTCTGGATCCTTCCTTTTGTAGGCCGGGTTACCGACAAGCTCTCCGGCCTATCAGTATGACCTGGCCCAGATGATGGCTGGCCTCGCCCGGCCTCCTGCCTGGCGGATCATGCTTTCCTTCTCATGGGCCTACCGGGTTATGATCCCCCAACACTCCCTCTATGCAATCCACATATGCCACCTCCATCAAACTCCACGTCCCAATCACCCTCGATCTGAACGAGGGCAACTACACCAATTGGCGCGAGCTCTTTCTCGTCGCCCTTGGCCGCTATGGTCTGGCATCCCATGTCATTGGCACTGCCGACGCCACCCCCTCCGACACCTCGCCCTCCTCCTACTGGGCGCGTGACGACTACACGGTGCTCTCCTGGATCTACGGCTCCATCTCCGTCGACCTCATCATGCACCTCGGCTCCACGACGCGCACCATCTGGGACGCGATCGAGAACCTCTTTCGCGACAACAAGAAGCACCACGCCATCCAGCTGGAGGCGGAGTTCCGCAACACTCCGCAAGGCGATCTCTCCATCAGCGACTACTGTGCCAAGCTCAAAGCTCTCGCCGACTCCCTCACTGGCGTCGGCCAGCCGATCAGCGACGAAACGCTCGTCCTCACGCTCCTCCATGGCCTCAATGACACTTACGCGCACTTGCACTCGTTCCTTCCATTTCAGATGCCTTTTCCCTCCTTCCCGCAGACACGATCGGCCCTCATCCTCGAGGAAACGCAGAAGAAGACTGACGCCAAGAACGCCGCGCCGACCGCGCTCTGGGCGTGCGGCAACAGTGTGCTTCCCAACGGCAGGGGCGGCCCTCCTCCTCCTTGGGGTGATCACTCCGGGGGCGACCACGCTGACGGTCGCGGCTCCGGCTCCTACAACAACTTCCGCGGTGGCGGTCGCGGCCGTGGCCGTGGCGGATGAGGACGCGGCCGAGACAACCCCTGGCAGTTCAATCCTTGGACTAGGGCTCCGACACGCGCCAATGCTCAACACCAGCCGGCTCCCTAGCAGCCACGTCCATCTACACCGGCTCCTTCATGTGCACCTGCTCCTGGTCTCCTTGGACCTCGCCTTGGCACGATGCCAACGCTGCCTCAAGCCTACACTGCCCTCGGACAAGCTACCGCGAGACAGTACTACCCACATCAACAGCAGCAGATCGACCCCGCCCTCATTGCCGCCCTCAACAACCTGCAGATTCCCGGCAACGACTGGTACATGGACACAGGCGCATCCTCCCACATGGCATCTGATCCTGGTAATCTCATCTCAGCTCCCTTCAACCTTCTCCACCTCAATTTGTCACCGTGGTTAACGGCGCCACCCTCCCTGTCACACACATTGGTTCCACCTCTCTCACCTCCCCATCAAAAACTCTCTACCTCCGTAACATTCTTTTAGTACCTCATATTATCAAAAATCTAATATTTGTTCGTCAGTTCACCATTGATAATAATTGTTCCATTGAATTTGATCCATCTGGTTTCTCTGTGAAGGCTCTTCCCACCGGGACCGTGATTCTCAGATGTAACAGTCCCAGTCCTCTCTACAACTTCCAGAGCTCCCATGTCGCCGAAGCACACATTGCCACCACCACCTTCGATCTCTGGCATCGCCGTCTTGGACATCCGGGCCACCACACCACTTCGCAACTCCATCGACTACCCACCAATAAATCCGGCTCCTCTCTGTGTCATGCTTGTCAATTAGGAAAACATGTTAGATTACCTTTTTATTCTTCGCAATCGCTTACAACTCGTCCGTTTGATCTACTACATTGTGATTTGTGGACCTCCCCTATTCCTAGCAGTATTGGTTATGTTTACTATCTTGTTATCATCGATGATTTTTCACACTATTCTGGAGTTTTCCTCTCAAAAGAAATCAGATGGTTTTGCCACCTTTGTTGCCTTTCATGCCTTCGTCACAACTCACTTTAATCTTCCTATTCTTAATATTCAGTGCAACAATGGCAAGGAATTTGATAATATGAAACTGAACACCTTCTTCTCACAACATGGCACTCTATTTCGATTTTCCTGTCCATATACATCCCAACAAAACGGCAAAGCCGAAAGAGCCATCCGCACCACCAACGATGTGATTCTCTCCTTACTCTTCCAAGCATCCATGCCTCCAAATATCTGGGCCGAGGCCTTACACACCGCCACTTATCTTCTCAACATCCGACCCTCAACCGCTCTTAACAAAACAACACCACACTACGCCTTGTTCGGCAAACACCCATCTTACGATCACCTTCGAGTTTTTGGCTGCCTATGTTACGCTAATACTTCATCAACAGCTGCTCACAAGCTTGCACCCCGAGCCACCAAGTGTGTGTTCCTTGGCTACCTACCTAGACACAAAGGATACCGCTGTCTTGACCTTTTAACCCGACGCATCATCATCTCTCGCCATGTTACTTTCGACGAAACAACCTTTCCGTATGCTCCACAAACCAACCCCACAACACCCTCTCCCATAGCCATATTCGATCCACCAATTCTTTCTGATGAAACCTTTCAAACCCAACCTATGGTAGTACAACCGATATACCCGGCTCTGCTTCTCCTGCCGCGCCACCAGAACCCCATCAAAACCCTGCCACGACAGCCCACCCTACAGAAAATCCATCACCACCTTCTAGCGCTGCACAAACATCACCTGGCTCACCTACATCGCTGTCACCTGTCTCGATTTCTCACATGAACTCTTCACCACCATCACCAATACTGATGCTGTCCCCGACCCCTCCTCCACCACCACCTCCTCCTCCACCTATGTCTCACCGCACCTGTAGCACTACCGGGCGTCTTCCTCCTCCTATCGATCGTTTAAACCTCTCGGCGGCCACTGTGTCCTCTCCCATACCACATAATTATCTCACCGCCCTTCGTGACTCCTCTTGGTGCCTTGCCATGGAGGAAGAATACGATGCCCTCATGACAAATAACACATGGACTCTAGTGCCTCCTCCTCCGGGTGCAAACATTGTTAGTGGAAAATGGATATTTCGTCACAAACACAACTCAGACGGCTCTCTTGCACGTCACAAAGCACGATGGGTCGTTGATGTCTACGCACGCTTCTATTCCTGTAGACAGTGTTGGGCCTCCAAGAGCAGAGGTTTGTAGAACAGCAGCAAGTTTCCCTTAAGTGAATCACCCAAGGTTTATCGAACTCAGGGAGGTAGAGGTCAAAGATATCCCTCTCAAGCAACCCTGCAATTAAGATACAAGAAGTCTCTTGTGTCCCCAACACACCCAATACACTTGTCAGATGTATAGGTGCACTAGTTCGGTGAAGAGATAGTGAAATACAAGTGATATGGATGATTATAAGTAGTAACTGCAATCTGAAATAAAGATGGCAGCAAGCAAACATGTAGCAGAACTTGTTGTAAACGGTGTTTCAATGCTTAGAAACAAGGCCTAGGGATCATACTTTCACTAGTGGACACTCTCAACAATGATCTCATAACTGAATAAGTAAAAGCTACTCTTAAACACTCTCTTATTGGATAACAAACACCATTCATTGTGTAGGGCTACAAAAGCACACCTCAAGCCGGAGTAAACAAGCGCCACAACGTCATAAAGGAGTCACACACGGTGCACACACTGTCACCTTTACACCGTGGAGAGTACCGGAGTTCATATTAAAGTAACCTCTGGAGTGCATAATAGATAAAGAGTAACATCTACATATTCAACTAGATTAGCACAACTGAACACAAGTATATACTACTCGGGATTATTCTCCTTCTTGATGAAGCAAGAGTACTATGCGTAGGGCTGCAAAAGCACACCTCAAAGTCTGAGTAAACAAACACCACAATTCCCAAGAATAAGCCATGATAAATGTCTAAATTATTCATAGAGTCACACACAAGTACCCACACTGTCACCTTGATACCGAGTTGTCACAATGACTCCAGAAACTAGACAAAATCACTTGAGTAGCATAAACATTATTAATGTATTCAGCGATACTAGCAATACACATGATCACATAAAGATCACACCATGGGAGAGAGAGATGAACCACATAGCTACCGGTAGAGCCCTCAGCCTCGGGGGAGAACTACTCCCTCCTCATCATGGGAGTCAGCAACGACGATGAAGATGGCGGTGGTGTCGATGGAGATGACTCCGGGGGCAATTCCCTGTCCGGGCGGCGTGCCGGAACAGAGATTCTGTCCCCCGAAACTTGTCGTCGATGGCGGCGGCGCTGCGGAACTCTTCTGGAAATATGACTTCTTGTTTTAGGGTTTACGCCTCGGGGGGAATAAATAGGCGAAGGGGCAACGTCGGTGGAGCCCGAGGTGGGCCTCCTCACTAGCTGGCGCGGCAGAAGGGGGGCCGCGCCTCCAGGTGGTTTGGCCACCTCGTGGCTCCCCTTCGTCTCTCCTTCGGACTCCGTGTACTTGTTGGAAAAATAGGGACTTGGCCTTTTGTTTCGTGCAATTCCGAGAATATTCGCAGAAGTACTTTTCTGGAACCAAAAACAGCAGAAAACAGGGAACTGGCACTTCGGCATCTTGTTAATAGGTTAGTCCCAGAAAATGCATAAAAATGATATAAAGTGTATATAAAACATGTAGCAATTGGTATAATATAAGCATGGAACATCAGAAATTATAGATACGTTGGAGACGTATCAAGCATCCCCAAGCTTAGTTCTACTCGTCCTCGAGTAGGTAAAACGATAACAACAAATAATTTCTGAGGAGACATGCTTTCACACAATCTTGATCATAATATTGCTAGGCTCATGTCATGAATGAAGTGACTCAAAGCAATGGTCTATAGTTTGCTAACAAATAGATAAAGAGTAAACAATGAATCATATAAGCAAAAACTTTTCATGAATAGTACTTTCAAGACAAGCATCAAAAAGTTTTGCATAAGAGGTAACTCATAAAGCAATAGATTCAAAGTAAAAGGCATTGAAGCAACACAAAGGATGATAAAGTTTCAGCAATTGCTTTCAACTTGTAACATGTATATCTCATGGATAGTTGTCAACATAAAGCAATATAACAAGTGCAATAAGTAACATGTAAGAATCAATGCACACAAAGTTGACACTAGTGTTTGCTTCTAAGATAGAAAGGAGTAGGTAAACTGACTCAACATAAAGTAAAAGATAGGCCCTTCGCAGAGGGAAGCAGGGATTAAATCATGTGCTAGAGCTTTTTAAGTTTTTGAAATCATAAAGAGAGCACAAAGTAAGTTTTTGAGAGGTGTTTGTTGTTGTCAACGAATGGTAGTGGGCACTCTAACCCCCTTGTCAACCAGACTTTCAAGAGCGGCTCCCATGAAGGACGCTATCTCTACCAGCAAGGTAGATCATCCCTCTTCTCTTTTGTTTACACATGTATTTTAGTTTCATTATGGATGACACTCCTCCCAACCTTTTGCTTACACAAGCCATGGCTAACCGAATTCTCGGGTGCCTTCCAACATTCACATACCATGGAGGAGTGTCTATTTGCAATTTAAGCTGCTTACTGATAAATCAGGGCAAAACATGTGAAGAGAATTATTAATGAAAGTTGTAATTAATTGGGGCTGGGCACCCCGTTGCCAGCTCTTTTTGCAAATTATTGGATAAGCGGATGTATATGCCACTAGTCCATTGGTTGAAAGTCTGTCAGAAGTAAATGACAAGATTGAAAGATAAAACACCACATACTTCCTCATGAGCTATAAAACATTGACACAAATAAGGAGTAATAAAGTTTTGAATAGTTTAAAGGTAGCACATGAAGTATTTACTTGGAATGGCAGGAAATACCACATAGTAGGTAGGTATGGTGGACACAAATGGCATAGGTTTTGGCTCAAGGTTTGGATGCACGAGAAGCATTCCCTCTCAGTACAGAGTTTTTGGCTAGCAAGGTTGTTTGAAGCAAACACAAGTATAAACCGGTACAGCAAGACTTAAATAAAAACATATTGCAAGTATTATAAGACTCTACACTGTCTTCCTTGTTGCTCAAACATTTTACCAGAAAATATCTAGACCTTAGAGATAGCAAACATGCAAACCAAGTTTCAACAAGCTCTACGGTAGTTCTCCACTAATAGGCTTTAACTACATGATGCAAGAGCTTAAACATGATCTACTTGAGAGCTCAAAACAATTGCAAAGTATCAAATCGAAACAAGACAATGATCTACAAGAATGCATATGTCTTTCCAATACCAACTACCACATGTAGCATTTTCTTTTTCCAACCAAACACCAATCAATTTATTTAAACATAAACTCTCCAAATGATAATATAATGCAGCAAGAGAGTATTTCTCTACAAGAACTAACAGCTCAAAGAAATGCATGAAAAACAGGAGCAAAAAGCATTGCAGTAGCTAGTTAAGAATACTCAACAAATATAAGTGAAGAACATGAGTATTCACATGAAAAAGCGGAGCGTGTCTCTCTCCCACACAAGGATTGCTAGGATCCGAATTTATTCAGGAAACAAAAAACAAACAAACGAAAATAAAAGCACACAGACGCTCCAAGTAAAGCGCATAAGATGTGAAAGAATTAAAATATAGTTTCACTAGAGATGACCTGATAAGTTTGTTGATGAAGAAGGGGATGCCTTGGGCATCCCCAAGCTTAGACGCTTGAGTCTCCTTGAATATGGCTGGGATGAACCATGGGGGCATCCCCAAGCTTAGGCTTTTCACTCTTCTTGATCACATAATATCACCCTTCTCGCTTGATCCTTGAAAACTTCCTTCACACCAAACTCGAAACAGTTCTCATTAGAGGGTTAGTGCATAATAAAAAATTCTCATATTCTGTAATGATACAATCATTCCCAAAGCTTCTGGACATTAGCTACAGCCACCAATGCTTTGTGGAGCAAAGAAATCCACTTAAACATCGTAAAAGAGCGAATGCAAAACAAAAGGCAGAATTGTCAAAAACAGAACAGTCTGTGAAGACGAATTTTTTCGAGGCACTTAAGTTGCTCAGATGGAACAGGTCCAGTTTAATGAAAGTTGCGTACATATCTGGGGAAGATGCGTGATTTTTTACAGAATTTTTCGATTTTTCTCCAGGGAGAAAAGCTCAAATTCGTGACAGCTAAAAATCTGTTTCTGCGCAGAAATCCAAATCTTGCATCAACTTTCAATAAAAGACTTTACTTGGCACAACAATGCAATAAAATAAAGATACAAAGGAGTTGCTACAGAAGTAAACAAACACCTTGACTCAAAGCAAAACAAAAAGCAAAAATAACAGAAAATAAAAACAATGGGTTGTCTTCCATAAGCGCTTTTCTTTAACGCCTTTTAGCTAGGCATAGTGATTTTTATGATGCTCACATATAGATGAGAGTTGAAACATAAAAAAAAAAGAGCATCAAGAAGAATATATAAAACATGTTTAAATCTAACACTCTTTCTATGCATAGGAGTCTCGTAAGAAAACAAGTAAATGAAGAACAAAGTGACTAGCATAGAAAGGCAAAACAAGTGTAGCTTCAAAAATTTCAACATAGAGAGAGAAGACTTAATATTATTGTGATATATGAAATCGTGTCTCCCTCTCTCATAAGGACCAGTAGGTCTTAAAGTACCCAGCAAATAAAAGCAAATCAAAAGAAAGCTCAAAACATTCATCATAAAGAGAGGTGTTTTAATAATATCAAAAATTCCACAACCATATTTTCCTCTCTCAAAATAATTTTCAGCGGCATCATGAATAAACTCAACAATATAGCTATCACATAAAGCATTATTATCATGATCCATAAGCATAACAGTACCATTACTCTCCACATAAGCATGAACATTATCATTAGTAATAGTGAGAGTAAAAGTATCACATCCATCATTGCAATCATCAAAAATTGGAGGCATAGAATAATCATAATGAATTTTATCCTCAATAGTAGATGGACTGAAAATATCATATTCATCATTGTAAACATCATATATAGGAGGCATATCATAATCAACATAAACTATATCCTCAATAGTAGGTGGACTGAAAATATCACAATGATTATAATTATCATATATTGGAGGCAAAGTATCATCAAAGCAAATTTCCTCCTTAAAGCTTGGGGGACTAAAAATATCATATTCATCGCAACTAGCTTCCCCAAGTTTAGACTTTTTCATAGCATTGGCAATAATGGTGTTCAAAGAATTTATAGTAATACCATTGCTACCATCATGCAAACAAGCCTCCATAGGTTTTTTAATTTTGTCCTCAAAAGCATCATGTCCTAATTCAATATAAAGTTCATAAAGATCTCTAATTTTTTTGTTGTTTTGCATTAAGCCTAACTAGTGAAAATAAAAACAAGAAACAAAAAGATATAATTGCAGAATCTAAAGGAAATAACTTCGAGCACTCACACACTAGCAACTCTATTAGAAAATAGCTTTGTAGCCAGAGGATGTGAATACCTTTTACCTTACCTCCCCGGCAACGGCGCCAGAAAATAGCTTGATGTCTACGCACGCTTCTATTCCTGTAGACAGTGTTGGGCCTCCAAGAGCAGAGGTTTGTAGAACAGCAGCAAGTTTCCCTTAAGTGAATCACCCAAGGTTTATCGAACTCAGGGAGGTAGAGGTCAAAGATATCCCTCTCAAGCAACCCTGCAATTAAGATACAAGAAGTCTCTTGTGTCCCCAACACACCCAATACACTTGTCAGATGTATAGGTGCACTAGTTCGGCGAAGAGATAGTGAAATACAAGTGATATGGATGATTATAAGTAGTAACTGCAATCTGAAATAAAGATGGCAGCAAGCAAACATGTAGCAGAACTTGTTGTAAACGGTGTTTCAATGCTTAGAAACAAGGCCTAGGGATCATACTTTCACTAGTGGACACTCTCAACAATGATCTCATAACTGAATAAGTAAAAGCTACTCTTAAACACTCTCTTATTGGATAACAAACACCATTCATTGTGTAGGGCTACAAAAGCACACCTCAAGCCGGAGTAAACAAGCGCCACAACGTCATAAAGGAGTCACACACGGTGCACACACTGTCACCTTTACACCGTGGAGAGTACCGGAGTTCATATTAAAGTAACCTCTGGAGTGCATAATAGATAAAGAGTAACATCTACATATTCAACTAGATTAGCACAACTGAACACAAGTATATACTACTCGGGATTATTCTCCTTCTTGATGAAGCAAGAGTACTATGCGTAGGGCTGCAAAAGCACACCTCAAAGTCTGAGTAAACAAACACCACAATTCCCAAGAATGAGCCATGATAAATGTCTAAATTATTCATAGAGTCACACACAAGTACCCACACTGTCACCTTGATACCGAGTTGTCACAATGACTCCAGAAACTAGACAAAATCACTTGAGTAGCATAAACATTATTAATGTATTCAGCGATACTAGCAATACACATGATCACATAAAGATCACACCATGGGAGAGAGAGATGAACCACATAGCTACCGGTAGAGCCCTCAGCCTCGGGGAGAACTACTCCCTCCTCATCATGGGAGTCAGCAGCGACGATGAAGATGGCGGTGGTGTCGATGGAGATGACTCCGGGGGCAATTCCCCGTCCCGGCGGCGTGCCGGAACAGAGATTCTGTCCCCCGAAACTTGTCGTCGATGGCGGCGGCGCTGCGGAACTCTTCTGGAAATATGACTTCTTGTTTTAGGGTTTACGCCTCGGGGGGAATAAATAGGCGAAGGGGCAACGTCGGTGGAGCCCGAGGTGGGCCTCCTCACCAGCTGGCGCGGCAGAAGGGGGGGCCGCGCCTCCAGGTGGTTTGGCCACCTCATGGCTCCCCTTCGTCTCTCCTTCGGACTCCGTGTACTTGTTGGAAAAATAGGGACTTGGCCTTTTGTTTCGTGCAATTCCGAGAATATTCGCATAAGTACTTTTCTGGAACCAAAAACAGCAGAAAACAGGGAACTGGCACTTCGGCATCTTGTTAATAGGTTAGTCCCAGAAAATGCATAAAAATGATATAAAGTGTATATAAAACATGTAGCAATTGGTATAATATAAGCATGGAACATCAGAAATTATAGATACGTTGGAGACGTATCAAGCATCCCCAAGCTTAGTTCTACTCGTCCTCGAGTAGGTAAAACGATAACAACAAATAATTTCTGAGGAGACATGCTTTCACACAATCTTGATCATAATATTGCTAGGCTCATGTCATGAATGAAGTGACTCAAAGCAATGGTCTATAGTTTGCTAACAAATAGATAAAGAGTAAACAATGAATCATATAAGCAAAAACTTTTCATGAATAGTACTTTCAAGACAAGCATCAAAAAGTTTTGCATAAGAGGTAACTCATAAAGCAATAGATTCAAAGTAAAAGGCATTGAAGCAACACAAAGGATGATAAAGTTTCAGCAATTGCTTTCAACTTGTAACATGTATATCTCATGGATAGTTGTCAACATAAAGCAATATAACAAGTGCAATAAGTAACATGTAAGAATCAATGCACACAAAGTTGACACTAGTGTTTGCTTCTAAGATAGAAAGGAGTAGGTAAACTGACTCAACATAAAGTAAAAGATAGGCCCTTCGCAGAGGGAAGCAGGGATTAAATCATGTGCTAGAGCTTTTTAAGTTTTTGAAATCATAAAGAGAGCACAAAGTAAGTTTTTGAGAGGTGTTTGTTGTTGTCAACGAATGGTAGTGGGCACTCTAACCCCCTTGTCAACCAGACTTTCAAGAGCGGCTCCCATGAAGGACGCTATCTCTACCAGCAAGGTAGATCATCCCTCTTCTCTTTTGTTTACACATGTATTTTAGTTTCATTATGGATGACACTCCTCCCAACCTTTTGCTTACACAAGCCATGGCTAACCGAATTCTCGGGTGCCTTCCAACATTCACATACCATGGAGGAGTGTCTATTTGCAATTTAAGCTGCTTACTGATAAATCAGGGCAAAACATGTGAAGAGAATTATTAATGAAAGTTGTAATTAATTGGGGCTGGGCACCCCGTTGCCAGCTCTTTTTGCAAATTATTGGATAAGCGGATGTATATGCCACTAGTCCATTGGTTGAAAGTCTGTCAGAAGTAAATGACAAGATTGAAAGATAAAACACCACATACTTCCTCATGAGCTATAAAACATTGACACAAATAAGGAGTAATAAAGTTTTGAATAGTTTAAAGGTAGCACATGAAGTATTTACTTGGAATGGCAGGAAATACCACATAGTAGGTAGGTATGGTGGACACAAATGGCATAGGTTTTGGCTCAAGGTTTGGATGCACGAGAAGCATTCCCTCTCAGTACAGAGTTTTTGGCTAGCAAGGTTGTTTGAAGCAAACACAAGTATAAACCGGTACAGCAAGACTTAAATAAAAACATATTGCAAGTATTATAAGACTCTACACTGTCTTCCTTGTTGCTCAAACATTTTACCAGAAAATATCTAGACCTTAGAGATAGCAAACATGCAAACCAAGTTTCAACAAGCTCTACGGTAGTTCTCCACTAATAGGCTTTAACTACATGATGCAAGAGCTTAAACATGATCTACTTGAGAGCTCAAAACAATTGCAAAGTATCAAATCGAAACAAGACAATGATCTACAAGAATGCATATGTCTTTCCAATACCAACTACCACATGTAGCATTTTCTTTTTCCAACCAAACACCAATCAATTTATTTAAACATAAACTCTCCAAATGATAATATAATGCAGCAAGAGAGTATTTCTCTACAAGAACTAACAGCTCAAAGAAATGCATGAAAAACAGGAGCAAAAAGCATTGCAGTAGCTAGTTAAGAATACTCAACAAATATAAGTGAAGAACATGAGTATTCACATGAAAAAGCGGAGCGTGTCTCTCTCCCACACAAGGATTGCTAGGATCCAAATTTATTCAGGAAACAAAAAACAAACAAACGAAAATAAAAGCACACAGACGCTCCAAGTAAAGCGCATAAGATGTGAAAGAATTAAAATATAGTTTCACTAGAGATGACCTGATAAGTTTGTTGATGAAGAAGGGGATGCCTTGGGCATCCCCAAGCTTAGACGCTTGAGTCTCCTTGAATATGGCTGGGATGAACCATGGGGGCATCCCCAAGCTTAGGCTTTTCACTCTTCTTGATCACATAATATCACCCTTCTCGCTTGATCCTTGAAAACTTCCTTCACACCAAACTCGAAACAGTTCTCATTAGAGGGTTAGTGCATAATAAAAAATTCTCATATTCTGTAATGATACAATCATTCCCAAAGCTTCTGGACATTAGCTACAGCCACCAATGCTTTGTGGAGCAAAGAAATCCACTTAAACATCGTAAAAGAGCGAATGCAAAACAAAAGGCAGAATTGTCAAAAACAGAACAGTCTGTGAAGACGAATTTTTTCGAGGCACTTAAGTTGCTCAGATGGAACAGGTCCAGTTTAATGAAAGTTGCGTACATATCTGGGGAAGATGCGTGATTTTTTACAGAATTTTTCGATTTTTCTCCAGGGAGAAAAGCTCAAATTCGTGACAGCTAAAAATCTGTTTCTGCGCAGAAATCCAAATCTTGCATCAACTTTCAATAAAAGACTTTACTTGGCACAACAATGCAATAAAATAAAGATACAAAGGAGTTGCTACAGAAGTAAACAAACACCTTGACTCAAAGCAAAACAAAAAGCAAAAATAACAGAAAATAAAAACAATGGGTTGTCTTCCATAAGCGCTTTTCTTTAACGCCTTTTAGCTAGGCATAGTGATTTTTATGATGCTCACATATAGATGAGAGTTGAAACATAAAAAAAAAAGAGCATCAAGAAGAATATATAAAACATGTTTAAATCTAACACTCTTTCTATGCATAGGAGTCTCGTAAGAAAACAAGTAAATGAAGAACAAAGTGACTAGCATAGAAAGGCAAAACAAGTGTAGCTTCAAAAATTTCAACATAGAGAGAGAAGACTTAATATTATTGTGATCTATGAAATCGTGTCTCCCTCTCTCATAAGGACCAGTAGGTCTTAAAGTACCCAGCAAATAAAAGCAAATCAAAAGAAAGCTCAAAACATTCATCATAAAGAGAGGTGTTTTAATAATATCAAAAATTCCACAACCATATTTTCCTCTCTCAAAATAATTTTCAGCGGCATCATGAATAAACTCAACAATATAGCTATCACATAAAGCATTATTATCATGATCCATAAGCATAACAGTACCATTACTCTCCACATAAGCATGAACATTATCATTAGTAATAGTGAGAGTAAAAGTATCACATCCATCATTGCAATCATCAAAAATTGGAGGCATAGAATAATCATAATGAATTTTATCCTCAATAGTAGATGGACTGAAAATATCATATTCATCATTGTAAACATCATATATAGGAGGCATATCATAATCAACATAAACTATATCCTCAATAGTAGGTGGACTGAAAATATCACAATGATTATAATTATCATATATTGGAGGCAAAGTATCATCAAAGCAAATTTCCTCCTTAAAGCTTGGGGGACTAAAAATATCATATTCATCACAACTAGCTTCCCCAAGCTTAGACTTTTTCATAGCATTGGCAATAATGGTGTTCAAAGAATTTATAGTAATACCATTGCTACCATCATGCAAACAAGCCTCCATAGGTTTTTTAATTTTGTCCTCAAAAGCATCATGTCCTAATTCAATATAAAGTTCATAAAGATCTCTAATTTTGTTGTTGTTTTGCATTAAGCCTAACTAGTGAAAATAAAAACAAGAAACAAAAAGATATAATTGCAGAATCTAAAGGAAATAACTTCGAGCACTCACACACTAGCAACTCTATTAGAAAATAGCTTTGTAGCCACAGGATGTGAATACCTTTTACCTTACCTCCCCGGCAACGGCGCCAGAAAATAGCTTGATGTCTACGCACGCTTCTATTCCTGTAGACAGTGTTGGGCCTCCAAGAGCAGAGGTTTGTAGAACAGCAGCAAGTTTCCCTTAAGTGAATCACCCAAGGTTTATCGAACTCAGGGAGGTAGAGGTCAAAGATATCCCTCTCAAGCAACCCTGCAATTAAGATACAAGAAGTCTCTTGTGTCCCCAACACACCCAATACACTTGTCAGATGTATAGGTGCACTAGTTCGGCGAAGAGATAGTGAAATACAAGTGATATGGATGATTATAAGTAGTAACTGCAATCTGAAATAAAGATGGCAGCAAGCAAACATGTAGCAGAACTTGTTGTAAACGGTGTTTCAATGCTTAGAAACAAGGCCTAGGGATCATACTTTCACTAGTGGACACTCTCAACAATGATCTCATAACTGAATAAGTAAAAGCTACTCTTAAACACTCTCTTATTGGATAACAAACACCATTCATTGTGTAGGGCTACAAAAGCACACCTCAAGCCGGAGTAAACAAGCGCCACAACGTCATAAAGGAGTCACACACGGTGCACACACTGTCACCTTTACACCGTGGAGAGTACCGGAGTTCATATTAAAGTAACCTCTGGAGTGCATAATAGATAAAGAGTAACATCTACATATTCAACTAGATTAGCACAACTGAACACAAGTATATACTACTCGGGATTATTCTCCTTCTTGATGAAGCAAGAGTACTATGCGTAGGGCTGAAAAAGCACACCTCAAAGTCTGAGTAAACAAACACCACAATTCCCAAGAATAAGCCATGATAAATGTCTAAATTATTCACAGAGTCACACACAAGTACCCACACTGTCACCTTGATACCGAGTTGTCACAATGACTCCAGAAACTAGACAAAATCACTTGAGTAGCATAAACATTATTAATGTATTCAGCGATACTAGCAATACACATGATCACATAAAGATCACACCATGGGAGAGAGAGATGAACCACATAGCTACCGGTAGAGCCCTCAGCCTCGGGGGAGAACTACTCCCTCCTCATCATGGGAGTCAGCAGCGACGATGAAGATGGCGGTGGTGTCGATGGAGATGACTCCGGGGGCAATAAATAGGCGAAGGGGCAACGTCGTTGGAGCCCGAAGTGGGCTCCTCACCAGCTGGCGTGGCAGAAGGGGGGCCGCGCCTCCAGGTGGTTTGGCCACCTCGTGGCTCCCCTTCGTCTCTCCTTCGGACTCCGTGTACTTGTTGGAAAAATAGGGACTTGGCCTTTTGTTTCGTGCAATTCCGAGAATATTCGCAGAAGTACTTTTCTGGAACCAAAAACAGCAGAAAACAGGGAACTGGCACTTCGGCATCTTGTTAATAGGTTAGTCCCAGAAAATGCATAAAAATGATATAAAGTGTATATAAAACATGTAGCAATTGGTATAATATAAGCATGGAACATCAGAAATTATAGATACGTTGGAGACGTATCAGTCGTACGAGGATTCACTCAACAACCCGGGATATACTTGGATGAAACTTTCAATCCAGTTGTTAAGCCAGCAACTATACGTATTGTGCTCTCCCTAGGTCTTTCCAATAGTTGGCCCATCCATCAACTTGACGTCAAAAATGCTTTTCTCCATGGTCATCTTCTCGAGGAAGTTTATATCCAACAACCCTCTGGATTTGTCGATCCCTCTCGTCCTAACCATGTTTGCCATCTTCTAAAATCTCTCTATTGTCTAAAACAAGCGCCACACGCCTGGTTTCATCGTTTTGCCGCCTTTGCTCGGTCCACCGGATTTCTCGAGTCTAAATCCGATGCTTCTCTATTCACATTTCATCACGGCTCCGATACTCCGTGTCTTCTTCTCTATGTCGACGACATAATCCTCACTGCTTCTAGCTCAACCTTACTCCACTCCATTATACTCACCTTCAGAAAAGAATTCGCTATGAAAGATCTCGGTCCCATTCATCACTTCCTTGGTATTTCTGTCACTCGTTCTTCACACAGTTTACACCTTTCCCAACGACAGTATATTCTTGAAGTTCTTTCCCGTGCAGGCATGAGCGAGTGCAATCCTTCCCCCACACCAGTTGACACCAAAGCAAAATTACCTGCATCCGCTGGCTCTCATGTCGTCGATCCTTCTCTCTACCGCAGTCTAGCGGGTGCGCTCTAGTACATCACTCTAACAAGACCCGATCTCTCCTATGCTGTTCAACAAGTGTGCCTTCATATGCATGATCCCGTGAACCACATCTCTCTCTAATCAAACGAATTCTTCGATATCTTAAACGCACTCTTGATCACGGTCTCACTACTAGGAAACATGCTATCTGTGGCGCACCCTTTTACCTTTCTGTGGCGCATGGTGGGTGCGCCACAGTTAGCACGCCACTAAAATATATTTCTGTGGCGCATGGGTTGGTGCGCCATAGAATTCTCACATTTTTGTGACGCACCCACAAGATATGCGCCACATAATTCTTAAAAAAAATGAAAAATTCAAAAAAATTTAACCAATCTCTGATGATGACTTCCCGCTAGGTCACCCATCATCAAATTGCTCCAACCCAAGCACGCTTAACCACTAAGTTCTATTCAGCTCAGCCACCCTTGTGCTACTCAAGTTCTTATTGATATAAGTATCATATCAACCCTCTTAAGCCTTGTATATGTGTGTGTGTAGCCATCCTCAAATTGCTCCAACCCAAGCACGCTTATTGTGTTTTTAATTTTCAAAAGTTTCAAAAAATCTCAAAAAAATTCTAAAAATCTCAAAAACTTCAAAAAACCCAAAAAATTCAACAATTCAAAAAATCTCGAGTTTTTTGAAATTTTTTGAATTTTTGATTTTTTTTGATTTTGTAGAAAAAAACTTCTTTTCGAAATAACTTTTTACTCTTTTGAAATTTCCCGATTCTGAGAAAAGTTCACCGGGTAAACCCGGGTGAAATCGAGCTCCTTTTTTCTCACGATTTTTTTGACATATTAAACGCATTTTTTCGTCGTCGTATGCAAAAGTTATGGCCGTGTCAATATTTTTTTTTCGTTTTTTGCAAAAAAGGTCAAAATTCATATTTCAAAATTTCTATACCAACTAGGCACTAAAACCTAACTACATGTCAAAGGATTTTATTTTTTGAATTTTTTATCATTTTCTTTTCTTGTCTACAAAACTGAAAAGGCGGTCTACGGGGGGGGGGGGGGGGGGTGGTGTGGGGTGGGGTGGGATTTGAGTGAAAAACATTATGTGGCGCATGGGGTCGCCACAGAAAGAACCATTTTTGTGGCGCACCCACCACCATGCGCCACAGAAATGTCCCTTTCTGTGGCGCATGGGGTTTTCGTGCGCCACAGAAATGTCCCTTTCTGTGGCGCATGCAAAACTATTTTCTGTGGCGCACGGCTATTTGGTGCGCCACAGAATCCATTTCTGTCTATAGCTAGTTTCCTAGTAGTGTCTCGCACTCACCTCCACTTCCTCTCATTCCTTGGTTGCCTACTCGGATGCCGATTGGGCAGGATGCCCTGACACCCGCCGGTCTATGTCAGGATACTGCGTGTTTTTGGGTGATAATCTCATCTCTTGGTCTTTGAGACGGCATCCTACAGTATCTCGATCGAGTGCAGAAGCCGAATATCGAGCTGTAGCCACCGCGGTTGCAGAGACATGCTGGATTCGGAGCCTTCTTCAAGAACTACGGAGACCCATCAGCAGTGCTACCATCGTTTATTGCGACAATGTCAGCACCGTTTACTTATCGGCTAATCCAGTTCAGCATCGCCGTACGAAGCACATCGAGATGGACATACATTTTGTGCGGGAAAAAGTTGACATTGGTGCTCTACGTGTGGTGCATGTTCCTTCAAGCTCTCAGTTCACTGACATTTTCACAAAAGGGTTGTCGTCCGGTCTTATTCGAGAATTCAAATCCAGTCTTCACATCGGCGAAGCACCGAGTTCAGACTGCGGGGGCGTGTTACGGATACCGACTCGAACACATGAGATCAGACCTACCTAGTTACGTATGTTCATTACTTGTAAAGCAATCTTGTAAACCGACTTGGACACCAAGTCATCACCATGTAATCGTGTATATATAAAGGAGGGATTGACCTCGAGGCGTGCTATCAAGCAGCCCGAGTTTACACAATTACACTCCTAGCCAAATAAAAAATTCAAAACAAATAGTAAAACATCTCGCTTGAACAATTATGAAAAAATTGGTGACGAACATATAAAAGTTTTTTACATATGTGCCAAGTTTCATGATGAATTGACATATGTGGTATTCTGTGAGAAAATAACAAAATCTGTGTTGTAAAAAATATTTTTTAACCTCCCATTTTGGACACTGATTTGGTTTCTCGCACAGAGCATCACAAATGTCTTTTCGTCATGAAAGTTGGCACTTTTGTAAAAAACTTGTATATGTTGTTCACCATTTTTTCGAAATTTTATAAATATTTTACTATTTTTTATAAAAAATATTTGGGTAGGAGCATGTGATGTCGGGAGCCATTGTCAATTTCCGGAGGCAAATCAACTATATGCTGGAATAGTTGCTTAATCGAATACGGGCACCCGTAATGCAGAGATGACCTGCACTTACCAAATTTTCTCGTCAGTACCATTCATATGCAGTGAGTACTCACGCGTGGCAAGTGATTTGGAAACAAGGCCGAGCGACCCCAGACTCGGATTCCACGATTTGGAAACCCAACAATCCTCGATGTGCTTGCCGCCAACGCTAACGTGCATCACCGACCTGGAGATGGAGTCGGACTCGCTGCGACGCGCAGCCCCTCCGTCTGTCGCTGATAAAAGCCCGCGCCCTTCGCCGTCCACTCCGTTCCTTCGCTGTACGCTCTGAGCCTCTGACCTCCCCACATCTTAGCCTCTGCTCCACCCCAAGGCGCAACCAGCGAGCGAGATGGCGTCGTCGGAGGGGAGTGCGCACTCGCAGTGGAGGAGGTTCTTCGAGAGCTCCGGTGGTGCAGACATCTTCGAGATCATCGACGCCGCCGTCGCCGTCGCCGCGCTCGACCGCCCCGCCGAGCTCAAGCAGAGGCGCGAACGGATCGTGCAGAGGATCTACACCGGAGGTATCCTCTCCTGTGGCTACGCCGACGAGAGCAAGGCGCCGCTGAAGGGATGCCGGTCCATGGCCGTGAGCAAGAAAGAGGACGGACCGTCAACGATTTCCACAGAGAAGGCCACGGCGCTGGTCAAGAACGAACTCGCGCACAAGAACTCCACGAAGCCTCCGGCCGCTGCGGCAGACAGGAACAAGGGACCGGCGCAGCCGTCGGAGCAGAGCATGGAGGCGATGCTGGCTACCGCGAAGCGCAGGCTCAAGGAGCGATACGATGAATGCAAGGACGCGAAGCGACAGCGCAGGATCCAGGTGGTCGAGGCGCCGGAGATGGCGAAGCAGCGGCGGAAGAACCAGCACCCGATCATCCGGCGGCGGGACGAGGTCCGATGCGCGGCCACCATCGCTGAGAGGCGCGCCCTGATGTCTACTCTCCGGGCTAGCTGGGTTTAGTTAGGTCGCTCCGTAGTCCTGATTCCAACGTGAACAGATCTTCTGCATCCGTGCATGGTACTGTGATGGATGTCTTTTTTTTCTATCTGGTTCTGTACGAACTGATGTATCATGGCAAGATGTTGCAAGTTGTATTTAGAGAAAGTGATTGTTAACTGATGTTCATCCAAGATATAATCCAGTATATGTTGTCGTCAGAGGCTGCCCTTTTTTTGCCTGGAAAGAGAGCTTGAAAAAAGAAGTAAATATACCAATGCGCTTTCACCAGACAACCATCAATTCACTATACAAGGCCATCGATGATCATCAGAGGTCTTGCCCTTTAGTATTTTACCAAGATAACAAAATTCAAATAATCCAGTCTACATGTTCAGAAAACAAAGATTGGTTACTGCGAAAGATCCAGTAAAACTTTAAACTACACCATATGAAGTACAACCCAGCCTCCTAATCCCACAGAAACTGGGAAGATATTTGAACCTGGTTAACAAGCAAAGCACTATTTGATGGATCAACAAGTTAGGCTAGCTTCTCATATCATGTATTTAACCTGTAGCCCTATTCTATTTCTTACTACTATTCTATTGTCTCGTCTTCTTTACAAAGCTCTCCCCGTTAATCACTTTGCCTTTTCACCACATGAGGTGAAAGCTGCACATTCTAATGTGCATGATTCCTTCCTATGTACACAAAAAATGATCAATAATAAAAAAAAACTAGAGTTCTTCTGTCTAGGTGCATCCTTGCAGAGAATCGACCTAACTTCCATTATTGACCTAGGTGGCTCCAGGTCCTTCTGCTGGAGCGTATTACCAAGCAACTGCTGCATCTGGGATGCAAATGTATCGTCGAGAACCTGCAACATCACATATGTATATGACCACAGCTACAAAGAGGAGTAACACTGACAGAAAAACACTCAAGAGATGTCTTGTGAGCAGTAAAATGGGGACCATAGGAAAATGACTTACAGAAACAGCGACTCTCGCGCCTTTGTACTAGGCCTTGTTTTCTTTGCGATTTTCCAGGAAACTCAAAACATCCTATTCAAAGATTCAATTAGTAACTCATATGATAAGAAAAAAAACAATGGTGATACTGACCTTTCAGATACCTTCCCCATACAGTCCCAAAGGCCTCGGCATATGGTTACAAACACATGAACTTCGGGGACATTGTGCGCATGATTTATTGCCTCAATTAACTTATCCTTAAAATCCTGCATTCTGCTACGGATATTAGACTCCATGATCAATTTCTTTGAATCCTGGATGATCTTCTTGAGCTTTGTGGTGTTCTGCATGCGGGTCTGCACATACAATTATCAAAATGTTGCAACCGAAAGTGACCCACACATTATCCAAGTGATGGTAAAAACTTCCCACACAAAAAACTGACAGTAGAACTAAAGTCCAGGACTAGATATTCCAAATTGGTGCAGCTGCAAACAGTCTAAAAGGCTACCAGGACTATTATATGTTTAATTCACCAAAAGTATTCCTCAATGCAATCACCATATCATATAGCAACCCAGCATAGCATACCAATTAACATTTGCAACACGATGATAACATCAAGATGAAAATCAAGTTTGATTAAAACATTCAACAAGTGTGGTTTCAGTTTTGCAGATCACCTGTGGAACTAGCCAAATGGAATGAAAAATGTATGCAGAAGGACAACAGAATATGGAAGAGATGTGTAGCAAAAACACTAACATTTTCAGAGAGCTTCTCAACAACTGCTTGCATGTAGTTTCCGAATTTGGCTCTCAATGTTACAGTGTCCTCACTGAGTCTTTCACCAATGGCAGCTGTATTTCCTCCATGAGGTATACAGGAACTCCATGACCTCAGATGGCTCTCAATCCGTGGCCACAAAACATCCAATAGTCTTTCATTGTATTCAAGAGGATTCCAAGCTGAAAGCAGACAGGGGTCAGATATTGAAAAACTGAAAATTTTAACAAATATTTGAATGCGTAGAAAAACTCACGTCTTCAGGTACAATATATGGGCACGCCAAATTGCACTTTGTTAGTTTTCGCACATAAACGAGGCCAAATTTCTTTGGGGCGAAACAGTCCTAAAGTGGAGCCAAAATATCCGCATACTGCTTTTTGAGGTAGTCGATTACCGCTTTCTCAACATCTGCAATACCCTTTTTTACAACATTCCCAATAGCACAAGGTTAGTTGGATTCCATTCTGATGTAAACAAAATCAATTAAAGGGTATGCAAGTGAATCCACACATACATTTTCAAGAACAAATATGTGCTCTGTGTTTGTCTTCAATCCATAATACAATGTACAAGTGGAACAATTCTTTTGCATCAACACAAGCTTTAACTGGGCTGGAGATAAATTAAAACGTTAGTCTTGCATATACACAAACGCAAGAACAAAACCCAGTTAACAAGGATACTTACCAAATGTTCCAGCTGGCAAGATCCTTCTGAATATTTGCAGTAGCAATCACCAAATCTGAAATAGGAGATGAAGGGCATGCAACAAGGAACAGGGGTAATCTATTTGAGAGCTCCACACTATAGATGGAGGCTGTCAAATTGGGGAGGTCGAAAAAACTGTGGAAATAGAGGAAAAAACAGAGATTGGAATAATTCACTGAAGAGGAAATAAAGCAAAGGTAACAGAATCATTTTACAGTGAATGATGCTCATAGATCGTACAGAGAACTGTGTCTAAAAATGCACATCGGGCCCAGAAACAGCTAAGTACCTGGGAAGTATGTGACGATTATGTAAAAATTTCATTGCCTAAATTATGGCCTGCCACAAATTCATCAGTTTTAAGGATGTGTCTCCTCGATCGCTTCCTGTCAGTGGCCTGGACATATACAAAACTTAATAAGTAACAGCATCTCAAAAAAGTAGCATACATAGGTCTGCCACAAAAGATGCCAAAAGAGCAAATCGTACACGAATTAGTATGTCACCATATGTCTGCCACAGTGTAGACATCATTACATAGTTCTTCAGTAAGTTAAGGCAAAACAGCCAAATGTTTACATGGTCCAGCAAGTCCAAAGTTCATTTGTAATAAGAGATGATACAAATCAACAGATTCTCAGGAAAAAATTGTTTTGCATAGCATATTTAGAACTTACTGGGAGCATTATGAATTCAGGAGAACCAAAAGAACAAATTCAACTAGCTCAGTGTTAAAAACAATTGCAGGTTTGAGCTAGCATTTGGTAGAAAGTTATGCAGTTGCTGTATGAGGTCAGGTTGAAAGACATCTTACTCTGATATAGATCAGAACCGCGAGGAAGCAACAAGACACATAGCACAAGTCAACACATCTGCAGAGTAACAGTTAAGACCGAGCTCTACAGCATCAGATTATGTTACCTGGACAACATGACGTGTTTGGCATGATGTCTGGCAATGTACCATAGAAAAGTAATATTACCAAATGGAATTTTAGCCTGCAAGTCCATGGGACCGGGAGCACACTTTTTTTTTTGAGAAAACGAAAAAACTTTGCGTTTCGATTCATTGATAGAGAGTTGTTACAAGCCCAAGAGGGCAATACCAGAGATTAAAGCGCACACCCTACAAGTTAGGTCAGTGGAAGTAGCATCGCAAGGACCGGCGCTCCGGCCGCCAGCCACAATCTTGCTCCGCCTTAATTAAGCAGGTCAGCAGGGTTGGGCAGCGCACCGTCGAAGATGATCGCATTGCGCCACTTCCACATGTCTACTACATGCACATTTCCCCCCACTCCAGCAAAACAAAACACGATCAGTCTTGTAACAGGCTAGTCATTTCAAAGTCATCAGTCTTAAACATGTCGTAGTGCACAGAGATAGTTAATTACAGGATTCATAAAAGAGCATGTGCTAGCTTTCTAGTATGTTATGGCATAACAAATGTCTACTACATGCACATTTCGCCTCCACTCCAGAAAAACAAAACAGACTAGCTAAGAGTTCCACTTAAGTCATGATCACTCTGCTCACAAGTTATCCTTCTCATTTCGATGGCCAATTTGCAGCACCGTGCAAGGTTCAACACCTAAGAATGTGCAAATATTTAGTACAAATTTGTAGGTGATACCTAGAGCAGAATATCGAAAGGAAAAATACAAGTTCAGAAGCCAATAAACATACTTGCAGACTGACCTCCTCACTACTCAGCACCATCCAGTATCCTTCTAACTTTGTCCATGGAGCTGCGCACAATACAGCAAGCTATTAGACTGTAATGTGCACAGTGGAGGGAGGGAGGAAATAATAAGGGAAATGACCTTTTTGGCAGATTGGGCAAGAGACCCTGGACAGCATTCATCACAATGTTGGCTTTTTGGTTCTTCGCTTCAGGAACTGTGGCAAAAAGTTTTGTTACCTTACAAGGGGATCGTAAACTGAAAACAGAAAAAACAAGTAGAAAAGTTTTACTGGTGGCTTCAGACGTACCTCGAGGATCTTCAGAATTAGAACTGCCTCCAAGATAACATCCGGTAAGTTCATCAACCACCTCATCTTCAGTCAACATGTTTTTAAGAATTTGCCCAATAAACTTGTGTGCGGTACTTGCAGTGTCATCACATACTGCAGAGAGATCTTCTTCAGAGCATCTAGTCATCTTCACATTGTCCTTCTTCAAACTAGGATCCTCGTACTACCAGCAGCTTCATTGTCTCCATAGTGTCCAGCACCACCCACGCATTCAGAATCTTCAGCACCGTTGATCATAAAATTTGAACAGCAGCCCTCATCCATGTGCTGCGAACGAAAACCAGAGTAGTTGCTCCCAGTGAGTACAAAATCGTTATCTGCGCTGCAGCTACTCTCTAAGTTAAATTCGTCATCACTCAGGCATTCTTCTGTGGCACCACGTGCAAAAGATCTGAGGCGACTGCTTAAATCCAAGACAGCGTCTACTTCAACTTCCTTTCTCTCTTCTGTGAGAATAACCTGCTGACATTTAGGAGACATTCGAACTAAGAAACCGATTGCACGTAGTGCCAGATCTGGTAAAGTCCCATCATCACACTCAAACAAGCATTCTGTCAAGTACCTCCTCACACTTGCTTTGAATGATGCCATCTTAACTTCAGAAACTTGACCCATAATGGAACGCAGCAACTTCATATCATTAGTATTGACATCTGGTAGCGACCAAAGAGCATTCAGGATATCTTGCTGCAGTGACATAGTTACACGCGGAAAGGGGAAGAACTCTGACTGTGAGATATCCATGCTCCTTAGTGTTAGTTTCTGATATAGTTTCATCACTGACAGTGCTTTTGCAAAGTTCTTTGGAAGATCCTTGCCTTCCTGCAGCTTCGCTATCATACTTTCACATCTTCCCCTTATCAAGTTAACAAGATGGTTTCTGGAAGTTCGAGAAACATGCAGGAATTTTGGGGGGCATGATTTTCTAATGAGCTTTCTATTGATTGCAACGCAGCTTGCTGGGAAATTCCATCCAGCCCAGCTAAAGCTTCGTTTATAGATGACAGAAGCATTGGTGAAACAGGTGTTGCAAGGCAGACAGAATCAGATTGATAGCTGCATGGACTTGATAAAATGCCAGACAATAGAATCTTGCTATTTTCACTGTCCAACTCGGCCAAGTATTTTGGAAGGTGGTCCTTCACGATCTTCATCATTGCAGGCCTAATTTTTCTGAAACTAGTGTTGTGGGCGACAATATTAGCCACTGAATCAAGTGCTCCATTGCTTAATTTGCTGATTGTACGGTGCATGATCTTCAAGCTTTCTGGGCAGAGAGAGCCATCCTTCTGCTTTTGCAACTTAAAAAGCTCGAGACCATCCAGAACTATGTGGTGATTGTAGCAATTCGTTTGCAAACCAAAACTTTTTTCGATGTTACAGCTTACTCTCTCGCTGGACACCTGGAATACACATTTATCGATTAAGATGCACAGTTACTAGCATGTTTTGCTACATGGATGTTAACTAAAAAAACACAAGACATGGTAAAGCAGTCACTAAGAGAGTATCGTAATAAAGAAAGTAGGCAAATTGAGACATGGTAACAAGACAATGTAACAAGAGATGTCTTATACTCAATGTACTAAATATAAGTTCTCTTACAGATACTCTAGAGTCTTTCTCAAGGATTAAATCAAGTGATTATTATGAAATTGATAGAGCTAGCAAGTATGGATCATGAACCAAGTAATCACAATGAATTACTGAGTTGGTTATTTTTTCTGTGATGTTCTCTTATCTCAGACTATAGTCTGTCTACTCCTTCCAATGCCCTAATCCCCTTCAAGTCATGTTGTATAACCTTCTACAAGTGTAGTTATCTCGATGTGAGGTTCACATGAAGCAACATATTTGATCACGCAACATATTAAAACTGCTAAATGTTCTTTTACTACTTGTAACACTATGAATATGATTATGATCACTCATCCTTATATAAACCCAACGTATCAGGTAAGTGGTTATGCAGAAAACATTAATAAGGGGAATAAACGAAATTGAAAACTGTAAACTGTAGGTTCTGTTAAAGTATGAACAACTTACTTCATCAGTCCTGACATCCGATTCAGCCAAGTAGCTGTAGAACAGAGATTTTTTGGGGGTTACTAAAATATCTATAATGCTTAAGTAATAACCTTATTAACAGAAACAAGATAAGTGAAAAACTAGTGGTTTTCCATTTTATACAAAATAAGACCACGTGCCCAAGACTCATGGCTCAGACTGTGGATTATTTTTGGGTACATGAAGAGTGAGTTTTGCTCTATCAGAGCTTTTGGCAAAAATTCTTCAAGCATGGAGCCATGGAGGTAACTCACTATATCAGTGGACATTGTTTTCAAATGAGAAACATGCAGCTCCATCAGTTGTAATACCACACCGCAGCTGGTTTAGAGCAAGAAATAATTAGCAAAGTTAGTAGAATACTTACACTTCTTTGAGAAACTTTGGTCGCTTAAGTCTGAAGGGGACACCTGATTCAGGATTCAACGAGGCCAGCCATCTGCATAGATAGAACAAAAATTGTCAGGTGCGAGTAAGAGGGAGTAGGGACATGTATATAGGGGAGCACAGCACAGCACAGCACAGACCTTCGCTTCTTCTTGATCAGACCTTGCTGACGCAGAAAAAGAGCGCACAGCCTGTTACCATCCTTGAAAGAGAAGGCAAACGTATCCTCTGGGTAGAGCCACACAGAACAACACTTTCAGATGTGTATAACATAACAAGAGGATCTTGAGCCAAATTAGATTGCAATACCCTAGGTTGATGTGAACCAAGGGTAAAAATGGTATATGCATGCTGCAATATGAAGTGTGTAAACTAATTATTCTAAACAATATGCTATCAACAGATGTATATTGAATGCTTACCGCAAAAAACAAACAGATGTACATACAAGTCAATTTCGATGCATCAAGGATTTGGCGTGTGAGATGCAAGAATAAGTAGGGAAGGTGTCAATATGAAGTGCTTTGTTTGTACGCAGATGATTACTCGTGAAATACCATGACATGTTTACACTAATAAAATAAGTTTGAAGGTACAGTAGGCACTATAGCAAGTAGTACTGTCGAGGCTTCGGAAGAATGGAAATAAGATGAAATCACCTTCCTGCGAAGAAATCATTTGGGTTCTTGACTTTCCTTATGCGGTCTGGAAAATAAGAGTATGGCATAAGCTTACAGTAAGAAAGTCAGGATGTTAACAATAAAGACAGATTTCAGATATCAGGAGAAATAAATATTTTCCTTCTAAAATAATGAGCTCCCATGAGCACGTCATTTATAATTTTCACAATGATCATGGAGATATCAGTTCTACCCATCGTATAACCTTCAATCTAAATTGGCATCTTCCATGAAATAAGTGAGATGCGATTTTTTGTACTCTATACGGTATACCGACCTTTAACACTCCATAACTCCATCCAGCTACCTTTGGTAAAATCCAGGATTTCGGCTTATGAATCGTTTACATAAATTACTGAACACTGCTAACAAACAGCAGGGGAGAAACTAACCGTCGCATTCTCCAAGTCTAGGCACCTCGTCGACGCTACAAGCCAGAGCACCGTTGGGGAGGAGGACCAATCCAGCCGGCCTCCACGGTCACTTGGGAGGTGGAAGCTACGCAAGGAAGCAACTGGGGGGGGGGGGGGGGGGGGGGGGGGAGGCAGGGAGTGCGAGAGGGGCGGCGCTCGACGCAGTCGTTTTGGTGTACCCGTCCGTCCCTTGCAGCGGCGGGCCGGGCGGCGGCAGGAGTGGGGATGGAAGCCGGGGCCGGTCGTGCTGACGCGCGGTTGCTACGGGCGCATGCGGCGCGACAAACAGGGTCAGGGACCCAATCACCCAAACCGGGTTGAATGGGCTGGTGGCCCATTTAGCAGGGATGGGCCGCAGTACGAGGGAAAAGGCCTGGGATTTCAGCCCATTTATGGATTTTTTTGTGTATTCTACACGTGAAGGAAGAACCATAGCTTCTCCTAATTCTGTGAGCTCCTTCACACATATTTCCTAATTTTTTAATTAATTTTTAAATTTTTATTACTTTTAGGAGTTTTATAGAGATGTGGGAACAATGAAAGTAGCATGATGGCATGAGGTGAGATGGAGTAACTATGAGTAACATTATTTAAATGAGCATAAGAAGTACTCACTCCGTTTTTAAATATAAGATGTTTTAGGTGTTTCACATGTTGTTTATATGCATAACAAAATGGATGAAGATACACACTAAAAGGCGTCTAGATACATTTGTATATATGTGAATGTGGACAAAAGTTAAAAACATCTTATTTTTAAAAACGGATGGAGTATAACGTAAGCTTATGCACTGAAAACATGCACTCTACTTAAAAAATTACATGAGAGTTTCAACAAAAATATATAGACTCCTCATTGTACTCATCAGTACATGAATAAAAATAAAGATCATCTATACTCAATCCATAAGTACTTCTACGCATTAGTATACTCCTAGACATGGGTATTCACATGAATGGGAAACTTACTTGGATTTATCTCCACGTGGGCTTTGTCTAATCCCACCATGTGTTTATGTGTGGTGTTTTTTAGATATTGCCACTTTTAGTTGTGAAACCTATGTGAGATCATATGCAGATCAGATGGGCTGGATGCGTCTGGTGATGAGCGTTGAGTGTTGAGTGACATAGCACCATCACCAACTCTCATGTAATAGTAAACGATGACATAAAGTGACTTCACGCTTCCAACTTCGATTGGGTCTTTGGACAATGGAAAAACGAGATTTATAACTGCAAAGGCTCGCTCCAAATTCTTTCCGGTTGCTTCTTGCCAAAATGTTTATTGTTTTGGTTGGCTAGATTAACATGAAAAAATACAAATTCTAGCAGAAAAAGAAGCTAAGAAAACGCCTAGAACCACAACATCGGCCTAGCGCAAGCAGGGCCCAAGTACATAAGCTCAAACATTGTCTATCCTTCAACATATCGGTGCCCAGGGACGGAGCCAGGAATACTACTCAAGGGGGGCCAATTGCAAACTAAATAATTTGGAGGGGGCCATATAGTCAAATTTGCTTAAATTTGGGGGTCAAATCCTAAAATTTAAAGGGGTGTTTTGCAAAAATTTCACAGCATGGGGGAGCCATGGCCCCAGCGTGCCCCCCCCCCCCCCCCTGGCTCCGTCCCTGTCGGTGCCAAACCTCTCGAACGATTAAAGACTTCCCGAGTCACCATCTTCATGAGCTCAGATCCTCGTCGTAGTACTTTTTGCACCCTTGGTTTCTGCAATTCAGACAAACTATCAACATGATATATTATATCAAAAGGATCATTTGGCATAACATGCTAAAAAAAATCCTTGTTCCCACAAGGCCCTGAACATAGCAGCCTAGTAATGGGGCATGCAAAAAAAAGGAGAGATGTATGCTTTCATCAAAGGCACAAAACATGCATTGTGCACCACATTTCCACCCCTTTTGCTGGTAAATTTCATGACCATTTTCAACCATTACACTTAAAAGAATCAGGAGTCCGGGACATGAGACAGGGGGTCACCCTGCCTCGCTCCCCTGTAGGTATTTTAAAAATAAGACTCCAACTTGATGATTCAATTGTATATTCACTTTCACACTAGCTAGTAATGATGCTAAAAGTTAAATCACTCCATTCGTGGGAGAAAAAATTAAGCAATATTAAAAAGGCCCAATTAACATTTTCATATGTGTTTTTTAAGTCAGCCTTGATAAGGGCATCATGCATATTTTTTTTTCGTTTGACCCCATGTAAAAATTAAATTTATGTGGCATAACTACACCTTCCATTAGGAATCTGTTTTTTCACAAAAACAGTTTGAGCTCTGTCAATCAACTCTTTATTAGCAACTAAAGCAAGTCTATTGTTCACCCCTTCTAGTCATAATTCTCATGCATCAATATATTGGCATAGATTTCTAAATCACCAAAGCATCCTCACATCTGGGGATGAGTGTGATAGACTATGGTGATATCAATGATAGTTCCAATTTTTTTACCTACCAACATCGTTCATGATCACAGATCGCAAACACATGACAGGAGCTGCAGCTGCAGCAGCAGCAGAGATCTATTCTCGGCGGTCGATCGATCCGGTCGGCGTTTGGCCATTTCCGGCCTGGTTTTTCACCCTTGTAGCTAGCCGGCGATGGTTTCCTCGCGTCTCGGTCCGTCCATCATTCCATCTCGCTGTTCGCGTGCAGTGCAGATGGATAAGGCGACGAACTGCCAGTATGCGGTGCAGCAGACAGGGTTTAAACTCTGCAGAGCAGGTAAACAGAGGGTGCGAGATCCAGTGAGTGTTCACGAGGATGGACGCCTGTGACGAACGCGGAGCAGAGGCTGTACGCGCAAGAAGCTGGGGGACGTACGTACCTATCGATCGGCCTCGTGGACCTGCATCTGCCCTCGCCAACGCCCAAACGATCCTCTGCACGGACACGGGGATATGCATTGCATGCTCTTCGGGTGTACTACGTACATCAATTAACACTGCACAGTGGCGAATTTACCATCCCTCCGCCCTGGGCACGTGCCCGTGCTCCCTGCCGCATCATGGCTGATCGCCAGAGAGCTCCTAGGCGGCCAAACTCGATGGAATTGCCAGAAAATCTAGACCAGAGCTGAAAAAGACGTGTTTTTGTTGTAGATGGGCCAGATAGGCACTTACCTGACCATTGATCGGAAGCCTTTTTTTCTTGGGCCTTAGCAGCAGACAGCAGGTCCATTACCTAGCTTATTTGCTATTACCCTAAAAAAAACTAGCGTATTTGCTTCAGGCCCCTACAGCCAATTTTTTTTTGTAGATTCTTCAAAATATTAGTATGCTAGGTTTGTAGCTATTACTAGTGACATCCAGTTTTTCTACTACATATATAATCTATGAAAGACTACGTATTCAGTGGTGCTTGAACAATTGAAATTGAGATTTGGCTCTTCGTAGACATAATGAAATATGTTGCTTGTTTGTGTGCCCTGGCTTCAACAAGTCGCTAGCTCCGCCACTGACTGCAGCTATTATCTCTCGATCTCATCTCTGCAAGTTATTTCACCGTCCCTTGCATGCAGAGAGAAACGTACGAGTTCAGAGCTACATTAATTATTTTCACCTCGTCAGCGTGACGGGTCTGTTCTCTTCTCTATCTGGTAGTATGAGCACCCGTACGCGTACGCCCGGTAGGCCACGGCGGACGACAAGGAGGCCGGCCGGGGCGACGATTAGGAGCGGTGGTCGACTTATTTTGAAAGACCCGAGCATTTCTCTCCAACCAAATTTCCCACGAGACAAGCATGGCAAGTGAAGTTAAGGCCTTCCGATTGGCGCCTCTCTTGTGGATGACACGAACCCACCATTCCTTGACGCTTCCCCAAGAATCCCACTCCGAAGGATCTATATCATGGAGCCCAAGCCAAGCTTTCAAGGAGGACCAAATCCTTTTGGTGAACATCAGGGCATCTTTTGAATCGGACGGGTACTTTAGCCGGGAGATCAAGAGCTGACACAGTTCAATTCCAGCAGGAATTGGAGAACAAATACTATGTGTTTTTGTTCTGCAATGAACATACATGCCTTGGCTGGGGATGTTGGATCTCAAACATAGCTCATGCCCCTGCCCGAACTTCAGCTGCCATTTGTCGTTGAACTTATTGTACTCTGTGTCCCTCCGCACCAGCCAGGGATGCCAGTGAGTGATCAGTACACATAATTCGCAATCTATAGCAGCAGGGTTGTACGACGATCAGTAACTCACAAGCAAATGTATGCAGTACGTGCTGCTATATGTTCCTGAAACCTGACAACATACGATGGATCTAAACCCTCAAACTAAATAGGAATTCGATCCGCATAAACACACATATGGCTATTCTCCATGGGACATTGTAACAGCAAGCATACCCCGATCTCAGTCACAAATGAGATCAATCTATCTACCACAGGAAAATGGAATGCCGTCTGAGTGTATCATCGACCCCCCATCTCCCACCCTCGAGCCTCTTTTCAGGACATTTTGAAGGTGTTCAGTTTTGTATCGCACAATCGAACCAGTTGACAGATCCAATCTCTTACCACACCACACTTCCACTAATGGTAGGCAAGTGCAGCAGATGATGAATGAACAGCCAGGACAGAGGCAAACCATGCACTGCTGGTAGACAATAACTACTGCAGATGCACAAGGGATGTCTAACCATTTTTTTAGACTAAACGGGCTCGCCCGTCGATTTCATATAAAGAAACCGCCAGGTCTCTAACAAATACCAGCAAGTGCTGGCAAAAAAAGGAGGAGAGCAGCAATTTGCAACCCACAGACAAGAGAGCGACAACCCCGCTCTCAAATGGGATACATCAGCCAAACTCAAAACAAAGTACATATATAGATAGCAGCATCAAAACGTAATCCTTGCTGTCGAAGGCGCCCACCCATGAGCTCTGGACAAAGCTTCTCTGATCACCTTCTTCAGCGTCTCCACACCGTCCTCAAGTCTTCTTTTGCTTCGAGGTTTCTGCAGCATTGCCCACATGTTAAGCAAATTACAGAGTCTAAAAATAACAGCGGCAGGATCATCAGGGAACTTCTTGTTAAAGCAAGCGTCGTTCCTAGTTTTCCATATCGTCCAGACTACTGCGGAACCCCCACACATCACCAGTTTTCTCAGGTCTGGAGGGAAAGAGATCAGCCACGCCCCAGTCAGATCATCTACACTGTCAGGAGGCCTCCCCAGATCGAAAGCACAAACTACCACTTGCCAGACCATCTTAGCCAGGCTACATCGAAACAGAAGATGATCTACTGTCTCTTCCCTGCAGCAGAAATGGCATTGTTCATTGCCGGTCCATCCTCTTTTCAGCAGGTTATCTTTCGTCAGTATGCTGTTTTTCGACAAGAGCCATAGGAATACTTTAATTTTTAGTGGAATCTTTAGATTCCACATAAATTTCTGCGGAAATACCCCTGTAGCTCTCAAAGTAAGATAGAGGCTTTTCACCTGGAACTTTCCAGTAGTGCCTATGTTCCATTTTACTCTATCTGTCTCATCATTTAACTGAATCGAATCAGTTAAAATTCTAAGTTGAGCAAGTTGGGCCGCTGTCTCGCCCCAGAGCGTTCGTCGAAATCTCAGAGAATGTATTCCATCATTTTTCACTGTCGCCAGTGTCACATTTTTGGAGAAGGCTAAGTTGTACAGTCTTGGGAATTGAAATGCCAAAGGGGCATTATTCACAAACTTGTCTTTCCAGAACAGCGTTCTCTCTCCGTTATTCACCACTCTGCTGGAGTACTGCTGGAAGGTTCGATTAACCTCCAAAAGGCACTGCCAGAAGTGCGAGGTACCTGTACCCACAAGATCCTGTGCAAGAACCTTATTTTTAAGGTACTTATTCCTCAACATTTGCTGCCAAGTTCCATCTGTATTCTCCAGTTTCCACAGCCACTTGCACAGAAGGCTTTTATTCATTGTGTCAAGATCTAGCACACCAAGACCGCCACTTTCTTTGGGAATACATACCGTATCCCAATTCACCAAATGGTATTTCTTTTTCCCCTCTTCTTCATTCCAGATCATTCTCTTTCTGCAAATATCCCATTTCTTCAATACTC
Source organism: Poa pratensis (assembly GCA_947311845.1). Taxonomy (NCBI): domain Eukaryota; kingdom Viridiplantae; phylum Streptophyta; class Magnoliopsida; order Poales; family Poaceae; genus Poa; species Poa pratensis. The sequence continues at coordinate 18,611,709 of CAMZMU010000111.1, forward strand.
CTTTAGGAGGTTTCAAAAAGGACAACATATACAAGGGGATACTCGACAGACAGGCATTCACCAAAGTTAGCCTGTCTCCCGCCGAAAGTATTCTCCCTTTCCATCCCGCCAGCTTTTTAACAAATTTTTCATCAATCGGTCCCCACTGAGACCTAGCTAATCTCTTCTCGTCAACAGGCATCCCTAAATATTTCATAGGTAACGCCGCAGTGGGGCAGGTGAAAATCTCACTGTACTTATCTGCTCTGTCAGTTGCTGCTCCTAAGCAGTACACTTCACTTTTGTGAAAATTTATCTTAAGGCCAGACATTTGTTCAAAAGCTGCCAAGATAAATTTCACGTTCCTTGCATTCTCCAGATCATCTTCTAGAAGCAAGATCGTGTCATCAGCATATTGAAGTAATGCCAAACCACCTTCAATCAGGTCCGGAACTAAACCTCTGATTATTCCTTGCGTCATCGCTTGTTTGATCATCATGGCCAATCCGTCCCCAACTATATCAAATAATAGTGGAGATAACGGATCGCCTTGTCTTACCCCAGCATAAGTAGGGAAATAAGGGCCAATCTTATCATTAACTCTGATTGCCACCCTACCTCCTCTAACCGACTTCATTACCCAATCTGAAAACAAAGATCCCAGACCTTTTGCCTGCATCATCTGGTACAGAAAGGTCCAGTTGACCTTATCGTAGGCTTTCTCGAAATCTATCTTGAAAAGCACTCCCGAAAGCTTCCTGTGATGTATCTCATGTATTGTTTCATGCAACAAGACAATACCTTCCATGATAAAACGATCTTTGATAAAGGCTGTCTGAGTATCAGATATAATCTTATGTATAACCGTCCCTAATCTATTTGCTAAAATTTTTGTTAGTATTTTATAACTAACATTTAGCAAACAAATAGGTCTGTACTGCTGTATCATATTAGCATCTGGCACTTTTGGAATGAGAGTAATGACTCCATGATTGAGTCTCTCTAACTTCAAAGTCCCTTTATGAAAAGCATCCAACATCTCCTTTAAATCCATTTTAATACTATCCCAAAACTGTTGATAAAATTCCGCAGGCAAACCATCCGGACCAGCTGCTTTATTGTGTTTAAGACTGAAGACCACTTCCTTTATTTCTTCAAGATCAAAATCCCTTGTAAGGAAAACTCTGTCTTCCTCATCCAATTGTGCCTCATTCATATTCTCTAATCTCAGAGAAGTGAGGGTTGAGGGACCAAAAAGTTTTTTGTAGAACTCTGTGGTGTGAGAGATAAGGTTATCATCTCCAAGCACCTCATGTCCGTTATAAATCAGTACCGAGATCTTACTCTTCTTTTTCCTGCCACAGGCCTTTAGGTGAAAATATTTAGTATTTCCATCTCCTTCTTTTAAATCTCTCTCTTTTGCTCTCTGCCTCCATTTTAGCTCTTCATCTCTCATCAGCTTCTTCAAGTCCTTCTGCATATTCACCTGTAACTCTCTTTCCTGGACAGACAGAGAAACGGTCTCGCCTTTTTTATCCAGTTTATCCAGTTGGAGCAGAAGTTTTCTTTTTTCCTTTTTGTATACCCCTTCCACATTGATGTGCCAGCCTTTCACATTTCTCCTGAGTCTTCTAGATTTTTCCTGCCACTTGTCTAAATCATGCTTGTGAAAAGTAAGAGCACCCCAACTGTTTCTAACAAGCTCATCAAAACCCTCTCGCTCCCTCCAGCAAATCTCGTATCGAAACAGATTGCAGTGAGGCGGAGGCTTTCCACACGATAACAACAGCGGAACATGATCAGAGATATCTCTGTTCATACCTTCCACTATTGCCAGGGGATACGCCAAATCCCACTCCGGAGACACAAGAATCCTATCGAGTTTCTCATAGGTGGGATCTGGTAAATTATTGGCCCACGTATACAGTCTTCCCAGGAGTTTTAATTCTTTCAATCCATTCATATCAATGATGGAATTAAAAATGTGACTCCATTTGGGAAGTATACAAGGTTTATTCTTCTCACATGTCTTGCGAATGATATTGAAATCACCCCCAAAAATACAGGCTCCTTTAACTCTGTTGCATAAGTTAGCAAACTCAACCAAAAAACTTTCTTTATTTTCCACCTGAGCCGGACCATATACTGTCACCAGATGCCACTGTAATTTGGAATGTTTATCCATAAGTAGCATCCGAATAAAATGATCACCACATTCCGCCTCAATAAGATCAAACAAATCGAGATCTGCCCCTAAAAGGATGCCTCCCGATCTGCCATTTGGCGCTACCCACTGCCAGGTAAAATTCCTATTACCAGCAATTTTCTGAAACCATTGAGAAGTATAAGTGCTTTTGATGGTCTCACTGAGCCCAATGAAGCAAATACCCTCCTCTTTAAACAGATCCTGAAGGAACTTTTGCTTATTAGGGAGTTCCACACCCCTAATATTTGCAAAAACACCTATCATAATATCTTTGGGGGACCTCCCCGTTTTTTCAAGAGCTCAACCCTAAACACAGGGGAGCACCTTTTGAGAATTTTTCCTGGGGTCTTGTCTAACTGAACCCTGTCTGGGTTAGTATGTAAGACACCCACTTCCTCATCTTCATCATCAGAAGCCAGTTCAGCAGTTTCCTCTGTCACCTGGGTGAACAGATCCTTGCTACTAGGCTCTTTCATGCTTTTATTTTTCTTACTTTCCTCATAAAAGTCCTTCCTAGATTGTTCTAAATTTTGAATAACAGCTACCAACTTTTCTACTCCATTATCATTTTTATTATCATGAATACCTAATTTGTTCGCAATATCTATCAAGGAACTAGCCTCTGCATTAAGAACAGTGGGGCAAGCATCAACAGAAGTGTTACCTGTAATGTCGTTTTTCATTGCAGTTCTTTGCATTGCCAACTCAGTTCTATCCACATCTTCATTCTTCTGCAATCTGGGACATCTTCTCGGTTCCACAACTGTATCTCCCGCCTTTCCTTTCTTCTTGTTTACCTTCGAAATCCCGGTAAGTTCAGCAACTTTTGAAGCAAAGGAGTCCTGAGAGTCAGGAAGCTCCTCCCCTTTGTCATCTCCTTCATTCTGTTTGCTGGTATAGTTTTCCTGACTGTCTTCATAGTCCACCAATTCTTCATCAGCCTCCTCTTCCTGTGCATCTTTTTCACTCATTATAGCATCCTCTGTCCTTTTCTCTTTAGTAACACCCTTAATAGCCTCAACACCAATTCCAATTCCTCCACCAGCCTTAGCATCACGAGATTTCTCTTCCACTTGCTTTGCTTTGTTTTTATCAGCTTGTTGTTGTGGGTCAGTTAACTTCGCAGTATCAGCTGCAGAAACTTCCCCCGAACAGCACTCAGCAGTAATACCTCCATCCTTTTTCTTCAGGCTATCACCAACACTTTTCCCATCATCAGCCTTGTGCTTTTTGGAAGCTCTCTCCTCTCCACCATTCACATCATCTCCTTTGCCATTCTTTTCCTTGTCAACATCCTCACTGAAGTTCCAGCTTGGGAATTCATCAATATTGCCAGGCTCAATCACTTTTTCTATTGAGAATTTAATCTCATAGACCCATGGTTTGACAACAAACTCCTTTATCATAGGGAAGCTTTTGATGCTCCTGACTTCAACCTGAAATCTCACCACACCTAGGTCCGCCAGAATTTGCATGTCCACATCATCTACTGCACCAATAAGTGAACCGACCTCACAAATTCCTCTGTATTGCTTCATTTCCTTTGGAACCCCCTCAGCCCTAGCCCAAACAGTGTGAAGCCTAGCTTTGGGTATCACATCATCTTCCACCTTCAGAACTTTAATGTATGCTTGAGTACCTCGTAGCTTGAATTCCTCAAAGTTAACCAGGCTGTCGAGTTTCTCTGTATTGGGGAATTGCACTATGAAGTCCACACCTCGTTCTACTACCTTCCACGTCCAGTTCCACTGAAATTGAGCCATAAGTCCACCATACAGTTGCTGAGTATCCAGCTTTCCATTTACTACTCGGATCAAACCGAGAGTGGAAGCTTTATCTGCTTTGTGATCCAATCTTGCATGCTGAGCCACAAAGAAACCTAAGCTTGGGTCAGCAAGTCCTACCGCTGGCATTACAGGCTTCGTTTGCGAGGGCCACACACATCTCTTTGTGATATGCGTTTCCTTTTCACATACAAGACAGGAAACCTTGATCTCACATTCCTTAGAGTTATGTCCTGCGACATCACACTTGTAGCACACTATTTGCTTCTCACCCAAATTGCTACTAGCACCAGATCCAGTATTAGCTGATACCTGACGAGATCCTGCCACTCCAGTAGCCTGCACCGGATCTGCCATCGGTTGAGTCTTTTTCGGCTGGTACTGCAGTCTCGGAGGTGAGCTGCGATACTGATTGCCCTTCCTCAGACCATCATGCGAGTTAGCCCCTCTCCTTTGGTCCAGATTCTTCTGTCTATCTACTTCCCTTCTCCTATCTCCATCCTGCGGATATCTCCTCCTGTCATCCATCTTCCTCCTATTCTTCTTGGATCTCTTCTTCTCTGTGACTTTGGTTTTCTTCTCAATCGCCGGTGAGAGCAGGACTTCTTTGTACGACCTCTTCTCTTGTTGTTTGTCAGCCGCCGCCACCACTCCAACCTTATCTGTATGCAAAGGAAACGTCTGCCCTAGACTACCCGATAGGATATCATCCGAAGTCCTCTCCTGGGCTCCATTTCCTACCAGAGTTGGGCTCAGAAGTCCATTGGGCCGCGGACTCTGTATATCTCTTTCGTTTCCTTCAACCTTATCCGATTGGCGCTCTCTGAATTTTGGTTTCCAATCCATAACATTCCCATCAACCTGCGCAGGTGATCTTCGCAACCACCAATTTGAACAAATCACCGAGTCTATTCGTTTCCTCCCTCTATAACTCTCCTGTGGTATCAAAACCACCGGATCAATTAGAGGAAACAAACGATCTCCAACAGTCACTTCGTGTCCTGGAAATTGAACTCGAGATCCGACCTCAACTGCTTCATCACGCAATCGGCATCTAGCATCAACCAGTAATCCAACATCATCCAGTAACACCAAACGCTGTGCTCTCACTCTCAACAGCATTTCTCCAAAATAGATTTTACTCTGTTCCTGCCCGTAAGAGATTGTAAAGCTTACTGACCATCTCCATGGCGGCGGTTCCAGCGCCCTTGCTCCGGCGTCGGGCTCGCATCCACCAGCACCGAGATGCCGTCTTCCGCTGTCCTCGCCTGGATCTCTGATAGGGTTGCCGCCGCCATCACCTCTCGGATCGGTGTTGGCGGAACTACTCCGAGCGGATCCAGATGGGGGCGCATCTGTATTAACTGCTTCTCTGGCCGCACTCCCCATCTGGGATACGGCACCCATGACGAGCTCGGAGGTTGGGGACGGCTCGGAGCGTTCAACGCCGGCAACGCCATCACGCGCCGCACCGCTGACTACCCCCTCTCCGCCCGCCGCATCTCCGCCCGCCGCGCCTCCGCCTGCCTCTCCGCAACCCATGGAATCCGACGCAGAGCTCGACCTGCTTCCTCGAGAGTCCACTCCGTCTCCTCCTCTCGATTCCTTCGGTCCATGCCCCAGGATCGACGAGGATTCCCCGGTGTAGCGAACCCTCGATCCGCCATGGTTTTGTGAACCGCTCACGCGCGGAACAGGAGGCGGCAAAGGACACCCCACAGTTCCCCCATGAGGAGGCAGAGCATCCGTCAGCGTTGCGCCACGCGGGGCTCCCTCGGAGGTCGCGCCATGGCGGCGCGGGCCCTCGGTCGCCCGCTCCGGGAACAGCCAACGGAGCGCCATGGCGGCGCGGGCAGGCACTAAAATCCCAGGGATGTCTAACCATGCTGGTGAATATGTGCTGCTAGTCTGCTACGACCCACTTGAAGTCCCAAGATGGTAAATGATACAGGTGGTGAATCTAGGGATGCAAGTGGGATTCCACTTGTAGTTCATTTGGAGGTTTCTAGTTTATTTATTTTTCTCAAAATTTAAACTAGAATTTTTCAAATGAACACTACAGGTGGGACTTGGGAGACATAAATGAGATCCCACTTGACATCCTTGGTCAATCTACTAAAAAATGAATGAGGATAAGTCAAGTGACACATTAAGAAGGAGCAAGATTTAGGTGTGGTAAACCTGAGCACACCCTAAACCCAAAACCCTTCAAGTGAACTATGGGACACCAGGGTCAGTCAACAGAGAATTATGAAATCTCAACTGAGGCCCTATTCCACAAGAACAGAAGAAAAACAAAGAATTGGACTTCAAACCTAGATAAAAGCAACCAAAAGAATCTTGAGGCTAACTGGATGATAAGCTTGGCTGAATGAGATTTACGAAATTCTCAGTCGACCTAGCATGAGCAAATCGGATAAAAAATATGCCTGACCACGAAGGTCCATGAAGTGCGCAGAGATGGCACAGTAGGCACCTACGTGGGTCTCAGTTACATCTAGAGATGAACTTCAAATGCCAGTGGACAAATGCATACATATGTAAAAGCCCAATTACACTACAGTACTCTGTGACATGAGGTTCCTTTTATGGTGTAGCAGGCTAATCTAGGGTTCATCAGTTCTACTCCTAGTTCTCACAAACCTTAACCAAAAAAGTATATTCCAAATCAAGTGGTAAAGGATATTGCAGTGGTCGAAAACAAACATCCATGTATCAATATGCTCTACATTTGATGCCACTAATAACTAAACTATAACACTAGTGCTGGAAGTTTGAAATGAGAAACTAGATACTAATCATTGATTCTTCGAGGAGTGAAGAATAAAGTATCAGGTAGATAAACCAGAGTACCAATCAAGGATATTGACATAGTAGTAGATATCACAAAAAAGAGAAATAGATCAACTTATAATGTCAACAATTTGATAACTCATGGAAACCAATATAAACTGTTATGTTCCTCTGCCGGTACATTAACGGATCATTTTCATTCACCACCTTTACTGATCAAAGCAGCCTTGTCCAAAGTTCATTGCAAATTGATACGGAACAGAAATACAAACAGGACAAGAGAGCTCTCATCTCTACAACATCCAAATTCCTTGTTCCTTCTCTGCCTACACTAGCATCTCAGGACCCTGATAGCAACATGTCCCTTACATATGTCGATTGCATGGATTAATGTGTGATCCTCTGCACGGACACGGGGATATGCATGCATGCTCGGGTGTAATAACACCCGACATGTTTAAGACTGATGACTTTGAAATGGCTACCTTGTTACAAGATTGATCTTGTTTTTCATTTTTCACTGCTTTATTTCAAGTGTTAAATATTCCAAAAACTGGCACATAATTAAGGCTGAGTATTAGCTGATCCACCATTATTTTTTTCCATTCTCCTTTTCTTTCAATGGCCCAATTTGCAGCACCATGCAAGGTTCAACACCTAAGAATGTGCAAATATTTAGTACAAATTTGTAGGTGATGCCTAGAGCAGAATATGCAAATGAAAAATACAAGTTCACAAGCCAATAAACGTACTTGCAGACTGACCGTCCTTGCTACTCAGCACCATCCAGTATGCTTCTAACTTTGTCCAAGGAGCTGCGGACAATACAACAAGCTATTGGACTGTAATGTGCACAGCGGAGGGAGAGAGGAGATAATAAGGGAAAGGACCTTTTTGGCAGATTGGGCAAGAGACCCTGGACAGCATTCATTACAATGTTGGCTTTTTGGTTCCTCGCTTGAGGAACTGTGGCAAAAAGTTTTGTTACCTTACAAGGGGATCGCAAACTGAAAACAGAAAAAACAAGTAGAAAAGTTTTACTGGTGGCTTCAGACTGTACCTCGAGGATCTTCAGAATTAGAACTGACTCCAAGATAACATCCGGTAAGTTCATCAACCACCTCATCTTCATTCAACATGTTTTTAAGAAATTTTCGCAATAAACTTGTGTGCGGTACTTGCAGTGTCATCACATACTGCAGAGAGATCCTCTTCAAAGCATATAGTCGTCTTCACATTGTCCTTCTTCAAACTAGGATCCTTCGTACTACCAGCAGCTTCATTGTCTCCATAGTGTCCAGCACCACCCACGCATTCAGAATCTTCAGCACCGTTGATCAGAAAATTTGAACAGCAGCCCTCATCCATGTGCTGCTGCGAATGAAAACCGGAGTAGTTGCTTCCAGTGAGTACAAAATCGTTATCTGCGCTGCAGCTACTCTCTAAGTTAAATTCGTCATCACTCAGGCATTCTTCTCTGGCACCACGTGCAAAAGATCTAAGGCGACTGCTTAAATCCAAGACAGCATCTACTTCAACTTCCTTTCTCTCTTCTGTGAGAATAACCTGCTGAAATTTAGAAGACATTCGAACTAAGAAACCGATTGCACGTAGTGCCAAATCTGGTACATTACTATCATCACACTCAAACAAGCATTCTGTCAAGTACCTCCTCACACTTGCTTTGAATGTTGCCATCTTAACTTCAGAAACTTGACCCATAATGGAACGCAGCAACTTCATATCATTAGTATTAACATCTGGTAGCGACCAAAGAGCATTCAGGATATCTTGCTGCAGTGACATAGTTACACGCGGAAAGGGGAAGAACTCTGACTGTGAGATGATTACTCTGGAGATGCGATGACATGTTTACACTGATAAAATAAGTTTCAAGGTACAGTGGGCACTGTACAGATGAAATCACCTTCCTGTGAAGAAATCATTTGGGGACTGTCCTTATGCGATCTGGAAAATAAGAATATGTCATAAGCTTTCACTAAGAAAGTCAAGATGTTACCAATGAAGATGATTTCAGATACCAGGAGAAATAAATATTTTGTTCTAAAATAATGAGCTCTCATGAGCGCATCATTTATAATTTTCACAAGGATCATGGAGATATGAGTTCTACTCATCATATAAACTTCAGCGCAGCGACAGAGTTAGCTAACCTATACTGAGACTTGCAATCTAAGATTGAACATTTTCCATGAAACAAGTATAAGGAGATGTGATTTTCTCTACTCTATGGCGACCTTTAAGAGCATCTCCAAGCGGAGCCCCCAAATCCGGCCCCCAAAGTGTCCGCGGACGCGTCCGGACGCATCCGCGGACACCGACCGGACAACCCCCATAGTTGGGCTCCTACAACCACATCCCCTAAAATGTTGTCCCCAAACTCATACAAACCATGCAACGTCGATCCGATACATACCGGATCCGCATTACAAAACATAGTGGTTCAAAATCAAATGAAATTAACAAGTTTAACAAGTTGTCCGATACAAGAATGAGAAGTGTTCTCTTCTTCTTCAAGGGGCGGTTCCACCGGAGCCATCTAGGCCGAGGTCATGGTCGGAGATCTTCTTCTTCATCATGAGGATCCACTTTGCGCTAGGCTCATCCAAGAGAGAAGCGTCTTGGAACATGATCCTTTGTTCCTCGGTAATTCTTGCAACATTGACTTTCTCTTGTTCCATCGCATAGGCATCCGCCATCTTCTTTTGCTCCAATTGGAGCTTCATCCAAGCCTCCTCCTTCACCAATTCCAACCTTGCCCTCTCAATGTCCATCCTCTCCTTGAGTCGGAGGCGATCAAACTCCATTCTTTCCCTTTGCAAAGCCAAGAAGGCGTCATACCTCTCGGCCTTCTTGTCCTCTCTTTCTTTCTCCAACTTTTGCATGGATTCATCCTTCTTTGAGAAGATGTCCTTCCATGTGGTGGACATCTTCGTGGCGGCGCCGTCTCGAGCCGCTCGATCCTTCTCCCACCTCCTCCCCATCATCATCCTCTTCCGGCCACTTCCGGTTTCGGACGGCCCATCTTCTTCATCAAGTCCAATTGGGATGGAAGAACATGATCCATCATTTGTCTTCCTCTTGCCGTGTACACCTTCTTGGCCTTCGCCTTGTTCCTTGCCGCAACCTCCGCCGTCGCAATCTCCGTCGGCTCGTCCTCACCCATTGTGTAAAAGGGAGGAAATGTGGGTGCCGACGGATCCTGTGATGGCGGATCGACCCCATTTCGGATCAATTCCATCATACATTCATGCTTATCATCCTAAGCATGCTAAGAATTACACTACGGACCTAAAATTGACTGGGAACTATGTAATTCGGATAGAGATTCATACCGCAAAGTCAATTTGACTTCCGTCGAACAGGTTGTGGACGAGGTCGGTGGCGGTGACGCCGGAAGAAGCTCGCGTCCGCTGGAGCGGCGGAGACTCCCCCACCGCCTCCTCGTCCTGCGTCGGCGGAACCTGCGACGGGTACTCATCCGCGATGAGGCACGTCTCCTCCCGGTTCGTCGTTGAGGATGTCGACCTTCTCGCCGCCATGCCCACAGCCGAAACCGGCGCCTGCATCGGGCGCCGGACCACGGGCACGGGAGTGGTCAGCGCGGGCTCGTCGTCCTGTGTCTCCGCGTTGGCAATCCTATTCGCCTCCTCCAGCGCCGCCAGCGCCGCTTGCTCCTTCTTCTCCTGCTCTCGTAGGCGCTGCTTGCGGCGCCGCGCCCGCCGCGCAACGGTCTCCGGCTTCAGCGCCGAGTCCGCCGCTTGCTCGACGGACTGGGAGGATGCGCCATGCTCGACCGAATCGATGGCTCCTTCCGCCTCCATCCGGATTTGCAGGTGGACGCGGCGGGAGGAATGAAAATTACCGGCGGGAATTGGAGGCGGAGAAGGGGATAAGTGAAAGTGGCCGGCGCCGAAATTTGGGTTCATATTTGGTGGAGCCGCCTTGACAGATCCGACGTGGCGGACGCGTCCAGGCGGCCCCAAACCCTCCCCACATATGGGCTGGCTTTGGGGGGAACCGGACCGCCCGGACGTTTGAGGAGGCTTTGGGGGCCGCCCTTGGGTGGCACATTTCAGCCCAAACCGCGTCCGGGCTGTCCGCCCGGACGTTTGGGGAGGGTTTGGCAACCATGGTTGGAGATGCTCTAACATCCTCAACCATACAGCTACTTTTAGTAAAATGCCGGATTTCAACTATAAATCGTTTGCCGAAATTGCTGAGCACTGCTAACAAACAGCAAGAAGAGAAAATAACCGCCACATTCTCCAAAATCTGAAGCACCTAGTCGACACTACAATACAGAGCACCGGCAGGGAGAAGAAAGACAATTCTGCCGGTCTCCACGGGCAGAGGTAAGGGTGCGCGCTATTCGCTAAATCCAGTATGACCAACCTCCAGCGAGTAGTTTGTAGCAGCAGCAGGCAAAGCACAGCTGACAAGTGACGATTGCAGACGTTGTCGAGCAAGCAGCAGGGGTAGCCACTAAGCGGGTATACAGATTACAGCGGCGGCCAAGCAGGCAACAGGCAGCAGCCGCCAAGTCCAATCGGCAAGCACCAGCGGCCAAGCAGCAGGCCACCAGCGAGGCAAGCACCAGCGTCCAGCGGCGAGAAACCCTGCAAGCGGCAAGCGCCTGCTCCTGCTCGCTCCTGGGCTCTCAGGTCCTCGTTACTGTCTCGGGCAGAGAGATTGGGAATGGAGATGCGTGCCGGGGTAGGAGTCGGGCCACTAGCCGCCACCGCAACAGGTCTACCACTAGGGTCATGGGACTGCGCATCTATGGAGAACAGGAGAAACCATGGAGGTGCCGTGCGAGTGGTGCGACGGTGGAGAGTGGAGGCGGCAGGGGACGGGATGGAAAGGGAGCCAGGAGGAAGGCACGCTAAGGCAGTTGGGTTGGGCCCAAATCGGCTAAACAAGATGATCATGGAGTAATGGTTGAGATTGGGCCAGCCCGTCATGGCCCGGTCACCAATAGCGTCAGCCCAAATGGGATGACCCGGCACAAACACTATTCGTGTCGGGCCAGACCACTTGCCTGTCTGAAACCCGACCCGGCGAGCCCATGAGGCCCATGTTTCGGCTTGTTTTTTCGAACAAATCCAAACTAAATACCAAAAAAAAAACTAAACAAATAGGAAAAAATACATACAAAAGAGAAAAGGAGGCCTCATGTGCCGTCCTTTTTCATTTCGTACCATGCTTCGTGTCGTGCCGAGAAGCTTGAGGTTCTTCATGCCTTGCCCGAGCCGGCCCACGTGACCGAAAACAAAAGAAAGTCCGCTCACCAAGGGCCTCGTGCCTGGCCCAACCCGATTTAGCTGAGATAACAAATTCTTGAATAAAAAGGCCAACTAGATAACAATTTTCTAACCCTCAAAAAAAAAAGATAACAATTTTCTAAAAATGATTAGAAAAAAGTTACTCAAAATATATACAGCTTCTTCTCTCCACTGTAACGTGCCTCATGCGGCATGCTTAATAAATTGCAAAATGAAAAGGTTTTGATGAGGTTTTCTTTCTAACGAAAATGCCTAAGTGCATGGATTAAAAGTGAGACATAAATGTCCATTTAGGCTATTAACCTCTATTTTCTTGTTTTGATCTTAGTTTGTCCTCCAATAAATTATTATAGATGACACTCTAAACATCTTTGGGCCTTGTTTGGAACAAGCGAATTCAATAGCTTTTTTTTTGGTACATCTCAAACGGTGTTCTTTTGTTCGGACATCCCCATAATCTATCAGTGTAGGTGTTTGGACACAACATCCAAACTAATGGGGACCGACCATCCTCCATTTCAGCTATTTAACTTTATCTACTTGTTTTGATCTTAATTTGTCCTCCAGTAAATTATTATAGATGACACTCTATATATCGTTGTGCCTTGTTTGGAACAAGCGGATTCAAGAGGTATTTTGGGTATCATAGCATCTCCAACGATGTCCCGTTATTCTGTTCGGACGTCCCCACATTCTATCTGTTAGGAGGCGTTCGAACACAACATCCGAACTAATGGGGACCGACCCTCTTCCATTTCGTCTATTCACATCTATCTGGTTGTTTTGATCTTTATTTGTCCTCCTATAAATGTTATAGATGACACCTAAAGTATCTTTGGGCCTTGTTTGGAACAATCGGTTTCAAGAGGGTTTTTTTGGGTATCAGAGCATCTCCAACGACGTCCTTGTTATTCTGTTTGGGCATCCAATCTATCTTTTTGGAGGCGTTTGGACACAACATTCAGACTGGTTGGGACCGACCCTCCTCCATTACGGATATTTACCTCTATCAATCATCTAAGTTTGTCCTGCAATAAATATTATAGATATAATTATCAAGAAATAAAAGCACACAAAAATGTAGACGTCATAAATCATAATCGTTTCGAGAGATTGCATTATAGTACCAAAATGGAAAAAAAATACATCAAATTATTCCTTCCAACACACCATGTAGACATGAAATAAGCCATCGTTGCAAGCAATTGTGCTTGAGCTTGTTCAAACCAAGCCTTCATATTACTATTGATATGCAGTGTCCTCAACATATTATTTACTTATTGTCAAGACTACATATTGTTGTGGTTGCTGCTGGGCACATTTGGCCATTTATTCTTCTTGTGGCTGTAGGGGTGTCCCCGTTATATTGTTTGGACGTCTACATAATCTATCCATTTGGAGCGTACGGACACAACATCCGAACTAATGGGGACCGACCCTCCTCCATTTCTGCTATTTACCTCCATATGATTGTTTTGATATTAATTTGTCCTCCAATAAATATTGTAGATACAATTATCGACAAATAAAAGTACACAAATATGCAAAAGTCATAAATCATAATCGTTCTGAGATTCCATTAAAGTAGCAAAATGATTGGGGGGGGGGGGGAGCAAAATTGTTCCATCCAATCACACCACGTAGACATACTTCAAACCAAGCCTTCATCTTACTACTGGTATGCAGTGTTCTCTTTACTTATTGTCAAGATTACATATTGTTGTGGCTGCTAGGCACATTTGGTCATTTTTTCCATGTTTTTGGTAGTTCTAGGTTGACGTGACCGTTTCACACAAAACATACTTCAAACCAAGCCTTCATCTTACTACTGGTATGCAGTGTTCTCTTTACTTATTGTCAAGATTACATATTGTTGTGGCTGCTAGGCACATTTGGTCATTTTTTCCATGTTTTTGGTAGTTCTAGGTTGATGTGACCATTTCACACAAAACATACTTCAAACCAAGCCTTCATCTTACTACTGGTATGCAGTGTTCTCTTTACTTATTGTCAAGATTACATATTGTTGTGGCTGCTAGGCACATTTGGTCATTTTTTTCCATGTTTTTGGTAGTTCTAGCTTGATATGACCGTTTCAGACAATATGTGCATGTTCTTTTTTTTGTTATGTGATGTATAATTATTGAAATATTTTCACACAAAACATGTAGAAAACAATGTAATGGCCACACCCTCGCACAAGTTCGGGTCAACATTTTGACCATCCAAACATGAATTCTGACTCAACTTCAATATCAACTATAAGTTTCAGCTACATAACACATGCAAATAATTAAAATTGATGGTATTCAAGCTCAACATCAATATTGTTTGATATTGTCATTTGAAATGCAATGCCAAGCCTCTGAGCCGTCGACATCCATTTGGGAGATCATCGGCCATTTGGAAAATCGCATCATCTCCGAGGCTCAACTTTCATACCTTAATTGGCTTAGTATATTGATAAACCTGAAAAATAAAACAAAATTTGAATTTTCATACAAAAGCGTGCCGATGCTTCTGCAAGTACCTAGTACGAGTATAGTGATGGTCAAATTTTTCTAGTAAAAGTTTTGGATTACCTAAAAGGTTTTAGAGAGAACTAATAAATTGAAGTATGCATATTGGAATTGCGGGTTTGAGAAGGCCGTATAGGCGACCGACACACCATTGCGTCACCGACCGACCGATGTGCGTATCATTCCGCCCGGCCTAACGATCGCGCCATCCCAATGGATAGACTGAGAGAGAGGAAGAGAACCATCCGATTCAGGGTGTCAAGCGGGACGGGCTGACGTACGGATGACAGTACAAACCTAGTGTGAATTTTGCACAAGTGATGAATAGATTATATATGTGCTAGCCGATGCGTTTTGCGGGCCGAAACGGGGTGCCGCTTGAAACCCTAATATTCCGATTCCACACTCCCACGTAGCCAAGCAACTGGATGGGTTGGTTGGGCACCGAGCGGAGTGCCGATAGGAAAGCGAGGTGAGAAATGCCGGCACATGATGATCGATCGCGATCGGTGGTGAGTCACGGCACACACGGCGTGTCGGCGTGGGCTTGCTGCTGGCTGAAATCTTCTTTGCCCGCTTCCCGAGGGGAGACGCGCGCCACTGATCACGCGATCCGCGGTACAGTTGCCACACATGACACAGCTGTACGCATCACCGAGACGTACTCAGTACCACCCACACATCGCGGATCTTTTTTCCCCGGCGTCGATCGACGTAGTGGTACAGAAAAAGGAGCGCCCGATCGTCGTACGCATGGAGCGCTTGTTTTCTCTTACCGGTGCACCGGAGGGGCCTCTTGGAATGTACGGTGGCGAGAGGCCTGCCTGTATGTATAGGATGGGCTGGAGCGGGCGCGCGCGGCAAGAAACGGCGGCGACGCCATGCCCTCGGCCGTGTCCCCGCGCGCATTTATAAAGGCCTGAGCTAGCTCGCGGTGTTGCAGATGCGCATACACACGCATGCACGCGCCCGGTGCGAGGCGAGCCCAGCTAGATCTCCACATCGTTGCACGTCCGTGCTACCGCCTACGCACCACCAAACCATACAATCGATCGATGTTCTATCATGTCTCAGCCAAATGGGCCGGAGTTTGCATCTGGATCGATGACGCGATCGATCTGCCGCTCATACATAAACTGGAGAAATCGATCGTGGAAAAGGTTACGGAGCAGCTGAGATTCAGAGCCATACTTACTGGCAAAGATCGATCACTACATTATTACGACATAGTAATTCACATGCGATGCGATCCATACGGTAAGATGCATGCATGTTGTCGTAGCCAAGGGATGGATGGATCGATCGAGCATGCCGGCCATCCTTTCTTCCAACCCGTGTGTGGTTTCTGGACGCTGGTCCTCCTCCTCCTCTCCCTACATCATATCGGGCCAAAGTCCAAACCGTACGTACGTGCAGCCCAGCCGGAAAA
Organism: Poa pratensis; assembly: GCA_947311845.1. NCBI lineage: Eukaryota > Viridiplantae > Streptophyta > Magnoliopsida > Poales > Poaceae > Poa > Poa pratensis. The sequence continues at coordinate 18,627,725 of CAMZMU010000111.1, forward strand.
CACCATCCATATATAATTCTACTCTACTCCTCCTAGTGTCACTAACACTTTTGCTCTTTTACGTACTGTACTAGGAGCTAGTATTTTTCTTGCCCAACCAAAGTTACTACTGCTACGTACGAGTAGCATACGACCAACATCGTCGATCGAGGAGAGATTTGCGAGGAGCATGCACGGGACGACACTTACAACCTTCCAACGACAGACATATCGATCGATCGAGATCGAGAATGCATCCTGATATACTTACTGTATATAGTAATGCTAGCTGTGCACTTGCTGTTGGTGGTAGTACTACTGGAGGCCGGCGGCCACAGCAGAGCACAGGGGGGTGATCTACCGCATTAATCCTGCTCCCCGGCCGGCCCGATCGATCACGGCAAAAGTCAGTCTAGATGCATATGCCAGCACGCACGTCCGACTACTGCTTCATCACGACGTGGCTCCTATGCGATCGACGCAACGGACTCATCATGCATGTGTCGTGCGGGGGCAAGGCAGGGCACACGCTGCAGGTGCAGCCTGCTGAAATAATAATCAGGAGCACGCCACGCAGCACCTTACCACGCAGTGCACACATGCATGGCGGGGGGTGGATTATCAATAATCATTCCACGGTTTTTCCTACCACTACCACCGGTTAATCAATAACAATATATGCCGATCTCCAAGCTAGGTATGGCCGACCAATTGATCTTCATCTTTGATCCGTATCTGTTGTCCTCGATGTACACTACGTGCTCCATGCTACGGCTAGCTTAATCGTTGACGCTGAATTGGAAAACAGTGCATGAAATCAGCAGCCTAAATTCTAAGATCACAGTTTGGCAAAACGCCTACATTCAGCCATTCAGGCGAGTATCGTCTCCGATTTAGGACATTGTTTGGTTCCTATTTGCAGTTAGGCTTCACGGTCTGTTCCTAGTCTAGGTCCCACACATCAGAGACGGAGCATAGCCCAATGTTTTGGCAGGATATATATATATATAGTTAGGCAAAAAATGTTTTGGCAGGGTTTCGGAGTAGGTCAGAGTGTGTGTAGGCAAACAAGCAATCCATCGATCGATCGAGGCAGACAGAGTTGACAGAGACGCAGATCAACCGAGAGGCCGGCCGGCCGGCCGGGAAGACGTCTAGATAAATACTCCATGCATGACGAGTTAGCAGCGCGCGAGTAGTAGCATTGACACCATTAATGGCGTCTCAAATACACGGCCACGTCTGACGGCAAAAGTGAGCGGTGCCCCTGCCAAAGCCTACCTATATAGCTCCCGCTCCGTCCCCCCTCTCCCTCCCTACATGCACTGTTGCGCGAGCATGCACGACCTCCACTTTGCAGTCGATGGAGTCAGGGAGAGACTGTAGCTGATCAAGGCCTGCGCGCGCGAGGCTGCCGCAGCATCCACTATACCCCGGCCGTTTACTTGCCGCTGCGGCGACGCAGAGTAGTCCACTGTCGTTGCCTCGAACGCAGCACGCGGAGACAATCTCTGTATGCCTCCCGACTGCTCGCGGCCAGCCATGGATGATGCATTGAAGTCTCGCCGCCTGCCGGAGTCCAGCTTCAGAGCTTCTGCCGCCGCGCGCATGCATGCACACCGCGCCGGTCGCCGTGCCCGGCAGGCCATCACTGATCCGACGGCGGCGCTCTCCCGTCTGAAGCTGACCTTTCTCCAGAACATGCACGAGCTGCGACGCGGTGCAGTTTTCGCTTTTCATTTCTCTCCGGTGACAAGGACGAGGATCGGTTGGCAGGCACGCGGCTGCATGATCCGTGCCTGTGCGTATAGGAAACTCCCGCCAATTTTCTGGCACGCCTACTGTTGGCACACCCTCTCCGACTCCGCTGCCGATCATCCACTGTGCGCGCCATGGGCAGCAGTCAACACAGTGCTATACTCTACCTCCTGCATAGGCTTTTTATTTTGTCTTGTATTCAAGGGGATGAACAGTACCTTGCGAAAGGTCAAAGGGATCGAATGATTCGCCATGATAAGGAAAATAAATTAAAGAGATGCAAGGAGAGGATGTGTCGATCACGACCACTTCCATTATCGAAGTATATGTGGATCTCTCAGGAAAATAAATATGTAGGGGCCGGGTGAGTCACTCACGATCTCGATTTTTCTTCAGGAGCTAGCATCCATGTTCGCAGCTAAGCAAGCGTGCGCAGTGCACTCGCCACTCGGGAAATAACTAAACTATGTTTTCTTCAACGGTAAGTTTTTTTTTTTTTTTTGAAACGAGATAAAAGTTTTGTCTTTTATATTGATACTAGTACAATTGCACGTGCAACGCACGTCTTCAGCTCTTCACAACTTTTTGGAGGTCTACTACACACTTTCCTAGTTTACATAGATTTTGTAACCTGAACTTTGTCTCGGTTAGCCCCTACAGTCTTGTGAGAGCCATACTGCAACCAACCCAGCGAAACATCAGTGTCGTCCGCCCCCTATTTTCATAGCTTTGTGACCTGATCAGTGATAAAACTGCTTAGTATCTCTCTTTAACTTTCAGAAAGGAAATCTTGCAACAATGACACTGGTTGATGGCCTTGTTACTGCCTGCATTTCAGAAGTAGACAGAATTCCCCAATCTGACTGCGCATTGTGCGAAGATCAATCCAGAAGGTTCAGGTAAAAGTAATCCTAGAATTCCATTCCAGCAAAACAGTGTGGTGAAAAGATTTGATATTTGTATGTATAAGTGTATGACTGTTTGACCTATAAAGTAAAAAATAACAAGTCCTGTCAGAACGTTTGTAATTTCCATCTATAAAAGCACGCATAACTTGATGCATCGTAAGATCACTGCAAGGAAATAGAATTATTTTCGAGTGCAGAGTGAGACATCAACTGAACTGAACTCCACGTACCTGGAAGATGCATGTACCAGCGTTCTCGCACGACGCGACTAAGCATATACATACTGAATGTGCCTTTACCCAGCGCCGAGGGTTACATCAGCTGCAATGGGCGACGGGGCAAGGATTGCGCTGCGACGGAGGTCCTCCTCTATGTGGATTACGCGAGCGGACGGACGGGCTACCGGCCGCTAGGTGAGGTCGGCGGTAGATTCATCGGTGTGTGAGGTCGAGCGCAGGGCGGCGGCGGCTTTCCCGGTGTGAATGGTCTGGCGGTTGGCGGCGGTGGATGGCAGGCGGTGGCGGACGATTTGTGCCTATTTTTTCTAGTGTCGTGCATAGCGGCTGGCGTGTGTCGCTTGCCGGCGAGGAGGCGACTGCTCGGCGCCGAGATCCTATCCGCCTAGCAGGTTGCCTGTATCCGGGCGCCGCTCGGCCAGCGAGGACGCCGCCGCTCGTCGCCGAGCTCCAATCCGCCGAGCGCGGCTCGTGCGGGGCGGTATCCGGCGGGTGCAGCGCAGTCGCCGGATGATTTGGAGCTGGCGCGCGCATGCTGGAGCTTCATCCACCTCCGCGTCGTCGGCGGGCGGGCTGCCGCCGGAGGAATTGGGGCCGGCGCCACTCTGCGCAGCCTCCCTGCCGGTAACGTGGAAGGAATTGGGGATTCTTATCCTTTTGAGAAGAATGAGAAGAATAAAAGAAACGAAACGGTATGGTGGCATTTTGCTCGTAATATGTGATTTGGTAGGAGAGCAAAACAGTAAAAAGTGGACGTGGAATGATCTAGACCGTCGACAATATTAAACGTCTCATATTTAATGTATCAACACAGCACAGTACAAGTTTGCTCTTTTAATAGTATAGTTGGCATGTACGTGCAACACCGTCTTCGTAATTAAAGTAACAATTTACAAGTAGGAAGGATTATAAATGCAAAAAAAAAGTAGGAAGGATTACTTCTTTTACAATTTTGTATCGGTTTTAGATTTTATATTGCAAAGAAAACGATACTTATGTAAGCACCATGGAACACACAAATCTCACACGTATATTAATGGTGCACGTATAAGTAGTACATAGATATATTAACAAATCAACAGAAAAATATAACCTCAATTATGAAAGTGAACAGGCAGATGTAGTGCAAAATGTATTATTATGGAGGGATTTATAAATAATTGTTTACATTAATAAACCAGTAATCTGTATAATAATCAGAACTTCCCTAATATAAGGAAAGTTTTTTTTACCTGATATAAGGAGAGTATTTGGAACAACTTATTTTTCTTGGTGAAATCAAATTATTCAGCAAATTAAATATGATTGTAAATTTATGGGTTTAAAGCAAGTCCATTTATTCATCAAATCATAGAACCACCGATTGTCAAATGTTTAAGAAAAATGAGTTCTCTTACCCAAAAATGAAAGCATTGGGTTGGCGTGCAAGTATGTAGAAAAAAATTATAATCATACCGTGCCGCCAGAATGGGGAATGAGCACGTCGCAGCAACAACACGTTGTACGATTGAACCCGTAGCTTTTTCATCTTGTGTTCACGTCTCTCTTCTATCATGAGCAATTGCTCGCCATCCTCTTTTATTGCAAGTTTTGCACCCTGTGTTCAAAGGAAGCTCCAACCGATCTTGTTCAGGAAAAAAAAGATGAGGTCGAATTGATCTATCCGGTCACCACACACACTAGGCCTGGGCGTTGACTCGTCGCTGATGAAGGGACGGATCTTGGTGCGCCTATGGAGATACTTGGTGAGCATGACGCCGTTGCAGCTGGGGTTGGGCGCCACGCCCTGGAGCTAGTGCGTGAACTGGATACTATTGTAGCCGAGGTCTGGCACTCTGGCGATTCCTAGACTGCCGGCGGCTGCCTCTAACTGTCCATCCCGAATTGCAGATCTGGCCTGGTGTAGACGCCGTGACGACAAACACGCCACGGCCACCCATGGTCTATGTTTCGTCTGCGTAGGAAGGACATCCAGATTTCCCGACGCTGGACCGAGCTCCAATCCCAGAAGTGCCATCTAGCCGGAGCACCATGGATGCGTGGGAGCACCAAATTGGAAGGGTATCGACAAGAGAAGCAGCGCTGGAGGGGGCCGTGGTGGGTTGGGCGTCTGCGTCGGCGTGGCAGATCCGCCGGTGAAGGGAGATGGATGGTTGGGCGGCACACGGTGGTTGTATGCCAGGGCGGCGAGCATCGGTCGGAGGAGCTACGATCCGAATTGTTCTTTTTTCATCGAGGAGAACATAGGAAATAAAACGAACCGGTACAATGGCATTAGCAGTATTATGTGATTTGGTGGGAGGATAAAACGGGCAAAAGTGGATTTGTGTTGAGTTGTCAAACATTGGAGCGATCTGAACCGTTGGCCAAATATTGAAAGGCTCAGATTCAATGTATCAACACAAGTTTGCTCTTTTAATAATAGTATAGATAGGAGAAGCAAACATGACACGGCCGAGGTCAAAAAGAAAAAAATCATACATGACAGGGCGTACTAGACGAAGGATCTCATTCTACACCGTCTAATCTCTCAGAAAGATATATCGTCATATCTTCACAACGCTACAACGCGGCGCGATCTGAGGATCGGGAAGAAGATCAGGCGAAAACGTCCAGCGCCGTCGGTGGCGGGAAATCACTTCCCCCTGGGCCAGCAAGGCCAATCAAAGCTTCATCCGCTGCCGTCATGGACGGCAGGTTCAGCCTGAGGAGGGTCCTCAACCCATTGATTGCCGAATCAGAGAACGGAGCCTTCTTGCAGGTGTTCGTGAATTCTTTCGTAGCCTCCACCAGGGGCATATCTCCAAAGTCGAGCCCCATTTTCTTGTGGAGGACACGCTGCGCTTTCCGACCGCTGGGAGTTGTGGCTTCGCCGCGAGCCTGCTGCTGCGACGTTCGGGGTCGGGCAAGGCCGCATGAGCATGTGGCATTGGCGGAGTAGGCGTTGGCAGCAGCGGCACAGCCGGCAGGCTGAACAGATCTGCGACGCAGCGTATCGCGATGCCTGCTGAGGGAGCGTCATCAATATCGGTAGCGAGGAGGTTCCCAATCGTAGCAGCCTCCTCGTCAGCGTCAATGACGTCCGCGACGAGCTGAAACTCCCGCGTCGCCAAGTCGCCGTCGTCATCAAGGTTGTCTTCGTGCGCCACCTCCTCGCCGTCCGGCAGCAACTCAAGCTGATCCAGCTCGACGAGGCCTGGCAGAAGCTGCTCCATCTTCCCGTCTACAACCTCATCCTCATCATCGTCACTAGAAAATCCCCCGTCGCACAGCGCGTCGCCAGGCGAGATCAACACCGGGTCATGTCCAGTCAGCAGCAGGTTAACCGGCGCTGCAATGGAGCTGATTAACTGCAGCAGTTCACCCCCTTCATGCACAAAGCCGTCATTGTCTGTCCCGGACAGCACAGGCGATCGGGGGTGGACATCGTCGTTGTTGTCAAGGCCGTCTTCGTGCGCCACCTCCTCGCCGTCCAGCAGCGTCACCTGCTGACCCAGCGCGGCGAGAGGAGCACGTGGCATCGGACATGGGTCAGAGTTGACCGTAACTTGGCCGGCGGCCGGGCTCGAAGCTGCAATGGTGAGTGGGGCGTATCGTGGCGTAGATGGTGAGCACGGTGATCCTCCTTCATTCCAGGCTTCAATCCCAGCATCAGTGGGGGTCGGAGATGTGGAGCTCGGCTCTTGGGTCCAACCTGGCGGGAAGGGCCTCACAGCCCTGACTAGGAGGGCGGCCGCCCTTGAGTTCCAGTCGCGCAGCGCCGCCGATTCCATGAGTAGAGCCTTGACGGCCGTGTCGAGACAAGCCTGGAGCTCGGCGCGTAGGGAGGCGGCCTCGTCGGCGAGGATGGCACGGACAACCGCCTCCGTGATCTCGGCGCGGGGTGGCGGCTGCACCGATGGCAGGGGCGCCGGCAAGATCTGTAGAACCTCCAGGACAGGCTGAGGCGTGGAGGAGGCAGAAAGTCGGAGCCCACCGCGGGCACGCTTGTGTCGAAGGCGTGCATCAGAGGCCTCCACGGCCTGATCTGCACCATGGCGCCCTCGGCCTTGACACAGCCGCGCTTGAGCACCTCCGTGCAGTGAGCCTTGTGCTCAAACTTGACGAGGAACTGCACCGGCTGGTGCGGGCAGACGGAGATGTCACGGTGGCTAAGGCGGAATTCCTTGCGGATGGCGCAGTCGACGGCGAGGGCGTCCACCTTGCGTTTGTCGCGCATGTTGACAACCGAAGCAATGGCAGCCGTCTCCTCCCAGTTCTTGACATCCTCATCAAGCTCGCGCGTCATGGTGAAGATTACCGTGTCTTCTGCCGGTCTCGAGGCCACCGCCCCGGTGCCGCTGTAAGCCAAAGGTGGGGGAGGCGGGAGCGTCGGCAGAGCCAGGAGCGAAGCCGCAGCAACCTTGGCCCACGAAAGAGCTCCTTTCGCGAGCGGGGAGGAAGAGGGGCGGCGCGGCGGTGGGCGAGGGCGTGCAGGGGCCAGCTTGACCTGCTTGGCGGCGAGACGGAGTGGACAGTCGCGCTCCTTGTGGCCAGAAAGGTTGCAGGTGAGGCAGCGCACGGGGTCGCGACACGTGCCGGAGCCGTGGTGCTTGAGAGGAGCGAGGCAACGGCCACATTTCCCCTCGGTGCGCCTATTGAAGCGCCGCTTGGCCGCGTCCTGCTGGGAGCTGCGCGAAGGGGACCTCGCCACGCCGCTGCGTCGGTCGGAGTGCCCGTCCTGTCGTGGGCGGCGCCGCGATTTTGGGGATAGCCATCCCTCGTCGTCGTTTCGGGCAGAGGGAGCCACGGAGGGAGAAGACGCGCCATGGTACCCTGCCGAACCTAGGTAGGTGGAGGGCGCGAAGACGACAGGGCGGAGCAGAGGCGCATTGAGGAGCTGCTCCTCTGCAGCACTGGAGACGTCCTTGCCGCCATTAATGTGCTGAGGGAGCGGGATGGTGAAGGTGACCCTCCTCTGGAACGGAGGGCGCCGAGCAGTAACTCCAGACTTGAGGATGCCCCTCGGCGGCACAGCGGCGTTGAGATGGGTGAAGGAGCAGGTGCAGCCGTAGGCGAGGGGGAGCCCTCAGATTTCCAGTGCAGCAGATCCGCGTTGACCCGGGAGCAGACCTCCGGTGGCGTGTCGAAGATGGAAGCAAAGGGGTGGCCTCCTGCCAAGCCTTCACCGCGCGGCGAGCCACCCGTCGCAGCCGAGCTTGGACTCGGGCACGATTTGGACGGGCGCGGCGCATCCAGATCCGCCCAAGGCGACGGAGGCAGAGATGTGCCCAGGAACACGGGGACGAAGTCGCGAGGCAGAACGGATGGTGGAGGAGGGGGCCGCGACGGGCCAGAGCATGGCGCAGAGGCGGTGGGGCAGCGGCCAGCCGGCCGTCGCGCGGTGCCAGCCTGCGGGCGGCAGAATCGCCTGGTGGTGGAGGGAGCCTGTTGGCGCCGTCGATCTGGTGGAGGGTGGCGCAGGGGGCGGAGGCGGCGCCGGCGGGTGGGCGCGCGGGCGACCGCCACGCGCTTCATGAGAGCCGTTTGCAAATCCATACGCAGACGCGTGCCCGCTGTCCGTGCCCGAGCTCGCCTCCTGCGAGTCCGGCACGACGGTGGATCCCGAGCGCGTCGATCTAGTTGGAGAATCCGCCAGTCCAGGGACGCTCGCGAGCTGCGGGAACAGCTCGAGGGTCAGATCCCGACCATGGAGAGGTACCGGGAAGCCAGGCAGGCAGCGCGGGGCCGAGGGCGGCGCGGGCTGCGGCGTGGAGGCGGCGCAGGGGGCCGTGGTGGTGGGCGCGAGCGCCGGAGCGGCGCTTCCTGGCTCGGCGGCGCCGTCTTCGCATGCTGCAGGGTCTAGAGCTTCTAGGCCGGCAGCCGGGATGGTGGCGGTGTTGGGGGAGGTCGTGGTGGTGTGGCTACGGGCTTGGTGGTGGACGGAGGCCGCCGGAGTGACGGCCGTCGCTGGTTCGCCCGCGTCGCCCAGGCTGTCGCGAGAGCGGTCGGGCATTTTGAAAATCACGTGACAAACTTGTTGTTCACGATCGTAAGTATATTAACATGTGGAGTAGATTCGGATGCAAAAACGGCCGGGCAAGATCTGATGCCGCGCGCGTGCAGCAACGCGTCGGCCGTACAGGAGAGGAAGCCACTAGAGTTGTTTCCGTTTGATCCAAGAAGACGACTCCACACCGTCCCGATCGCCATCGCCAACTCGATCGATTAGCCATTTATTAGTTCATCCTAGTTTCTTTTTTGTCCTTGTATTTGCTTTAGTAGTTAGATCATTGGCCGGCGCATTTACAGAATAAGTTCATGTGTAGAGGGGGGGGGGGGGGAGATAAAGTCGAGAAACTTCAGTGGACTTGGCCTGGAACAAAGTCGTGAAAGGAGAAGGAGACAAAGGGTGTGGGAAATTAACCTTTTGCCCTCGCTCGATCGGCTTTCTTTCTTTCTACGGTTTTTTTCTTTTCCTTTCTTGGATCGACATCCTTGTGGAAAAACTTTGGTCCTGACTATGGAGCGGCGCCGCGTATATGTCGTCCTGTGCGGCGGCAGTTGTACGCGCGTTGCACGCGTATATCTCAGTTGCCCGAGTGTCATCTGGTGCGGGAGAAAAATACAACACGCGCGGCAGAGATCACACAAGTCGAAGAAAAAAGGAACTCGCATGCATGCAGCTGGGTGCATGCCATCCCGGGGCCCACTCGCATGCTTTATCCATGGCAGGCTGCAGCACAATGCCTATACGGTTCTCCATAGCTGCATGTCTCTTCAGAGCCTTATGACGTTGAGTTCAGCTTAAGTGCTTAACAACAGCTTAGCTAGCTGAACGGATGGGGCCCACGCACTATGGGAGAGCTGGATTTTGCCGTGTGCCCAGTACACACGGCAAAGCCCCAAAAACACACGGCGAAGGCTTTGCCGTGTGCCACACACGGCAAAGAGTACACGGGGGAGAATTGCACGGCAAAGAGATCTTTGCCGTGTGTAGGATGTCGAGCACACGGCAACGCCAACAGGTGGGTCCCACTGCAACTTCACGCCGGCAACAGACGGCGACGGCGCGCTCCTGACACGCCGGGCCCACACCCTTGCTCTTTGCCGTGTGCCGTGCACAAGCACACGGCAAAGAAAAAGGCTGTCAACAAAAAAAATCCCCGGCGAGGGACGGACGGGGCCGTCAAGGGCGCCGCCGAGGGCTGAGGCGGCCGCGACGGCACGAATCCCTGCAGCGCGGACACAGACGGCGTCCAGTACGCCGTGGTGCCACGCGGCGGCGGCCATGGCGAGGTACGGCAGTGCTGCGGTGGCGTCCTCCGGGTCACGTCCTCGCCGCGAGGACGACGGTGAGCTGCGGTGGCGTCCTCTGGGTCATGTCCTCGCCGCGAGGTCGACGGCGAGCTGCGTCCATGGTGGAGGTCGGCGAGGACGGCGGCGGCGTCCTCCCGGTCGATGCGGCGCTCGGTGTTCTGGTACCACTAGTCGCCGGCGTCGAGGTTGGACGAGAGGGCGTCGATGGTGGCGTCGACTGCGCCGCCGCCTCGAGATGCAGGAGCTGAAGTCCGCCTGTTCGTCCATGGCGCCAGCGGCCATCTCCAGCTCCGTTTGCTCGTCCATGGCACCGGCGGCGTCGAGAACCGGAGGAGACGCTCTGCTGCGCCGGCTGTTCATCGCGCTCGGCGGCGGCCGAGGCCAGGAGCCGAAGCAGGAGGGATGCAGTGCGCGCGATGGGATAGAAGAGAACGTGCTCGGAGAGGATAAGAAGAGGATTTTTTTTCCAGGAGGAAGCGAGAGGATTTGATAGGATGGGTCTTGACCAATCACAAAGCAGACACACGGATCCTGTGCTTTCGTTGGGATTCTGTCAGTCGTTGGATCGTGGAGATCAAACATCCAACGGCCCAGAGTTGTTAACCGCGTGAAACTCTCTTGGTCAATCAGAACGCATCGATTCTTTGCCGTGTGTCACACACGGCAAAGATTTTTTTTTTGTCTTTTGTTTTTCTTTTCAATTTTTTTAAAAACTTTGTCAAAACTATAGACGGTTCTATGATACAACCACTACTTGTGTAGCATAAAATGATTTTTCTAAAAATTTTAGAGCAAACTATCACACACTTGTAGTTCAATTTTGAATTATTTTCAGAAAATCGGCGTAAAGTCGTTTAAATAGGCGAAATTAGGTAGAAACCGAGAAAATTCCTAATATTTCTGTATTATCCATCAAATATGGTCTACTTTGTGTGAGAATTGGATGGGTGCCATTTTGCACCATATTTTATGTACTTGCTTCACAAAAAATGTCATTTTTGACACTTAAAAAATAAAAAATGATATTTATAAACATAATTTGAAAAAATTCAGTTCTGCACCATTGTTTTCCATACCAAGACACACCTATGTGTCAAATATGAACACATTATCACAAACTATGCCACGAGAATGATCATATCTAAGTCATTTGACTCGAAACTTAAACATGTTGGTGGATGATTGATCTTTTTGTGAATAAGTTTATTGGAAACTTTATCAAAACTCAAGTTTATTATTTTTGCTATCAAATACTACACATAAAATGGCTCCATGCCAAACGATTTCATTTTGTGAGTAATTTTTCACTTTATTTGATTTTTTTGAAAAAAGGGTCAAAATGGCCACCATGGCTATTCGTCGAAAGGGGACGAATTTTTCAAAACCATCGATGGTTCTGTGATATAATCACTACTTGTGTAGCTTAAAATGATTTTTGAGAAAAATTCAGAGCAAAATATCACACACTTGTAGTTCAAATTTGAATTACTTTCGGAAAATCGGCATAAAGTCATTTAAATAGGCGAAATTAGGTAGAAACTGAGAAAATTCTTAATATTTCGGGATTATCCATTAAATATGGTATACTTTGTGTGAAATCTAGATGGGTGCCATTTTGCACCATATTTTTTGTACTTACTTCACAAAAAAATTTATTATTTTCGGCACTTAGAAAATAAAAAAATGATATTTCTACAAACAATTTGAGAATACTCAGTTCGGCAACATTGTTGCCCATACCAAAACACACCTATGTGCCAAATATGGGGACTTTATCAAAAACTATACCATGGAAATGGTCATATTTTGGTCGGTTGGCTTGAAACCTATACATGTTTATAGACGATAAACCATTTTGTGAAGCATTTCTTTTAAATTTTGTCAAAACTCAAGTTTATTATTTTTGCTATCAACTACTACACACAAAAAGGCTCCATGCCAAAGGATTTCTTTTTTGAGCATTTTTTCACTTTCTTTGATTTTTTTGAAAAAATTGTCAAAATGGCCACCATGGCTATTCGTCGAAAGTGGTCGAATTTTCCAAAATTATCGACGGTTTTGTGATATAACCACTACTTGTGTACCTTAAAATGTTTTTTGTAAAAAAATTAGAGAAAACTATCACACACTTGTAGTTCAAATTTGAATTACAAAAAAAATTTGGCATAAAGGAATTTAAATAAGCGAAATTAGGTAAAAAGCGAGAAAAATTGTAATACTTTTGGATTATCCATCAAATATGTATTACTTTGTGTGGAAATTAGATGAGTGCAAATAGTCTTAGATAATATGGATTATACCACGGGAATGGCTATTAGTGTTAGAAAATGGAGAAAATGATAAATATTCTTTACCGTGTGCAAACACACGGCAAAGAATAAATATTCGTTGCCGTGTGCAAACATCCTTTGCCGTGTGCAAACACACGGCAAAGAGCTTCCGTGACTGCGCCATCCACGCGTCCGTTTGGTTTCATTTTCTTTGCCGTGTGTCCCTCTTTGCCGTGTGCTTTCGTCTGCCTTTGCCGTGTGCAGCTCTTTGCCGTGTGTTTTCTCTGCTGCAATGCCGTGTGTTTTTCTTTGCCGTGTGTGACACACGGCAAAGAAGAGCTGGGCACACGGCAAAGTCCAGCTCTCCCGTAGTGACGCGCTCGTGCCTTCTTTCTCTTGCATCTTTTCCTTCTTCTCCCTTCCGACGCCCCGCCTTCTTCTTCCACCCGATGCTGCCACCCAAACCACACAGAGCCGACACCATCCACCACCTAAGACGTGGGTAGCGATGTCGCAACGATCACTAGTGAGCCGCGGTGGAGAAGACGTCATTGCAAAAAGAGCGAACCGGGACCAACTACAAACTTAAGGGTGGGGGTGTCGGAAGTTCGCCGACGACGAGGACCTTCTGGGCTTCCGGGTTTACAGGGGATGACGAGGACGAGACAGGTCACAATCACTAGATTAATTAGTCATGACCATCATATACGGTGAATCGTCCACTTACCGGTTAACCTAGTATCAGTTATCAGATAATATAGTCACTGTCACCAGATTAATTAGTCATGACCACCATATACCATGAATCATCACATTTACCGATTAACCTAGTACCAATTATCAAATTAAATAGTCACGACTACCGTATACTATGAATCATCACATTATTTACACTTACCGGTTAACCTAGTATAGTTATCAGATTAAATAGTTACGACCATCAGTTCAATTAGTCACGACCACCGTATGTATACCGTGAATCATCACATTATTTACACTTACGGATTAACATAATATCAATTATCAAATTAAATACTCATGGTCAACAGATTAATTAATCACGACCACCGTACACTACACTGTGAATCATCACATTATTTACACTTACCGGTTAAGCTAGTATCAATTATCAGATTAAATAGTCAGAGTCACCAGGTTACTTAATCCTGACCACACTATACCGTGAATCATCACATTATTTATACTTACCTGTTAACCTAGTATCACTTATCAAATTAAATAGTCACGGCCACCAAATTAATTATTCACGACCACCTTATTAATCTAGAATCACTTATCTAATTAAATAGTCACGGCCACCAAATTAATTAGTCGCGACCACCGTCTACTATGAATCATCACATTATTTACACTTACCGGTTAACCTAGTATCACTTATCAAATTAAATAGTCACGGTCACCAAATTAATTAGTCGCGACTACCGTATACTCTGAATCATCACATTATTTACACTTGCCGATTAATCTAGTATAGTTATCAGATTAAACAGTAAGAATCATCAAATTCCTTAGACACGACCACCACAGCGTAAATCATCACATTATTTACACTTACCGACTAACCTAATATCAATTATCAGATTAAATATTCACAGTCACCAGATTAATTAGTCACGACCACCACATACCATGTATCATCACACTATTAGTAAGTTAACTTCTTCAGCTAGAACTGAACAAGACTGTATAAGGAGCAAGCACTGTTCTACCAAAACTCCGGCACCACATCAACAACGTTATCCATCACCAATTGGCTAGAGATTAACAAGGCAGAAATTGGCAGCAGTTCTATCTACAGGTGGAGAGCGTGGAGCATGTTGGCCTCGGGACTTGCTCGGCGGAGAGCCTCCGTGACCGTGTGACATCCTGCAGAGCATGCGTCGCATCAGGTCCTGCGGAGCATGTGGTCAGAGGAGGTCGTGGCTTCGGACGACACGGACGCGAAGGCGCGCGGCGGGAAGCGCAGGTGATACGTCTCAAACGTATCTATAATTTTTGATGTTCCATGCTGATATTATACCAATTGTTACATGTTTTGCATCCACTTTATATCACTTTTATACATTTTTTGGCACTAACCTATTAACAAGATGCCGAAGTGCCAGTTCCTGTTTTCTGCTGTTTTTGTATTCCAGAAAAGCTAGTCTGGAAATATTCTCGGAATTGGACGAAACTTCACGGGGATCCCTATTTTACCAGAACACACCTGAAGGAGCAAAGGAGCAACAGAGGAGAGCCAGGAGGGCCCCACACGCCACCAGGGCGCGGGTCCCCCCTCTGCCGCGCCCTGGGGTGGTGTGGGCCCCTCGGGGGTCGTCAGCCACCGCCCTTTCGCCTACTTATTCCCCCGATGCAAAAACCCTAGATACCCGAGTCATTATCCACGAAAAATTCCAGAGACGCCGCCGCCGTCAACCCTACCTCAGGAGGGTCCAGAACCTCTTCCCGGCACTCTGCCGGAGAGGGGAATCATCACCGGAGGGCTCTACATCACCATGCCTGCCTCCAGAGTGATGCGTGAGTAGTTCATCCTTGGACTACGGGTCCATAGCAGTAGCTAGATGGTTGTCTCTCCACTTTATGCCATCATGTTTAGATCTTGTGAGCTGCCTATCATGATCAAGATCATCTTATTGTAATGCTACATGTTGTGTTTGCTGGGATCCGATGAATATTGAATACTATGTCAAGTTGATTATCAATCTATGCCCTATGTTATTTATGATCTTGCATGCTTTCCGTCACTAGTAGATGCTTTGGCCAAATAGATGCTTGTAACTCCAAGAGAGAGTATTTATGCTAGATAGTGGGTTCATGCCTCCGGTAATCTGCGAGAGTGACATCAACTTCTAAGATTGCGAGAGTGGCATGAGACTTTCAACCCATACTTTGTCAAGCACATTACTCATATTTGCTTTCACTTTAAACTTAATCATTCAAGATGCTATGATGGGGGCAATGAGAGCTTGACACCAAGGAATACCACATTGCAATCATTAACTTAAGTAGAAAAATTTGGGAGTTAGATGAACTTATTCATGCTTTACCTCTGCTCATATATATATCTTTCCAAAGTGTCCACCTTTTATATTCAGATTTTCATCTACACTCTATGACCATTGTAGGATGTTCTTACTTATCATTATGCATACTTGTTATCCATAGTACTTTTTCATTTATGTTACACTTTGTGAATTATCATTGAACATCCTTATATTGAATATTTGATATCTCTTCATAAACTATCTTGCATATTGTTACATCTTATTAAGAATGAACCATTTGACTCTATGTAACAATAATAATCATCTTTGATATCCATTGATAGTATTGAAATGCAAAGTCCATGTTAGTTTTATCACCTTCATACTCGAGGACGAGAATGGGTTAAGCTTGGGGATGCTGATGCATGTAAAATGCATACATGAACTTTGCATTATTTTATTCATATTCCATTCATATTTGCATCATATAAGGGTTATATCAATGTTTTATAATGATTTTGGGAATGATTCACAAGTTCCCCTATTTTTCTGGAATTAACCCTGCGCAGGCAGAAAACCCTATTTTCTATATTTTGATGTTTCAGGGACCCAAACGACGTCCAAATGACTTGCAAATTTAGGAGCATCAATATTTGGAAGGAAGAAGACCTGGGAGCGAAGGAAGCGAACAAACGGAGGCTCGAGGGCCAAAAGGGGGTGGCCCACACGGCCAAAACCCTAGGCCGCGTGGGGCCCACCTTCTGGAGCCTCGATGCTCCGTTGCCGTCGATCTTTTCTCCACCGACTTCGTCTTGACCTAAAACCGACTATAAAAATAGTCCCCGAGGATCTTCGGAAAGGAGCGTCGCAGAAACACAGAAACCACGAAACAGAGATCAGGAGCTGCAGATTGGAGGGGGAAAACTCCGGCGGGGCGCTGCCGGAGAGGTCTCCACCTCCTCCAACGACATCTCCACCGTATCCATGATGAAGAGGGAGTAGTCCACCCCTGGACTATGGGTTTGTGGAAGTAACTTATGTATCTCTCTCTTGAGCTTCACTAATTAGCACCGTATGAGCTGCCGAACATGATTACGGTCATCTATGTAATACCTTTGTGGTGGATCTTTATGAGTTAATATATGTGTGAGATTGCAATTGTTTTGTTTCAGTTATGAAAGTAGATGCATATTATGTACCCCGTTCTTGTTTACTTGTTTTGATCAAGCATGTTTATGAGAGCGTGTGTGGGGGAACGTGTGCATTAGATGGAGTAACGGGGGGTGGCTAGTGCGGTGAACGTGAGAGAAAGTTCGCGATCCACTTGGGTGTTTTACCTTACTTTGTTGCCTCACTAGGGATAAAAAGAAATACCTTGCTACCGGAGATGTGGGTGTGACCATGCCACTACTCCATGACTAGATCTAGCATGTTCTTATTTCAACTTCATGTCATGAAACTTATTGCTATACTCTGATTTATCTTAATACTAAGGTGTTATGATTTAGTTCGCATCTTAGTGGAGTATAAGAGAGATTAATAACCAAAAGATCTCTATGTTAGGACGTGATGCCCATATGATTATAACTTGTCATGAAACTTTGTTGCAATCTCATATGTTAACTTTTGTGTTCCATTGTCTACCACATTATTAAAAGAGAGTGCATTTGTGAAACCATGAACCCCGGTCCATTTTTAATCATAAGAAACACATTTCCAACAACTTTCATCCACTTTTCATTTTCAGCCATAATTAAATCCGAAAATACAAAAATACTTTTGCATCTGCATTCATCGTATAAAACCCAAAAATATCATCACCATTGTTTCCACCATCCTTGCATATTTATTTATTATCATTGTATTTTATTTATTGTTTTGTATTCATAACTTACTCACACCTTGTGCTTGACAACCACTTGGTGAGGTTGAGGGCACAAAACAATTTATTTTTGTTTGCAGATTTCCAAGGGAAGGATAAGAAGGTAAAGCTTCCACTACTGATTCCCCGAGAGTTCGATATAAACCCTCGAGTCACCTTCGTGGGGAAAACACGTCCTTGCCCGTACTACACACTCTGCTATTGGGGTCTCAACCTAACCCTTTTGAGGGCCATCAAGACGTATTTTCTGGCGTCGTTGCCGGGGAATCATTGCTGAAAGTTTTATCCAAGGATATCTCCCAACAAGTCAACTTCATCATCAAGTTGTGCAAACACCTAAGCTTGGGGAGGTTGCACCTACGTGAGCACCATCTTATCCATCTTTACTTCAAACCATTTTATTTTGTTTTGTTATTGTCTTGCATTTTGTGTTGCATATTTTATTTTCAGTTTTGCATAAAAAATTAAAAACACATAAAAACTTGCAATCATGGTTCTTGGAAACAAACAAGAAGTGAGTCCTCCATGGAGTTCCATTCTAATTTTAAGCAATATCCTGGAGAAACATTAAAAGATGCTTGGGTAAGAATTAATAGGATGCACTATAGAGATCCTACACCTTGTGAAGATGAAAAGCTAAATCTTTACTTTTATTATGGAATATATCCTTGGTACCAAAATGCTTTAGATGGGGCTACAGGTGGAAGTTTTGTCTTGTCAACACCACCTTGTGCAGCCATGACACTTAGAAGAATTTTTGGTAGCTTTGTGGGTAGTAAGAAAAAGGTGGAGGATGCCACAGCAACACTTGCATCATCTATAGATAAATTTGAAGCTAAACTTGAGAAACTACCAAATAAGGGGATTTTGAACAACTAGCATCTTATTCTGAGAACTTTATTCCCAGATAGACAATGAGTTAGCTAATGTTATGCATAAACTAACATTATGTGAGAAAGAATTTCTTGAAAAAGATGTTTACCTCCACAGAATTGAGGAAAAGTTGGTTCGTGATAGTAATTCAAAGAAAGATCCATCATTTAAAACTGAAAAGAAAGTTGAGAAGTTAAAATGCTGAGTGAAGTCAAGGAACCATTGCTTGACTTAGAGAATTGTAGCTTGCATGAATTAATATCTATCTTACAAAAATTTGCAAGTGATCCTTCTATTAATGCTAACCAAGCTGGTTTTGGTTCTTATATTGCTAATCATGTCTTAAAAGAAAAGATTGCTAGGTACAATCAAGAAGCTATGATACCACCTAAGCTTGGGGATGTATGGATTCCCAAAGTACTTGTTACCATTGGAAAAGAGACACACCATGCTATATTAGATCTAGGATCTAGTGTCTCTGTTTTATCTAAAGAACTATATGAAGTACTTGAATTAAAGAATCTTGAAAAATGCTCTATTGAACTTGCACTTGCTGATGATTCCATTAAACATGCTATAAGAGTAAGTGATGTTATGGTAGAGTTACATATGACTTTGTGCCTGTTGATTTTCTAATCATGGATATGGGGAATAAAACCTCTAGTCCAATTATTCTTGGAAGACCTTTTCTTCGTACCACAGGTGCTATCATTGATTCAAAAGAAGGGAATGTGAAGTTTCAGTTTCCACACAAGAAATGCATGGAACACTTCCCAAGGAAGAGGGACACACCAAAGTTCAAGCTCCCTCATGAGCTTCGTCCACAATAAATATCAAGTAAGAAGCCTAGCTATATGGCTATAAAGAAAGCGCTTTACGGGAGGCAACCCGGTTGTTTTTATTTTTGATTTTCTTTGTGTCCTCTTGCTGTAACAAGAGACTTTGTTTATAGTTTTGTTTCTGGAATTTTTAATAAAGTGCCAAGTTTTACCATTTTGGTTTGAAAAAGTTGCTTATAGCATTCGGAGATATTATTCCAGCACGAATCTGTGCACGGTATGATTTTTAATTCCTATTCTGTAACTCCGAATGAGCTGATATTTAAACTGTAGTTGCAACTTTTCATCCTCTGTATGCATGAATTTTTCAGAATTTTTGACAAATTTAAGTAGGGTAGAAAAATACGTTTTGCTGCTGCTGTTTTTCTGGACAGATTCTGTCCCATTTTGTTTGATGCATGCTTAGAACTTTTAACTTGAATCTTTTTGATCCAATTGAGTTTATGAGTAGGCATACAACATAATACACTTACTGGACATTCATATAATTTTTGTTAAGGATTATATGCAGCAAGAAACTATTTGTTTATCACTACTAATGTCACCCCACAGAAAAGAAATGGGAGAAACGGTGTTTTGAAGTTTTTTCACAGGGATTAGAGGAGATGCACCAAGAGCTATCCAAGGATGGTGAAACCATAAGCTTGGGGATGTGAAGACAACCCCACTGGACCAACACACTCTCGGTTTGCACACGTCTAACTTCTGTTTTTCGATCAATGCACTTTATCGCATAAACTTGGAGCGTCTTTTTGTTTTTTTTGGTTTGATTTTTTTTTGAGAGACCACCACATATCATTTATATATGAGAGAGCTACTGGAAATATGGGTTGAATATGTTGGATGCTATTATAAGATTGGGAAAAGGGATGTTTGAGTTGATTTTAAAAGATACATATAGTTGCATGATTCATGAGCTTGTTAATGAGTAATAATTTGCAAGTGTTTTATCAAGAGCTATCTTTTATTCATGTTTTGATGCTGAATGTTACTTTACTTTGTTTAACATGATTAGTTAGTTCTATGGACACTCATGCATGCATTTAGACGGTCAACTTTCTCCCTCTTGCTAGCCCAAAAATTCCAACAAGCAAAAACTTGTTTCCAACACCTTCAACCAAAGTTTTTCCAGTGAGTCCACCATATCTACCTATTAGCTTTATGCTATTCCGAGTATGTTTACCATGTTATTTTGTATATCTATACCTCTGAATTAAAATGCTTATGTTGTTGATTGTTATGGGAAAAGTTGGTTATATAGCTCTCACGAACTTGATGCACACTTTACTTTTATTGCACTTAATGAACATGACCCATTGTGATTAAAATTATGATGTTTGAGCTTGACAAATGTCTTTGGTTGAGAGTTAGCCAATGTGCTGTCACATGGCAAGCTTTCAACATTGCACTTCATTTATTTAGTTGATGTCATGTACTTTTGTTTATGGATGCTTACCATGGGTGAAATAAATGTGGAAATGAAGTAGGTTTAAATGAGTTTGTATAAATGGTTAGAGAGACGCCTGGGCCGCTAATCTAAGCCATGCATCATTCATGGTGGAAATTTACTTACATGCTATGGTGAACCTTCTGTGATACACCTTACAATAAAAAGCTATCCAATGGTAAATAAAAAGGGTGTTGAGATTGTTCATTATGTTTGTTTGTCTTGTCATTTTGATATGGGCTTGTTCCATATCCTGGGACAAGAGGTACCCCAGTTGACGCTCTTGATGATACTATTTTACTTACAATGATATTTAAATTGAACTTGCTTTGTTTCCGAGTTGAGTAACACATGGAGTAGGTACTCGTATTCAAGGGGCATGAGACTTTCAACCATACTTTGTCAAGCACATTACTCATATTTGCTTTCACTTTAAACTTAATCATTCAAGATGCTATGATAGGGGCAATGAGAGCTTGACACCAAGGATACCACATTACAATCATTAACTTAAGTAGAAGTTTGAAGTTAGATGAAACTTATTCATGCTTTACCTCTACTCATATATATCTTTCCAAAGTGTCCACCTTTTATATTCAGATTTTCATCTACACTCTATGACCATTGTAGGATGTTCTTACTTATCATTATGCATACTTGTGTCCATAGTACTTTTTCATTTATGTTACACTTTGTGAATTATCATTGAACATCCTTACATTGAATATTTGATATCACTTCATAAACTATCTTGCATATTGTTACTCTTATTAAGAATGAACCATTTGACTCTATGTAGCAATAGTAATCATCTTTGATATCCATTGATAGTATTAAATGCAAAGTCCATGTTAGTTTTATCACCTTCATACTCGAGGACGAGCATGGTTAAGCTTGGGGATGCTGATGCATGTAAAATGCATACATGAACTTTGCATTATTTTATTCATATTCCATCATATTTGCATCATATAAGGGTTATATCATGTTTTATAATGATTTTGGGAATATTCACAAGTTCCCCTATTTTTCTGGAATTAACCCTGCGCAGGCAGAAAACCCTATTTTCTATATTTTGATGTTTCAGGGACCCAAACGACGTCCAAATGACTTGCAAATTTAGGAGCATCAATATTTGGAAGGAAGAAGACCTGGGAGCGAAGGAAGCGAACAAACGGAGGCCGAGGGCCAAAAGGGGTGGCCCACGCGGCCAACCTGGCCGCGTGGGCCCACCTTCTGGGCCTCGATGCTCCGTTGCCGTCGATCTTTTCTCCACCGACTCGTCTTGACCTAAAACCGACTATAAAAATAGTCCCCGAGGTCTTCGGAAGGAGCGCCGCAGAAACACAGAAACCACGAAACAGAGATCAGGAGCTGCAGATTGGAGGGGGAAAACTCCGGCGGGGCGCTGCCGGAGAGGTCTCCACCTCCTCCAACGACATCTCCACCGTCTCCATGATGAAGAGGGAGTAGTCCACCCCTGGACTATGGGTTTGTGGAAGTAACTTATGTATCTCTCTCTCTTGAGCTTCACTAATTAGCACCGTATGAGCTGCCGAACATGATTACGGTCATCTATGTAATACCTTTGTGGTGGATCTTTATGAGTTAATATATGTGTGAGATTGCAATTGTTTTGTTTCAGTTATGAAAGTAGATGCATATTATGTACCCCGTTCTTGTTTACTTGTTTTGATCAAGCATGTTTATGAGAGCGTGTGTGGGGGAACGTGTGCATTAGATGGAGTAACGGGGGGTGGCTAGTGCGGTGAACGTGAGAGAAAGTTCGCGATCCACTTGGTGTTTTACCTTACTTTGTTGCCTCACTAGGGATAAAAAGAAATACCTTGCTACCGGAGATGTGGGTGTGACCATTGCCACTACTCCATGACTAGATCTAGCATGTTCTTATTTCAACTTCATGTCATGAAACTTATTGCTATACTCTGATTTATCTTAATACTAAGGTGTTATGATTTAGTTCGCATCTTAGTGGAGTATAAGAGAGATTAATAACCAAAAGATCTCTATGTTAGGACGTGATGCCCATATGATTATAACTTGTCATGAAACTTTGTTGCAATCTCATATGTTAACTTTGTGTTCCATTGTCTACCACATTATTAAAGAGAGAGTGCATTTGTGAAACCATGAACCCCGGTCCATTTTTAATCATAAGAAACACCTTTCCAACAACTTTCATCCACTTTTCATTTTCAGCCATAATTAAATCCGAAAATACAAAAATACTTTTGCATCTTGCATTCATCTATAAAACCCAAAAATATCATCCATCATTGTTTCCACCATCCTTGCATATTTATTTATTATCATTGTATATTTATTTATTGTTTTGTATTCATAACTTACTCACACCTTGTGCTTGACAACCACTTGGTGAGGTTGAGGGCACAAAACAATTTATTTTTGTTTGCAGGTTTCCAAGGGAAGGATAAGAAGGTAAAACTTCCACTACTGATTCCCCGAGAGTTCGATATAAACCCTCGAGTCACCTTCGTGGGGAAAACACGTCTTGCCCGTACTACACACTCTGCTATTGGGGTCTCAACCTAACCCTTTTGAGGGCCATCACCAGCATGTTAGTTATCTTTTATGGAGAGACACCTCTAGTGAACTGTGGACCCCGGTCCATTCTTTTACACTGATTAAACAACCACAAACTGCAAACATTGTTCCTTTTCATTCTCTGCAATTTAATATTGTTTTCCACACCATACGTTTAATCCTTTGTTTTCAGCAAGCCGGTGAGATTGACAACATCACTGTTTCGTTGGGGCAAATTAGTTTGATTGTGTTGTGTGCAGATTCCACGTCAGCGCCGGATTCCCTGGTGTTGCGCCGCATCATATTTCGCCGTTGACAACCTTCAGAAGTGCTACTGCTCCTACTGGTTCGATTAAACCTTGGTTTCATACTGAGGGAAAAACTTGCCGCTAAACTGCATCATACCTTTCTCTTGGGGTTTCCCAACGCATAGCAGCAGCAGGCTGCCGCGAAGCACGGCCTCGAATATCCCCGGGCGGTGGCGCCGTAGAAGGGCACGGTCTAGGAGACGGAGAGCATCATGTAGAGCACCACCCGGCGCTCCACACGACCACCTTCTTGCCGTAATCCCTCCCGGCGACGACCTTGGGCGGCGGGCGCCACGTAGTAGGGACTGCCCACCAGTCCGGACATCGCCCGCCCGTCCCCAAACCACTCAGTGGAGCCGAAGTCCCCGAGCTTGAGCGCGCCCGTGGCGGCGTCAAAGAGGTGGTTGTCCGGCTTGACTTCCCGGTGCGCGACTCCCCGGCGGTGGCACGCAGCGAGCGCGAAGGCGAGCTGGGCCGCCATCCCGCCGTCACAGAGGTCGACGACGAGGTGTACGGCGTGGGCGTCCTCGAATGCAGCGTGGAGTTCGACCAGGGCGGCGCCGAGGCGAGCAGGTGCACCTTGGGCTCCTGCTAAGCCCAGGCGAGGTCCCGGAGCGGCGCCTTCGGGTGGACTTTGACGGACAGGCACTGCCCCGTGGCGGCAGAGTAGCAGCGGCGGACGGCGCCGAAGCGGCCCCGCCCGATCTCCCGGCTCGAAATTTCCTGAATCTCCCAACGTGGCGCCTCAGGCCTGCGAGCTCGGCGGCGACACCCTCTTCTCGTGCCTGTGCGGCGTCCCGCAATCTCCGGGCGCAGCCGTGCTCAACCTCCCTGCTCGCAGGATTGTGTGGCTAGAGGAAGTCGTGGACTCGTGCAGGATAAGGATAAGGGCCTAAGGGGTAAGGCGATAGAAAGAAATTGGGCCGTTACACGCATCTCCGCGCACCGCCGCACGGGAGAAACGATTTGCGGCGCCTCTGTATAGATTCTCCCTTCTTTCTTTCAACGGTTTTTTTCTTTTCCTTTCTTGGATCGACATCCTTGTGGAAAAACTTTGGTCCTGGCCAGTGGCCACCTACCAGCTTCTTTCACGACTCGCTCACGAGCATCTGGTTCGCACAAGTGTCCATATTTTTTTATCTCTTGTTTTCCCAGAAACAATTATGGTGAATGTGACGAGATGGAGACGTACTAGAGATTATTGCTAGCAGAGGCACTGGCGGCCGTCCGCTCAATGTTTTTTCAGCTACTGTACATGCAAATGCCAAAATAACAAACGTACGGCAAAATACACGGGACGATCTCGACCAAAAAATTCCGTGTGCAACCAAAGGAAGACAAGACAACGCGTCGTTTCGCCTATCGATCATGCTGGTGTAGAAAGTGAGTGTTATCTATCAGTGTTGCCGGGACATAATTAGAGATCTATGTACAGATCAAAGAAAGGAGGAGAGAAAAGCTTTGCAACACATGGAATGTCAGGCCAGCGCCGTGAGCGCTCATGGTAGAACAGCGTCGCGCGGCAGATGAAGCGGGTCGGCGAAGCAATGTGATGTCAATGTACGGCGCGGTGGCCGGTGGCTCGATCGATCCGTGCCCGGGTGCGCGCGCACGAGCAAGGCGAGAGGAGGTGACTCACGTGAGAATGATCGAGAAATCAAAACTCACGTGGCTTGCCTGCTCCTCAGGACGCTATGCGGTGCCGCGGCCGGTCCATGTCGCGGACTCAATCGGCGCAACAAAGGGAACGCGACATGCCACAAAGATGGGCGCACGGAATATGCCCGATGTGGATTTTTTCTTAGAGTTATAACGTATGCCCTGTTTTTAATTTTATCATTTGCACTCTAATTTCTGATTTTTTTTTTTAGAAAAGGGGAGAGCCCCAGCCTCTGCATCGATAGATGCACACTCTAATTTCTGATGGCGTGTCTATTTTACTATTTTCTTCCGATAATGGTTTGAGCCCATAAGTCAGACCAAGGTGGATGGTGAGTCAGTCAGCTGCCAACTCACATAAAGTTTTACGTTATTCTCTGGGTTGTACCCGACTAACCCCGTTCGGCCCACACTTCCTAAACCTTCACTTAGCCGCACCATGTCTTGAATCGGCTTTGACGCCATCGATTTCCTAGTCGTCTATGTTCTCTCTCACCGAGCAATAGGTGGGTTTAGCGATTTGGTGCATTCTTGAGCTCGATTCGACAAAAGGACGGCTGTGGAACAAGAGCATCCGTGTGGTGGTTGTTGTGCTCCTAGGAATGGGCACAACGCGCATGAAAAGTCTAGTGAGACAGATGTTGATGATGTGTCTTGCCACGTGTTTGAGAAAAATCTTTAAAATAAATTCAAAATCATGAGTAAAATCAGAAAATAATGCAAGATATACACATAAAATATGTTTGGAATCACATGTTTAAAGTTCCAACACCGGTGAGGGCATATATGCTACACAAATGCCGAAAAATACACCAGGACTAGTTAAGGCATCTTTGATTCTAAATATTTCTGTAAACAAATGGAGGACATACATAGATCCTTATTGATTTTTTTGTACGGGATTTTCTGAGTCGTAGGATTGAATCCGATAGAGTTTTTTCATAATTTCTTAGTGCTACATTTATATGAAATCTAAGAGCCACTCAAAGATTTTTGTATGAATCATTTATTTTCCCTATGATGAATCAAAGAAACTTTGATGCATATGAATGATATAACATTGTAATCCTACATTTTTTTACTATTCATACCTTTACAGAATCATGCGAATAAAAAAGGGTTTTAATGAGGCAAACCTTGACACACGTTCACAAGTATGCGCTAAAAAGTGGTGAAAGAAAAGGTAAACATGTCATACTCCGTATAATCAGAAAAACGAGAATAAGTAGAGTCGCTTTCCTCCCCTCCCCTCCCCTCTACAGTAGAGAGCGAGGCGAAAAAAGGGCGAGTCGCTTTCCTCCCCTCCTCGCCGGTGGCGAGGGCGTGGTTCCCGGCCTCCTCCGCTCGCTCCGGCGGCGGCTGGCGGTCGGGATCCCGTCCCTCTGCTTCCGGTGTGTAGATAGGGTAGTAGTAGTTCCTCACGGCGTCGATTTGGAGAGCTCCCGGCGTCCGTTTTGGATGAATAAGGCCGCCGTTCTTCCTCTCCCTGGCTGGTGCCGACGGCGCCGGCTTGAGGACGGCGTTTTGGTCCCGCGGATCTACGGATCTGGCGGTTGCTTCTCTCCCCTCGTCGCTGGTGGCAGTGGTGGCGATGGTGGAGCTTTTGGCCCTCTCAGATCCGTGGATCTGGTGAGGTTGGTCCTCTGGCTGGGCGTCGCGGCGGCGGCGGCGGTCCAGTTTGTGAGTATCTCCTCCCTCTCCTTGCTGTCGTTGCATTGGCGTTCGCCCTGGCGTCGGTGCAGAGGTGGGGTACTGGTGGTGGTCTGCAGGGCGCTGTTCTCAACTCGGGCGCTTGGGAGGTGGAGCGGTGGTGGTGTTTCTGGTACGGCCTCGTCGCCCCGGCGGCAGGAGGTGCCGGAGCTGGTCGTGGGGGTGGCTTGGCCGTACCCGTTCAACGGCAAGATCTCGTCGCTTGCGGCGAGTGGATTCTACGGTCTTCTTCAAGGTTGGAGGTCCTCCCTCTACCAGGCGGCTGGTGGTCTGGTTCTTCTTCTCCGGCGAGCGTCGGCGTCGAAGATCTCCGGTGGTTCAGCAGGTTCCTGCTGTAGTGCTCTGAGTTGTGTTCGTCTTGTACAAGCGTGCATATGTATTCCTTTTCGTATCTGTTGATTGTACGCAGGTTTGTATTTCAAAAAAAAAAGAAGTGAAATTCGTTCTTGGCTTTTGCCAAAAAAAAGGACACGCGAGGCACAAAGGCACTGTAGTTTCTCTGTGGCTGAAATGCGAGATGGGACACGGAAAGTTCTTTTGGAGAACGAGCTCCATATAGCCTGTTTTTTGAAAAAAAAAAATCGACATGTTGGAGAATTAATAGTCAGCTAAATGGGACACGGCTACACGAGCAGCTGCGATTTTACCACTCCCATAGCCCATAGGCGAGAAAATTACAAAAAACTACCACAATTGGGACAAGATTAACGAGTCAGTACTGATCTTGTTAATTTTTTCAAAAATCTATCAACACTGGGGTAACGATAACAGATTGTGCAAATTCCTGTCTAACTGTATTTTGACAGCAGTCCTGACCGGTGGGACCCATCTGTAAGAGCCTTGTTGGCAGCACACGTGGAGGTGGAGCTGACGTGGACATGGGGCACACATGTCAGCCCCACATTTTTTTCCCTTCTTCTTCCTTCTTTCCTCATTTTTTCCCTTCTTCTTCCTCGACAGCCGCCGCGTTGCGTCGCCGCTGTGGGCTTCCCCGGACAAATCCGCACAGCCAAGAGCTCCACCGTATTCCCCTCCTTCTCCCTGCGAAAGGACGCAAGCCGGGATGCCGTGAATCGCGAGATCGAACCTGTCTTCCCCAACTTCGGCCGTCGGTTGCCGAGCACTATTTCGTCGCCGACCGGCCTCGCCAGCCTTTCCCCACCCTTCCAACGTGCTCCTGGTGAGCTAATGGTCCTTCCGGACCCTCTCCCTCGTCTCCGTGTGCCGTGTAGCGTGCTGCCGCCGAGCGCCGCCGTCGTGCTGCGCTCTCGTCGACCATATGTCGCAATCGCCGCTCGTTCGACTCTCCCGAGCCGTGCGCGTCCGTTGCTCGCTTCCGCGCATCCCGGCGAAGCCGCCGTCGTCGAGTCCGGGCGCCGCGTCGAACGACATGGAGCACGGGCGCGTCCCGGCGTCGCGCATCAGAGGCAGGGAGAAGGAGAGGAGCAACGCCTGGGACGAGGAGAAGAAGAGGGAGGCCGAGACGAGGTCAGAGAGGCGCGGCCCGGGTGTAGGCGGGGCGCGGCGCGGGAGCTAGAGCGCCGCCGGCATGGACTTGCTGCTGCTCTGCTAGCTCCGTGGGAAGAAGATGAGCTAATGATTGGGGGCATAGTTGCTATTTTTTATTATTGGTTAGGGACCTATTTGTATAAACTATGTACTTCTTTGTAAAGAAAATGTGGGCTGACAAGTGGGCCCCATGTCCACGTCAGATAGCCTTCCACATGTGCTGCCTAGTCAGCCCTGACAGGTGGGCTCCATTAGTCAGCAGTGCTGTCAAAATACGGTTAGACAGAAATTTGCAGAATCTGTTATCGTTACCACAGTGTTGGTAGATTTTTGAAAAAATTACCAAAATCGGTACTGACTCGTTAATCCTGTCCCAATTGTGATATTTTTTGTAATTTCCTCCGCATAGGCAGCTAAATGGGCCAGCTCACGGGTCGATAGCCCCCGCCCGGCTCCCCGGGTACGGCTCAAAGCCGGCTCTTGCTCCCACAGTACGGCTGACCAACCGGCTCCAGCTCCGGGTTAGGGTTGAAAAGCCGGCTTGGATACCATGTTACAGGTCAAACGCCCACGCGCGGCTCAAAAGCCGGTTTCGGCTTCAGCTCCATTTACGGAAAATATAACGCCGTTTCCTGTTAGCTCCATGAACTAGTGTACTTGAGTGCACTAGTTCTCTGTGTTTGAAAATGAAATGCTACACGTAGATACAGCGGGTACGAAGTGTACACAGTACACATGAAAACTTTTGACAGTGAAGTACACGTCGACTGCAGACTGCACCGTACTGCGTTTCTGTATGACTGTATCTCATAGTGGAGTGTAGCCGATCCGTGCCCGCGATCGGCCCGCCACCGCGGCCAACAGAAATAGGCCGGCGCGCGAAGTTACACCTGACCTGACCTGACCTCGGGTTTGACCGCCAAAAAGAAAGAAAAGCGTGCCCGGGTTGGTGCCTTTGCAGGCATGCAGGAGCAGAGCAGAGCAGGTGCCACATGGCATATGGGTGAGTGGTGCCACCGAGGAGCTTTCCTACGTGTAATCCTCTCTGCTCCTTTTGCAGGAACGGGCCTGGGGTTCTTCAGATTTGATTTGTGGATCCTTGCAATACGATCAGAACGTGTGAGTCATTCGACCGGATCGCGCTTTACATTAGAGAACCGGCCAGTCTGATCCCAGTTTTACCGGTTCGGCTGGGTAGACAGCCTATGTACAGAGCCAGACCTGACGAGGACGCCTGATAGGAGCCGGCAAGCTATAAGACAGTGTTTGCATACGAAAATGGGTCCAAAACCGAGTCTGGACTCTGGAGTGTTGCCGCCGACGAACGTCCTCGAGAAATATCACAATATGCCGAACAAATACTACCGTCAGAGCAAATACAACCGTGCAACAGTCTAGACACGCTTAGTGCGGAAATCTGGATCTGGGTTTCCAATGAGACACAAATTTTAGTTCGTGAGCTACATAAAAAAAAAAACAAAATATGGATCGATCTAGATTAGATTTGTTTTTACATACCCACATATGACTATTTATTGTTTAGCCCATAAATGAAAAGTGATCTCAATGAAATTCTACGTGCACATACTACATGTGTTTATTTTTTAAAGAAAAAAACAGCCTTACTAGGAGATCATTTGGGGTTTTTGATTAATGCTCAGCTATAATTTTAGCAAACTATTTATATGTTGGATGTTTGCTAACAATTTACAGCAATAAAGCATACTATTGTGACTAGTGAAAAACAACTTTGTTTGTTAGCACATTTGGCTCTGTCATCCGAACGTGTCACCAATCGTGGCATCATATCATAAGACAATGTGTTCTCAAGTTTATTTTACATAATTCAAAAAATACAAACAATTATGGCGTGTTGCGTGCAAACAATTGAATACTAATATAGTTTAATGGACAATATCTTATTCTCCTACACAAAAAGTATTATTATATTGTGTTAGGTGTTTATGTGACGCGATTCTACGTATTGGAACGAAACCATATTTAAAAAAAATCAATTTTTTATTCACAAATGAATTCATTAATGAACTCATACTAGCCATATCCCCATTTATTAAGGTTTGGTCCAAATTATCGGTGTGAAAGAAGTGTTGAATGTATAAGATCACACCCCATTTACTACTTGTCGTGGAGCATCGAGTGGAACTCTAAAATGGACTGACCCTCCATCAAAACTATGATAATAACTCCTTCCTCCTTCAATGATACTTGTCATACACGGTGCGCATGAGAGTTGAGTTGGTCGTACCAAAGGAGGTGCAATGCCAACTCCCCTTTGTGGGTTCTAACGAACGTGTCCAAAATTTCAAGAGCATGCGCCCTCAAGAGACAAAGAGGAAGAAAATCCGGAGGAACCAGATGCCCACCATCTAATGCTTATAAATGCTTGTCATCTGTGTTTTGTGGTTCTTACATGTTGAGTTAGGTGCACCTTTCTTTTGGTGGATTAATTTGGATATGTGTTTCCTAAGGATTTAATTTTAAGATGTAGAAAAAATTATTTAGCACCCGTAATTAAAATTACTATGATTAAGAGGTCAATGAGAATGGCAATATAATGACAAAATTGTCGAGGAAAAGCTGTCATTACATTATATACAAATTTTAATGGTATATATTCACTATGATGAATAACTTAACCTCGAGCCAATTATCATAAAACTTCTGCATGTTTACAAATCACATACATATTTTGATCATATTAAAACAAGCTCACATTTATTACTCACCTACACCAGGCTAGAGCCAGAAAAGAAAAAAAAAAACAGGCGAGCGACACGACACGGTACACGTAAAACCTGGATCTACAGGAAAAATCTGTGAGGTGGGGTGGAAGGGGGAGGGACCCGGGACTCGTTTGGTACAAAAATCTACACATTTTCTTAAGAAATGATTTAATTCATGAGCTATATAAAAAAATACATGGATCCATAGTAAATTTGCCACTATAGATCCATTTTCTTCATCTATATCACATATGAAAACAAAATCTTAAGGAAATTTTACATGCGTGTACTACACATATAAATTTGTGTAAACATTTAAAGCTTTAAAGTGTGGTCTTCGTTTGTTTTGGGGGACAAGTGGCTCACTAGATCTTGGGATCCATCTCGTTTTCAAGACACACTCCTATTTTCGGAAATAATTTCTATGTTAAATGTTTGCTGAAAACTAATAATAATTAAGTTGCCTACTATTGTGAATAGTAAGAAAAACTACTATATTGGCATGTTATGCTTTTGTCATCTCATCGTGCAGTGTCACCAACCGTGGCCTCTTGACATAAGCTGATGTAATATTTATGAACTTTTCTTATAAATATATGAATGGAAACCAATTATCATGTGGCAATATTGAGGTTGCTGACTATCTATAATTCTTTTTACATCATTGTTATTGTATCTATTGTATGTATTTATTGACAAGTGTTTATGCACCGATACTTAACCCAATCTAGGATTCCCATATATATGGGGTGGAGACATTAATTTTCATAATGTTACACGTTCCGAACTTCCTCTGTGGCAATAAATTGAATCATCAACAAACTCATGTTACACGAGGAGCCCTATCCCCTTCAAAATTCTCCATACACTTGTAGGAAGGATTGATGTTCTATTCATCGAAATCATCGCTATAATATTGAACAAGGTGAATGTAATGGAGGCCACAACCCATATACTTTGTGCTTGTTGCGAAGATTTGAAAGGAACACTATAACATATACTCGATCACTCACCCTCAGCTGACAACTTGGCTAAATAATTCATCTCTCCTTCAACAACACGTCTGAATGTACATGTGAATGTCCAAAACTTTAAAGTGTTATCTTCACCATCTATTTGAATAAAATAAAGTCTCAACAAATCTCAGATTCCATTTGGGTTTTTTGATACATAGTCGGCTATATTTTTAGCAAACAATACATATGTTAAATGCTTTCTCACAGTTATAGCAATAAAGTAGTCATACTATTGTGAGTAGTGAAAATTAGTTGTGTTCCTTATCACATAAGGATGTAACATGTCATTTGACCGAGTCACTAATCATGGCATCATATATACAAGAAGACGATGTGTAAAAATGCAAGTTCTTCCTTATAAAAAACTAAAAACAATTACGATTTGACAATGATTTAATATTAACATTATTTAATGGGTTATCTTTGGTTCTCTTACACAAAAAGTGTTATTATATCTGCGGTAGTTGTTTATGCAACGAGACAATATGTATTGGAACGAAGCCATATTTCCCCATAAAATTATAGGTTCAAATTTTTATGCATGATGGTAAATGAATTCATTAATAAAATCGCACTAGACGTTGGGCCATAGCCCCATTTAATAAGGATTGATCATTTATCATCGAAATCATCGGTGTGAAGGAAGTGGTGAATGTATCAAGGTCACACCCCATCTACTACTTGTCGTGGAGCATCGAGTTGAAATCTAAAATGGACTCACGCTCCTTCGACAACTATGCCAATAACTCCTCCCTCCTTCTGTGATACTCGTTGTACATAGTGCAGAAGAGAGTGGAGTTGGTCGAACCAAAGGAGCGCAGTGCTAACCCCCGGCTGTGGTCCTAGCGAACGCGCCCAAACTTCCAAGAGCATGCACCCTGAAGAGACAAAGAGGAAGAAAACCGGGAGGAACCCGACGCCCACCATCTAATGCTTATAAATGCTTGTCGGCCGACGTTTTGCGGTTCTTCCATGTTGGGTTAGGTGCACCTTTGTTTCGGTGGATCAATCAAGATATGTCTTTTATAGGGATTTAATTTGAGAACTTGTAAAAAAAAATTAGCATCAATAATTAAACAAATTTGAACTCATGGTGCATTGCTAGGATTACGAGGTCAATTAGAATGTTGGTGGTTATGCAGCGTGTCGGCAACATCACCATGGCTTAGTGGCACAATGTTTTAGTCATTTTGTACGTACATTTATTTTCAGCAGGGAGTTTAAGATGATTTAGAGTAAAAATATTTCCTTTAGAGGAACAAAATAATGACAGATTTTGTCGAGAAAATATCATGATTGTATTATAAACACATTATAATTTACATATTCACTACAATGAGTAACTTAAAATCTAGCCAATTATCAGAATATTTCTGCATGTTTGCAAATCACACATATTTTTGATCGTATCAAAAGCAAGCTCACATTTACTACTTACCTACACCAGGCTAGAACCAGAAAAGAAAAGAAACAGACGAGCGACACGGTACACAAAACCGGAGCTAGTGTCGTGCCCGCAAAGGATCCGCGCTTCAAGGCTCACTCCTCGGAAGATGCCAAAAAAAAAAACAACTCCCCCAAGAGTCGTAGACAGTTTTACCCGGAGACCCTCTTCCTCCTCCGAAATAGGAGCACCATCCTCCATTCCGCCCTCCTCCAACTCCAACCCTACAAAACCTAAAACCCTCCACTCCCGCATCCTGCTTCTACAGTGGACTCCAGTCCAGTCCACAGCCTCCTCCTCCCCCTCCCCTCTCCACCCTCTCATCTCCACTTGAGAACACAGTAGACAAAAAAGGAAAAAAATATCCTTTTTATTATCCTTAATAAATCAAGAACCGGGAGAGGGAGATTCGAGAAGGAGGGGGAGGAGGAGCAGCAATCGGAAGCCGGCAGCAATCAATCTTCGCGGAGAAAAAGAAGGGAGAAAGATCGGGGATAGAATCAGTTGCATCGGTTTATTGATTGCTCATTAATCCAGCATTTCTTTCCACTATCGCGTTCTTGGGGAAGTTAGTAGGCGGAGGCGAGAGCATGGGCCCCAGCTACGACTGCGCCGCCTCCGTGCTTCTCTGCGCGGAGGACAACGCGGCCATTCTCGGCCTTGACGACGACGACGAGTGCTCCTGGGCGGCGGCGCCGGCCACGCCGCCCCGCCACGCCGCCGCCGCCGCCGCCGCGGATGGTTTCTTGATGGACTACTCCGTGCAGACCGATGGATGCATTGCGGCGCTCGTCGAGAGGGAGGTGGAGCACATGCCCATGGATGGGTACCCCCAGATGCTGCTGCGGCGGCGGCTCGGGGCCTGGATTTGGCCGCCGTCAGGAGGGACGCCATAGATTGGATTTGGAAGGTGAGCTCCCCCCCCCCCCCCCCCCCCCATCTTGCTCTGATTGGAATCCTCGTTTTCGTGTGTCGATAGTGATATACTGAGATGCGATGCCCGGATTCGAGTAAAGCTGCCTCCTTTATCCATTTCCCTGCCGATTACCCATCGGATTACTGCTTGTTGATAGTATATAGTCCTGATCCGTACTGCCATGGTAGCTGATTAAATCTGCAATTCTCTGCCGATAGGTCATTGAGCATTACAATTTTGCGCCGTTGACTGCAGTCTTGTCTGTCAACTACCTGGATAGGTTCCTCTCCGTCTGTGAATTTCCTGTAAGTCTTGTCATTTCAGTAGCAACGGAAGCAATCCAGCTAAAACCCCATAATGTTGTTGAACTCATGGAGGAAATTGATTTCTCATAGCAGGAAGACAAAGATTGGATCACACAGCTCTTGGCAGTGGCTTGCTTATCTCTGGCTTCAAAGATTGAGGAGACTTATGTGCCACTCCCAGTGGACCTGCAGGTCAGTGAGTGATGCATCTCATAACTGATCTCCGCATACATTGTGAAATATTTAGTCTTTCATCTCAAGTAACTGATGATTCTTTTTCTTGACAGGTGGTTAAGGCCAAGTATTTTGAGGCAAGGACCATAAAAGAATGGAGCTTTTGGTACTAAGCACCTTAAAGTGGAGGATGCAAGCTGTTACCCCTTGCTCATTTATTGACTACTTCCTTCACAAATTCAATGACTGTGACGCGCCATCCATGCTCGCATTATCCCGCTCGACTGACCTCGTCCTGAGCACAGCTAAAGGTATGAACACTAGGTTGGATCTCATTTCTTGTATTCATCAATCACCGTGTACAATTTGCAGGCGATCAATTCCTGAAGTTTGAGAATTTTGATTGCAGGAGCTGACTTTTTGGTGTTCAGACCTTCCGAGATTGCTGCAAGTGTTGCACTTGCTGCATTTGGGGAGCGCAATAGTTCAGTAGTTGAGAGGGCTACTACTAACTGCAAGTATATAAACAAGGTAGTTATCAGCTCAATGTTATCACTAACTAAACCATTTGCCCACCATTAAATGGTAACCTGTAAATGCAAAATGCACTTGAATTGTTACTTCATTTGCCTAACTACCCTTTATGTGTTGTAGGAGAGAGTGTTAAGATGCTACGAATTGATTCAAGACAAGATAACGACGGGAAGCATTGTCCTAAAGTCAGCTGGATCATCAATGTTCTCTGTGCCGCAAAGCTCCATAGGCGTGTTAGATGCTGTTGCATGTCTGAGCCAGCAGAGTGATGATACTGCTGTTGGATCTCCAGCAGCATGCTACCAAAGCTCTTCAGCAAGCAAAAGGAGGAGAATTGGCAGATGACTGATCTCATGCTGTGCTGTGCTCCAGGTGTGTTGCTCGCCGTTTTGGCATTTTTGTTGTTTCAAACACCTCAATCTAGTTTGGTCACCCGAGAATTATGGCATGGTCAAGTAGCTGCTGGAAGGAACAAAAATACCATAGACAGTACTTGACCCATAAAAACAAACAGTTCGCCGCGAGCCTATCCATGCAATCGACATATGTAAGGGGCATGTTGCTGTCAGGGTCCTAAGATGCTAGTGTAGGCAGAGAAGGAACAAGGAATTTGGATGTTGTAGAGATGAGAGCTCTCTTGTCCTGTTTTGTATTTCTGTTCCGTATCAATTTCCAATGAACTTTGATCATGAAGGTAGTGAATGAAAAGGATCCATAAATGGATTGGCAGAGGAACATAACAGTTTATATTGGTTTCCATGAGTTATCAAATTGTTGACATTATAAGTTGATCTATTTCTCATTTTTGTGATGTCTACTACTATGTCAATGTCCTTGATTGGTATTCTGCTTTGTCTACCTGATACTTTATTTGCCACTCCTCGAACAATCAATGATTAGTATCTACTATCTAATTTCTCATTTTTCAAACTTCCAGCACTAGTGTTTAGTTTAGCAATTAGCGGGAGCATATAGATACAGGGATGTTTGTTTTCGACAACTGCAATATCCTCTACCGCTTGATTTGGAGTATATTTTTCTTGTTAAGGTTAGTGAGAACTAAGAGTAGAACTGACGAACCCTAGATCAGCCTGCTACACCCATAAAAGGAACTGCTTGTCGCAGAGCACTGTAGTGTAGTTGGACTTTTACATATGTATGCATTTGTCCACTTGCATTTGAAGTTCATCTCCAAATGCATCTGAGACTACCTAGGTGCCTACCCTGCCATCTCTGCGCACTTCATGGACCTTCGTGGTCAGGATTTTTTTAATCCGATTTGCTCATGCTAGGTCGATTGAGAATTTCTTAAATCTCTTTCCGCCAAGCGTACCATCCAGTTAACCACAAGATTCTCTTGGTTGCTTTTATCTAGGTTTAAAATCCATTTCTTGTTTTTTCTTCTGTTTTTGTGGAATAGTGCCTTGGTCGAGATTTCTTAATTCTCTGTTGACTGACCCTGGTGTCCTAGTTAGTTCACTTGAAGGGTTTTGGCTTTAGGGTGTGCTCAGGTTTACCACACCTAAATCTTGATCCTGCTCAATGTGTCACTTGACTTTTCTTATTCATTTTTAGTAGATTGACCAAGGCTGTCAAGTGGGATCACATTTATGTCTCCCACCTGTAGTTCATTTGACAAATTGTAGTTTGAATTTTGAGAGAAAAAAATGAAACTAGAAACCTCCAAATGAACTACAAGTGGGATCCCACTTGCATCCCTAGATTCACCACTGAGATGTGCCTGATACTAGCATCATTTACCATCTTGGGACTTCAAGTGGGTGGTAACAGGTAACATCACATATTCACCAACATGGTTAGACACCCCTTGTGCATCTGCAGTAGTTATTGTCTACCAGCAGTACATGGTTTGCCTCTGTCCTGGCTGTTCATTCATTATCTGCTGCACTTGCCTACCATTACTGGAAGTGTGGTGCGGTAAGAGAATGGGCCTGTCAAATGGTTCATTCGTGCGATACAAAACTGAGCACCTTCAAAATGTCCTGAAAAGAGGCTCGAGGGTGGGAGACCGGGTCGAGGGCTTTCTGTGTTTCTGCGTTAGATTGATCTCATTTGTGAACTACATTGGGTATGCTTGACGTTCCGATGTCTCATGGAGAACTGCATTGTGTGTTTCCGAGGATCACATTCCTGTTTTGTTTGAGGGTTTAGATCCATCATATATATTGTCAGGTTTCAGGAACAAATAGCAACACACAGTGCATACATTTGCTTGTCAGTCACGTACTGGTCGTCGTACAATCGTGCTGCTATAGATTGCGAATTATGCGTACTGATCTGTTACTACATGTCTAGATACATCCACATTTGATGCATAGCAAGTCAATTAAATTGGAACGGAGGGAGTATGTTTGAGATCCAACATCCCCATCCCAGGCATGTATATGTACACTTGCAGAACAAAAACACATATTTGTTCTCCACTTCCTGCTGGAATTGAACTGTCAGCTCTTGATCTCCCGACAAAAGTACCCTCCCGATTCGAAGAGGCCCTGATGACTGAGCAACTTAAAAAGACGTACAATCAAGGCAAATCCTCAATTAATCGCCAAAGCTGATGATTTGATCCAATATCCAAGATATGAAGGCATGATCTTAGTGGGATATGGTACGGAGTAGTAGATATAGTGTGAGTAGATCCGATCATGTGAATTGACTATCTGGTGACGTGCATGATGGTTTTAGTTAAGGGCGTCACGCGTGGCCTACCAGTGCGGCACGGCAGGCTCGTTGGCTGTTCCCGTGTCCGGTTCCTGGCATCGGCAAGCCCCTGTCGCGCCCCACCGACGGGCGGGAGCACCACTGCTGCCGCATCTTACTTCAGACGACTAATCGTCGCCGTCCGTCCTGGGGACCGGCTCGGCATTGCCGGCCGGCCGGCCGCAGCTTGACCTGGACGCACGTCGCCTAAACCTCCGCCGCCGCCGTGGCCTACCGGGCATACATCAGATAGAGAAAATGCCGGTCACGCTGACGAGGTGAAAAGAATTAATGTAGTAGCAGACGGACTGGCTCTGAACTCGTACGTTTCGCTCTGCATGCAGAGGGACGGTGAAAGATGTGAAATTTCACAAATTTAACCCTTGGGTCAAACTTCAGGAAAAAATAACCTCTTTTCAAATTTAATTCAAAAACTAACCCTTTTGCATAGCGCCCTACCACGGGTCGCTATGATCAACACCATAGCGCCCTCTGATCAGTCGCTATGACCCTGCCAGCGTGGATTGGTGGGGCCCCAGGTGCTGGACCATAGCGACTTAGCACGAGGCGCTATGCGTCCACCATAGCGACATGGTTGGAGGCGCTATCCTCTGCAAAATTAGACAGAGAGCAATCCAGCCCGACGGCCCCAAATTTCGCTAAGTGCAGGCATAGCGCCCGGTGCTCGTCGCTATACTGGAGAGCATAGCGACCCGTGCTCGTCGCTATGCTTCGAGACTTAAGGCCAGCGCCGCCCGCCCCGCGCCTCTCTCCTTTCTCTTCTCTTCCTCTCTGTTCCTGGAGAGGCCGGCGGCTCCCTCTCTCCTCCCTCCTCTAGATCTTCACCAAATCCGGACCAATCTGAAGGGGAGATCCGTGGATTTCGTCCCCATCTACTTCCTAAAGGTATTCTCCTCCTCTCCCCTCAATTTTCATCCATAAAATCCGGTCATTATCCCTATTGTTACTAGAAACCCTAGTTCAATCTAGATTCCAAATTTGTTGTAGTATATGCTAAATAGTGGTAATTTGTGGAGGGGAAACCACTCTCAATATGTATATGTGCTATTGGTAATTTGTTTGTTATTTATAGCATGTTTATTTTGTATATGTGACATAGCTATTTTGTTCATATTTTGCAATCCTATAGCATTTGATTATCTATAGCATGGTTTATGTAGCAATCATATTTTAGCAATCCTATAGCATGGTTTATGTAGTTTATCTATTGTTGGATATATGTTCATGTTTCATTCGTAATTTTAGGATTTACCTAAATATGCATGTAATTAGTTTGATTTTTTGCAAATATGTAGGATGGCACTACTCGATGAGTTGTATGATAAAAGGCATCGTGCCCGCATCATTACGGAGGGGGAGAAGGTAGCATATATTGTCCATATTGTTTCATACGTTTTGTTGTAATGAAATATATTGTCTAATATTGTTTTGTTGTTGTAGGTGTTAAAACCACTTCGTCTAAGGTCTCACGAGGTATCAGACCCCACGAAGATGCCATACGACGAGAGGTACACAAAGTACATCAGAGCTAAGACTCCTTCCGTTCATCCATCTTGTCTCCCGGTCGACAGTCAACATGAACCCTGCAGCCATCACCGCTCTTGTTGACCGGTGGAGGCCGGAGACACACAGTTTTCACCTCCGCACCGGGGAGATGACCGTGACTCTGCAGGATATGTCGATGATCCTGGCACTCCCTATCGATGGTACACCTGTGTGTTTCAGCACAGAATCAGATGGATGGAGAGCAAATATGGAAGGTATGATCGGGATGTCTCCTGCACTGAATGCCGACCCCAAAAAGAATAGAACACCAGCCGGGGCGACTTTTCGTTGGATCAGTACGCATTTTTCACATTGCCCCGAGGGTGCCAATGACGATGTGATTGAGCGGTACGCACGCGTATACGTGTGGTACGTGATCTCCCGTGCCCTGTTTGCTGACAGTAGTGGCAGGACCGCTCCGTGGATGTGGCT
Organism: Poa pratensis; assembly: GCA_947311845.1. NCBI lineage: Eukaryota > Viridiplantae > Streptophyta > Magnoliopsida > Poales > Poaceae > Poa > Poa pratensis. Next base: position 18,667,824 of record CAMZMU010000111.1, read on the forward strand.
CAAGGCCCTAAGTAGTTGGGACTCAAATCTGAGTTGGGGTTCGGCGGCGCTGGCATATTTGTACCGTCAGGTAATACTTTTAATATCTACTTGCATGTAGCATCTCTCCAACAAGATTCTTACCGTAATGTTTGTGGCTCTATTTGCAGCTGGACGATGCGTGTCGCAGGATCGGTGATAAATGCGGAATAGGCGGGCCGTTGCTCCTACTTTCTGTGTGGATGTGGGAGCGCTTCCCTGTTGGAAGGCCAAGTCCTAACATACCAGCCTTGGGACGATAAGAGGGACCGCCTGCGTAGGGCTACTTGGGCGTATGCTTGGGATGTAGTTGAGGAGTACAACGGCGACACGGAGAAGGACTACGTGCGGTACACCAACGAGTTCGACGCTAACCCCTGAGCAGGTAATATTTGTGATGATATCTTGGACTTGTACTTTCATGTAGCATACTCCTCACCCTAATATTTCGCATTGTATCGTAGGTGACATGGCAGCCATATGGTTGGGGAGAGAAGTTGGGATACAATATGGAGTTTCAATTGAACCCTATGTGCATGGCGGAACAACATCTTTGGTTAATGATGACTCCAATGATATGCTTGTATGCCGTTGAGTATCACTTGCCGCAACGAGTGATGACCCAATTTGGGTTATTCCAGCTGACACCGCCAAAGTGGAAGGATACAAAGTTCGATCTTCACGAGTGAGAGTCTATCTTTTGCTTTCTTAGCTCGTGCCCCATGTTATTTAAGATTCTAATATTTTTCTATTTTTTGTGTGAAGGTTGGACAAAAGAAGCATAAGAAGGACAAGAAATGGGACCGTAAACATAAGAAGTGGATCGAGAAGTGGATGCACATTTGAAGCTAGCAAAGGAAAATGGTCTTCATCTAATCGACCATCCACCATACCATCAAGGTGCTTTCGACAACTATATTGCATGGTTTGTTGCTAATAGTCGTGTGGAGTTGTGTCCGCCGGCTTTTGACTCGGAGATATTGGAGAACCCAAATGCCGAGATGATTTTTACCACGAGCGGTACAACCGACTCGTGAGAGAGGGCAACCAAACCAGATTTGCTCCATTGATCAACTTTATGGTAATTTTGTAGGACATTGTACCTATCCCATTATCAAATTCATCTCTCGCATATTTTGTAGCTCATTTTGTAATATGGAGTTCATGCTTATTTTGTAGCGCACGGAGATCGAGCAGTCCGCCAATGAAGCCGAGGAAGCAGTCGCGTACCCTCGCAGCAAGAAGGGTAACAACGCCCTTCGAGAGTTCGTGGAGGTATGTCGACACCATGGTACCTACGGTGTACTTTTGATGTTATTTCGGCTAATATTGTCATTACGTCAATGTCACAGCGTAGCGCCCATCGCTTACGTTCACTAGCTCTTTTGCTTGGTTGTCGCTCCACCGATGATTCCGTGCCTAGTGAGCCAATAACAAGTTCAACACCTATGTGCCGTGGTGCTTCCAGCTCTAACCCAGAATATAGCGAGGTACCCGTGATTCTTTTACCTCCGACCCACTAGGGTTTGTTCATCCAATCGTGCAAGCGATGGTGCTTATTGATCTAACATCTTGTTATTTTAGGTACCCGACAATGTAACCTTGGAAGAATATCAACAAAGCGTGCGGAACTTCAACCTAAGGGCAAGAAAGAATTTCGAACGTTTCACACCCAATCAATGGGTCAAGATGAACAAGGGGAAACAAGTGGAAGTTGAAGCCTCCTCTCCCGAGGCTTCCGACGTGCCGGAGGACGATTCCGCGGAGACAGCCCCTTCCGACTCCGTCGAGACAGCCCATTCCGAGTCCGAGGAGGAGCAGCCACCTCCGAGGCCGCAGAAGCTGACTGTGAGGAGGAATCTGAAAGCGCTGCAATTGATGATGACAACGAGCCAACGAGGAGGGTGAGGATGAAAAGGGCGTCGAACAGGCCGGTGCCTAATGCGGCATTGAGGAGGTTGGCGAACGATGAAGATACGGAGGAGCCTGTTGTGCCTCCTCTTAGGAGGACGACGAGGAGGTTGAAGAAGAAGTAGATGTGGTGACTTGCACTTGTCGTTTTAGTTGCGTCGTGCTAAAACCTTGTCTTTCTAGTTGGACTAATTATCGTCTAGGCGTGAGGTTGATCAAGAATTTGAACCATGTTGGACTTTTTATTTGTGTGTTGTGAACCATGTTGTCATATTTGTGTGCCGTGAAGAATTGTGCTGTGAACAATTAGAATTTCTGCTGTGTGCTGTGTCTCTGTGTGCTGTGTGAAGAAGAAGTGCTGGAAGTAGATGTGTCAGTTTTGAAGAAGAGCATAGCGACGTAGCATAGGGCGCTATGCTCTCAGTATAGCGACTTGCGCCAGGTCGCTATGCACTTCCTTAGCATTTTTGAGAGCGTTTCATCTACCAGCTCTCTGTCTGGAAGTTGCCCAGACTATAGCGACGTGATCTGGGGCGCTATGTTCTTACTATAGCGACTTACGACAGGTCGCTATCCTCTTCCTTAGCCGTTTTTGGAGCTCAGACGAGCAACCAGCTCTCTGTCTCGTCGGGTGCCATATAGCCCAGACCATAGCGACGTTCCCTGGGCGCTATGGTCAACAGCATAGCGACCTACGCTGGGCGCTATCCCCTTTGTCAGAAAAATTTCAATCAAAACTGAATAAATTTGCTTACAGTTGATCAAAATTGCACACAAAATCACAAGAACATAAAACACACTAAGTCCACAACAGGGTTCAGACAAACTAAATGTTCATGACATTACAAGGTTCCCGCAAATTAAATGCCCACGACATTACAAGGTTCACACAAACCCAAAGTCCACGACATTACAAGGTTCACACAAACCCAAAGTCCACGACATTACATTGTCCCTACTGAGTAAGACGTGGATACTTGCCCTTGCGCCTCGCTGGGTCTGGTTCCGCTCGTTCCTCCTCTCGTGCACGGCGATCCCTCTCACGCCTTCTCGCATCCGCCTCCTCTCGTGCATGGCGAGTACCTTCACCTTGTCCTCCCGCCTCCTCTCGTGCACGGCGAGCCCTCACACGCCTTCTCGCATCCAACTCCTCTTGTGCTTCCCTCTCACGCCTTCTCGCATCCAACATCCCTTGTGCACGGCGAGCACCTTCAGGTTGAGCCTCCTCTCGTGCACGGCGAGCACCTTCACCTTGGCCTCCCGACCCCTCCCTTCCAAGTTCGGCCTCAAACGCCGCCCACGCCTCATGGTACCTTCCATCCTCTAACGGCCCCTCCCTTGCACGTTCCGCCTCCCACGCCTCCCTTGCAACACGTGCCTTCTCAGTCTTCTCCCACCTCTCCATCTCGCGGAGCATCATTTCGTTCTTAGCCTCTAGTGCCTCAATTTTTGCTTGCTCATTCTCCTTCTTGGCCCGCTCCTCTTCACGATCTTTCTCCCAGAATCGCTCCCACGCCTTGTCAGTCATATTTTTTACCTCCCACCGGTAGAGGCCACTTTGCTCAAAGTCTATCCACCGGTAGTATTGGCAAATAGGCGGAGGTGACTGCAAACATAATAGCGAGTCAAAACATGCAACTAGATAAAGATAAATTATTTACAAGAGAGGCGGAGGAGACATTTACCCGCGGACGCTCAATAATATTTGTTTGCTTCGGCTTGCGTTTTGTTTGCTTCGACTTGTTTTTTGTTGGCTTCGGCTTCTCCCAAGCATAGTTCGGGCACATCCAGAACCTCCTTCCTCTTCTATCGTCCCAATCGCTGGACTGCTTCATCTTGCAAACGTCACCACACCAACAAGTCGGCGCATCGTGCCCGACTCGACTGTCAATGCTGTGTTGCCATGCCACCGGCTTCTCCTTCAGATCGGAACAGTCCATCCCTACAAAATTGTAAGTTTAAACTTAGTTGACAGTAAAATGGAACAATTGAAAATAAGAAATAACAACCAAATAAATTTCAGTCATACCAATCGTCTACGTCTACCACCTCTACCGCCACTACGCCTACCCCCTCGTAGCTCATCAAACATTGATGTACGCCTACCGCCACCGCGACCGCCACGATGAGAATGACCATGTTGGCTACCACCATGGTGGCTTGTGCTACCACCGCCACCGCCATGTTGAGAATGACCATGTTGGCTACCACCATGGTGGCTTGTGCTACCATCGCCACCGCCATGTTGAGAATGACCATGTTGGCTACCACCATGGTGGCTTGTGCTACCACCGCCACCGCCATGTTGAGAATGACCATGTTGGCTACCACCATGGTGGTTTGTGCTACCACCGCCACCGCCACCGCCATGTTCAGAATGACCATGGTGGCTTGTGCTACCACCGCCACCGCCATGTTGAGAATGATCATGGTGGCTTGTGCTACCACCGCCACCGCCATGTTGAGAATGATCATGGTGGCTTGTGCTACCACCGCCACCACCACCGCCACCATGTTGGACACCTTTCGATCTCTTGTTTCGACCACAGCCTCTAGCGTTGTGCCCACCACGATTGCATTCTCCACAACGGGCACTACCACGAGGCTCCCAAAATGTTGGTTGCCCCATTCTCTCATGCCTCCAGCACCCCATGCATCCATGTCATTTGTAAAACGCTTTGTCTTCCGTCTTCCCCGTTTCGTTACCTTCAACCCCGGATCCGGCCATAGTTAAATACCATGATATTCCGGCCATTGTGATTGGTCATAGTAAGGTTCAAATCTACCCGCCCATGTCTCCATGGTAGCCTCGATCGAGTACTCGGACAACCTCACTGGATTGCTATATCCCACTTTTCGAAGGCGTGCGGCCGTCCGCAAGTGCGAGCATGGGAGATGAAGCAATTGAGGCCTTTGGCATGAGCACTCACATTTCTTTAGGAGGACTTTGCACGCCCGCCCTCCGTGTTGCACACCACCTAACGTGGTTCCTCCCGGCTCATTGACTTGGTAAATCCACTCATTGTTGTCAAAACATTGAGCCGTATTTGTGTCCGCCTTCCTGGACTGGTATAACATCCATTTGTCAACTTCAGGTGGATACTCGTACTTCTTATTTTTCTTGTTCTTCCCTTTCATCTGCTCATATGTTTCCTCGCTATATTTCTGAAATATTCATTCAACTTGTCGAATGTGTATTGCACTATGGCTGTCACGGGCAATGCACGGACACCCTTGAGCACATTGTTGAAACACTCTGCCATGTTGCTTGTCATGTCACCGTACCTCCTACCGTCCGGGTCAAAAGCTTTAGCCCACTTGTGCCTCAATTCCTCATGCCTATGTAGGAATTCTTGACCCCCGCCATGTTGTGAGAATGAGCAATCGGTTGTACAATCTTGCAAAATGTCGCTCGGTGAAAGCGAGACAACAATCTTTTAGATCATCGGACAACTCCCTATTCCCACATGCCCTATAGAAGTTGGACACAAAATGCCTCATGCACCATCGATGGTGCAAAGGAGCATGTCCGGGATATCAATATCCATCGCGCGGAGTATGCCATGGTGTCGGTCTGAGATAACACAAACCTCTCTTTCTGGCGCAAATACCTTGGTCCTCACTAGACCCATAAACCACTCCCAATTGTCATCGTTCTCCGCCGTAACCAAAGCAAAAGCCAACGGCAACAACCGGTCATTGGCATCATGAGCGATGGCAATCAAAAGTGTGCCCCTGTACTGGCCGGTCAAGAAGGTGCCATCCACGGAAATAACCGGCCTACAATGCGTAAATGCATTTATGCATTGCCTGAAAGCCCAGAATGCACGGCCAAATACACGGACGGTTGCACCCTTGTAATCCCTCGTCTTTTGGCCAAAGGGCTCCACCACAAAACACATGCCCGGATTTGTAGCGGCCATAGCTCCCAACATTCTAGGGAGTCGGTTGTATGCTTCCTCCCAATCACCATACAACATCTTGAATGCGGCTTGCTTAGCCTTCCATGCCTTCCCATACTTCACCGAGTAACCAAAGATTTCTTCCACCGTGTCCATGACAGCCTTCACCGTAAAAGTCGGGAATGCCTCTATGGAATTGCAAAGCCTATAGCCAATGAACTCGGAGGTAAGTTGCCGATGACCGTGCTTCACATCCTTGCCATCGCCATCCTTGACACTACACATGTGAGTTGACACACATTTTTTTAGAATCCATTGAGGGCCCCCTTTCCATGGTCTTGCACGCACAATCCATGGACACCCATTATGCGCGTCCTCACACTTAACCGTGTAACGTTTGTTCACGTCCGAGTGCACCACTTTGTACGGGCGGAAGTACTTAAGCGCATACTCCTTTAGCCATGTCTTCAACTCCAACAAGCTTTCAAACTTCACTCCCTCCGCAATACCATACTTCTTGGGATCATTATCCTTCTTCGAGATTGGCCTTGCTTCAAGCAATTTACCCGAGCCACCATCAACCACGGCTTTCTCCGAGAGACTAAGATCTCGGAACAATGATACCCGATGATCCCGGCCCACAACCTTCTTAAATACTTCAGCTTCTTTAGCCGTGAACCCATCCTCATCAACATCTTCCTCGGGACCATCGTCATCCGAGTCCGATGCGTAGCATCGGTTATAGGGGATTTCAGGGTCCATGTCCTCATGCGCACAATATGCCTCCATGTCACCAATAGCATTGTTATGAAGTTCAACCTCCAACTCATCTCCTTCATAGTCATAACTCTCCTCCTCCCGTTCTTCATATTGGTCATTTCGAAACGGACTTGGGGGTTGGCTTCTTTCATGTTGGGTCATGTGAGGCGGACTCGACGTTGAGTCGTACACTTCATGGTTATGAGGTGGCTCTTTTTGAACCGGGCTACTAACTTCATGTTCGGAGCCACACCGGTTCAAGTCAAACGTCTTGGTGGCAAATAACTCGAGAGCCTTGTCTTGAGATGCCGCAACCGTCTCCTTATATACACTCCAACACAACTCGGAGTTGAGAGGCATGATCTTCCAACGCGAGTGCATTCCGAAACCAACATTATGCCTTCCCTCCAAACAAACTAAACCATTTGGTTCCGTCCAATTCAATGCAATCCTCACTTTCACAACAACCTCCGCGTAGTTTGGGCTACGGTCAAACACCACCACTTTCTCTTCCGAGTCATGCTCGACATTGCCTTTCAAAAAGGCATCCTTGTCCACATGATGAACACTAACCATTCTCTCCATCTAAAAAATTATTTCAACAACACAAATGCATCAAATGGTACACAAGTAACAATAAGCTATGCATTTTCAAACAATATAATAACACAATCTAGCTCATTATCTACTAACCCTAGCTAATAGCCCTCATTATCCACATACACCAAAAACCCTAACCCTAGCCTACCAATGAGCACGCTCAACTCTTCATAGCCATCATACTAACACCCATTCACCAATATAATCAAGGAAAAACCCCAAATTTGCACCACACAAAATTTCTAGGGTTTCAAGAAATACACAAATGGCACCAAATTGAAACATTTTGATTGGACAAAAACATAGAGGATGGGGGAGATTACCTCTCTCCAAGATGGGGAGCCGAAATCCACAGCCAAATCGGACCAAAGAGAGGGGATTTGTGAGGGGGGTGAGAGTGGGGAGTGAGGAAGAAAGAGAGTGAGCTCGGGTCGGTGAAAGAGAGAAGGAATGGCGCGGGCGCGGGTGGCTGGGCTATTTAAGTTGCGAAGCATGCATAGCGACGCGACCCGAGGCGCTATGCATGCACTTAGCGAAATTTGGGGCTCGTCGGGCTGGACTGCTCTCTGTATAATTTTGCAGAGGATAGCGCCGCCTACCAGGTCGCTATGCTCAACACCATAGCGCCTCGTGCTAGGTCGCTATGGTCGAGCACCTGGGGCCCCACCGATCCACGCTGGCAGGGTTATAGCGACTGATCGGTGGTCGCTATGGTGTTGAGCATAGCGACCCGTGGTAGGGCGCTATGCAAAAGGGTTAGTTTTTGAATTAGATTCGAAAAGAGGTTATTTTTTGCTGAAGTTTGACCCAAGGGTTAAATTTGTGAAATTTCACGTGAAAGATCTGCAGAGATGAGATGGAGAGATAGTAATAGCTGCCGTGTTAATTGATGCAGAGGATTATTTGCTGCCGGTGGCCACGCATCGATCGATGGTTTGGGCGTTGGCGACGGCAGATGCAGGTCCACGACACCGATCCATACGGACGTCCCTCTCCCAGCTTCTTGCGCGTACAGCCTCTGCTCCGCGTCACAGGCGTCGCGTACGTCCATCCTCGTGAACACTGGATCTCGCAGCAGATTTCTCCATCTGTGTTTACCTGCACTGCAGAGTTTAAACCCTGTCAGCTGCACCGCATGCAGTCACAGTTCGTCGCCTTATCCATCTGGTCATATGCCTTGCCGCGCCCGTTCGATCCAAGTTTAAACTGTCAACATATGTACACTCTAGAGAGAGGTTCGAATCGAAGAGAGCATACGTTCCAACCCAATTCAAATTGTTCGACGCGCGCGATGATGCGGGAGCCGATGATGTACGTGCGTCATTGCGTCTTGCACTGCACTGCAGGCGAACAGGGAGATGGAATGATCGACCCCGACCGAGACGGGAGGAAACCATCGCCGGCTAGCTACAAGGGTGAAAAACCAGGCCGGAAAGGGCCAACGGCGACCGGATCGACGACGAGATCTCTGCTGCTGCTGCCGGTGGAATGGCAATCATGCGCGGGAAAAGACAGATCCGTAGCTGCATGTTGTTGGGGGCGAGGAAGCAGGGGCCTCTCCATCGTCGATGGCCACGGTCCCGGCTGCACGCGTGCTCTGCTCCGCTCACGCGTACGTACGTACGTGCATCAGCGTACGTTGAGCCCGCGCGCCTGCGTCCGAGGAAATTTGAAATGCCACCGTCGTTTTGAGCCGTGCCACGCGCGACAGATGATATGGCGGGAGAGGATTGTGTCCGTGCATGGCCACGCTGTGAATTTGTGATCAAGTGATGTGACGAACTGAATGCGCGACATCTTATGTCACAAGCCTAACAATAACATGATGATAGTTTAATATGAGCATGGCAACAATGAGGACTAAATCTATGACCAATCCACTGTTGAATATATAAGCAATTTAACAATTGATTTAATTCGCGAAAACAGTAAACAGTTCATGACTAGAATAAGCAGAATTAAACTAATCATGTGATCTACTAAAACAATAGACAAACAGAACGAATCTACGAGATATACTAGAAACAGAAACTCTAGTATAGTCTGAAACGGAGAGGACAAGAGATCATACAGTGCAGCAGCGGCGGAACCGTTGGCGTTCAGGTTGTCGCCCATGTCGTCGATGAAGAGGTTGCTGAGGTCGGGGAAGAAGAGTAGTCACCGTCAGTAGTCGCGCGAGTGCGCTCCCCAAAAACCTGACTCCCCTCTCCCGTACAGGATCACAAGAGGCATGATTTCGGAGGCCTACTGTCCCTTCAACCGGTGCACGCCGAAAGACGGGATGAAGAAGACTTGGAAGACGGCGGCGCAAAGTTTTGGAACGGTGGGAGACCATATAAGCGAGGAGGCTTAAACGGGCCAAGGATTTATTGTCCTAATGCCCAGATTTTATTGTGTGTCCTTTAGAGAGGGGTTACCCCTCTTTATATAGTCAAACGAAGGGGCAGACTCCTTCTAAGCTAGCAATGTAGGACTAAAGTTAAGTCTCAACTCTTGCCTTGCACTAATGGGCTAAGTGGACCTCTAGGTTTTATATGGCCTGAGACTTTCAGATTTTAGTTGGGCTTTAGACATGGTCCAAATACAAAATCCCAACAACCCCCACAAAGTCTCATTGGCTCATTTCATCAGTTAAGGTTCCAAAACATTGTTTATATACCAGTGCTTAGTGGAGACCGTTAAGTTGAACTTCCAATTAGAACATTATGCTAGACTAGTTCACAACTTAGATCATGGACTATGTGCCTTGAACTACAAGTTTTCTATACCGATATAGGGCCCATGATCATTATACTACATTACTACGTGAGTACATCTGCGAATTTTCGTACAAGTTATACTTCCAAATTTTCATAGCACTCTGTGAGGAAAGTTAATATTCAAGGTTTGTTGAAAACAAATGGGACTTTATATATAGCAAAAAATTATTCCAAGTACATAGCACACTAAAGATATTTTTTTAGATAAAGAGTATATATTAATATCACAGAGATACCAATTACACACAGCCTCTGCGACAACGCAATACCCTAAAAGCATTACGGATGCACACAGTCAAAAAAGAAGAAGAAGTTGAAAAAGAAAAGTCCCGCTACAGAGTTCCAGTCTTTGCAGCAGCACACTAAAGATATATTCGCCTATTTGTATTTGCCAAAGTTTGTTTCATGTCTGGATAAACTTCTACTTGTGCGCACTTGTAATTTACAAGACCTCAACCTAGCAACATATGAAAATTTAACAAAGGTATCAATATATATGTGTGATAATGATCACAGTAAATAGAAGGCGCCTCACCGCCATCAAATCCAACCTTATCCTCTCCCCAGCTACAGTACTCTGAGGTGAAGGAGAGGCGATCCCGGTTTGCCCCCGCGTCCGCCGGCGTGGCCGTGGGTTCCCTCCCCCTCCGTCGGCCGCTCCGGCGGCGGGAGGGTGGGGGAACCCCGGATCTATGCTTGGCGTGTACATAGGGTGTGTATAGTTGGGTCTCCGGCCGGCGGCGCGGTGGTAGGAGGGGTGCTGTCGGGGTGGAGTTTGGTGCTACTGCTCTTCCTCCTCTGCGTCGACGGCCTCCGTGCTCTCGGCGGTGAGCAGCTAGCTTTTGGTGCTCGCGGATCTGCGGGTCCTGCGGGCGGTTCTGTCTCTGGGTGTGGTCACCGCGCCGGAGGAGGTGACCATGCCGTGGAGCTTTTGTCTCCCGGCTTCTTCTCCGCGACGGCGAGGAGTGCTCCGTCCTCGTCGTGGAGTCTGGGAGGCCAGCGTGGCAGGTGGAGCTGGCCCGTTCCCCTCTTTCTTTGCAGGATGGCGATGGAGGTGACGGCGGCCGGGATTCAAGCCTGACGCAGGGGTGGTGCTGCGATGGTGGCCGATCCGGCTTTGCTGGATCCAGGATCGAGAGCTCCGTGGCCGATGAGCGTTTCATCGTTTTAGGTTCCGGCGGCTTCGTCGGGCGACTCTTGATTTCGAAGGCGTGGTGGTGCTCTCTCCTTTGGGTGCTGTGGAGGTTTTCCTTCTTCTTCTCCGGCGTCGCTGGCGGTGGAGGATCGAAGCTAGTGTGGTGGTTCAGCATCTTCTTCGTTGCTGTTGCGTCTGTGCTGTGTATCCAAGGGTGTACACCTGCGTATGTAATCCGTATTGTACTTTTATCTCTTTGAATATACGTTAGGTTCTCAAAAAAAAAAAAAGAAGGCGCCTCGCGCGGCTGAGCGGTCACATCGACAACCATCTAATTCAGGCTGAGCTACTTTTCATTTGCCCCCTCACCTTTTCTTTTTTTTGCAAAATAAACCTGCAGTACTAGGCTCGTCCACTTAAAACGAAAGGGTACATCGCTTCCGCCCGACCTTTCCGATATTTAAACAAATATGTCATTGTGGTGATTTAACCCTAGTATTAAAACTCTTAACCCCACGTACAAAATAAATATATTATCGTAACAAACTGTCACAATATTTCAAAAATAGTAATGTTACAAAAGAGTGGTTAGAGAAGAAAAATGTTGCAGATTGACGTGTAACAAAAAATCACCAACAAGTTCGGCAAAAATCATAAACAATTACAACAAAAAACATGTGTTTGCAGCAATAAAAGGTGGTTAACCAACAAAAAATTATGCTGTAGATTGATTTGCAGAAAAAATCACCAACTTCAAGTGCATTTCTTAGAGAAGCAAGCGCGGGAAAGGACTCTGGCATTAAAGGAAACAACGAACAGTACAAAGCACCTCAACAAAGTGAAAATTACATAGAATTCCATGAGGCGCCCTTCGTCTTCAAGCTCCAGACCGTGTCGACCGCGTGCAACAGCTCCTCCTAGAGCCGGCATGACGAAGCTGTGTTTTAAGCCAGTCTCAAGTTTACTAGGCGCTAGATTAGGATGTTATCTATACCGTTTGACAAGATCTATATGTGTTTGAAAATATTTGGATGTGTTGCATTCCAATGTTTGACTGCATGATTGGGAAACATTAGGACACATACATTCGACCTTTAAAGGAGTGAAACATTGGGATGAGTTTTCAATGAGATATGTATGTGTTGCATCCTATGTTTCAGTACTTTCTTGCGAAACATTGACACATGCAGCCGGCATTCGGAAGCACTGAACTAATTTGATGAAACGTGAGTATGACATAGTTTTTTTTTTCTGAAAGTCTAGAAAGCATATATGGGAAAAAGTTGTTTAACTTTTTTTAGTGCAGGTAACTTCGGAGTGGAGATTAAAAAACAAATGGAACTTTCAGATATGAGAAAATTATAAAATAACTTTGGAAAATATGTGAATCTGGAAATAAACAAATGTTTAATAATTTTACCGCATAATATGGCTTCCTAAAATATTCATGATTTCTAAACTATTTTTGTTGTTGTTGTAGAATAAAAATATAAAACAAAATAGAAAACAATAAAACATACTGTAAATGGAGTAAATCATTTTCCATCATTATATTTCACCTTTGTAGATTATTACTGCGGTGTCTTGAAATTTTATCTAGCTAAATTGATTTTAAACGATGCTCAAAATTGATTTTAAACGATACAGTCGCTTGGAGATTGGTTTAAAAGATTTAAAATCATCCTAATTTCCCACATTGGTTTACAAGATTTAAGCCTAGTCTATCTATCTATCTATCTATCTATCTATCTATATCTATACTATAATATGCCTAGATGCCGTGATGGTACGTTCGTGTGGTACGTCGCGTGGTGGTACGTACTCTGCAGCCTCTCATCCAAGTCCGATACGAATAAATCCCGATTCGGCTACAGCCGAGTACGAGTACAACTCATATATGTTCGACATCACCTTTCTCCGATTAGAATAACTACCGATTCTGCTGCAGCCCTCGATAAAAGCACTCCCGATTCTGGTGCAGCCGACAACAATCTCGCCCGAATCCCGTCGTACCGCCGGTCGCCGTTTCGCTGTTCTGCCGACCTCGCCGCCACTCATCCGCCCGTGCTGCATCCAAGGTACGAGGATCAAAATCATCTACATACATCATACATGGCCTTGTTCCTACGATCCCATCTATTGTAAGAGCGCGTAGCTAGCACCAGAGTTGGAATCGATCAACCTGCTTGGTGACGTACGGTAGCTAGCTAGCGGAATCAGTCCAGCTAGCTGCTCGGTGGTTTCTATAGATTGATTTCAGCACCATATAAAAAGGACAGGTATATCTCTCTTCCAATCAATTGAGTGGCACGACAACACCAACTTCCACGGTGGTGTTCGACCAGATCCGTGCTGAGGTGGACGACTTGCCGGCGCCGGAGAAGATGTTCGGCACTGTGTTCGTATATACCGACAGAACATCATGCTTGCGCTATACCTTGCCAACCTATCTAGCTTCAGAAATTGTACTGAGCACTGAGTTGTGTTGATCGATCCTGCAAGAAAATGTATACAAAGACAACATATTGTAAACCCCTTTTATCAAAGTTTCCATATGTAGTGACAAAAAGATTGATAATCACAATTTAGTTTATCATGTTTTTAAGATTGCATGAACAACTATGAAGATATGATTGGATATTTATATAAAAAATTGTACGTAAATAAGGGATATTGAAGTGATGATTTTATATAATTAAATGATTGTATGATTTAGTGATATCTATGGTATTTTTAATTTAATCTAGCTTCGGAAATTGTACTGAGCACTGAGCTGTGTTGATCGATCCTGCAAGAAAATGTATACAAAGACAACATATTGTAAACCCCTTTTATCAAAGTTTCCATATGTAGTGACAAAAAGATTGATAATCACAATTTAGTTTATCATGTTTTTAAGATTGCACGAACAACTATGAAGATATGATTGGATATTTATATAAAAAATTGTACGTAAATAAGGGATATTGAAGTGATGATTTTATATAATTAAATGATTGTATGATTTAGTGATATCTATGGTATTTTTAATTTAATAGGGCCTAATTTCTATTTCGCTCTAGGTCCCAAATTTCTGGAGACAGTACTGATAATGTATAGACCATTTTAAGGAAGATGTCACCGGCAAAACAACACGCCGATGACTACAATAGTGTACCAGCTCAAGCGTATTCAACACTTCGAGTAAATACAGTCACGTCGGCTAATCCAACAGATCTTCATGAAACTTCCAATGGTACCGTCCTATACCAGTGCATTTTGAACATTGCATGCATCTGAATACAGTTATGCTAATTATTGACCAGATAGATTCATGAATTTTTACAACTTAAACTAGATTTATAATAATGGAGTTTTCTTTAAAGGTGAGACTCTTGAAGCTGCTTGCTCCATTGCACTGGTCGAGTGCGCACAAAACAATGGTCAACTTATTTTGACAACCTCAACTGATCATGAACAAGACACAATTGCAAACATGAGAAAAGACAGAAATGAAGCAAGACGGGAACAAGACAGAGCACGACGAAATAGTTTAACAGCCGAAAAAAGAGAGGAGATGAATGCCCGAAGAAGAGTAGCTAGGCAAAACAAAACAATAGATGAGAGGAATGCCCGCCAAAGGAAGGCAAGGCAAAATGTAACAACTATGGAGAGACAAGAGATGAACGTGCGTCGAAGAGAACATTGGCAAAACATACCACCCGAGGTAAAGCAGGCACTGCGAGCTCAGCGCAATGCAAGACTCGCGGATAGGCGAAACACACCTTGCGCTGAATCCATCGCAATGCCATGTCCATACGGAACTACTATGTCATCCTCTTCTTGGAATTGAATTGTTTGCTTATTTCATGATATCGTCAACATAAAGCTAGATGTAAGGAAAATATGGAGGTTAGGCTACAACCATATCAACAAGTACATCGTGCATGCTGACAAGGGTTCTATCGCTACAATGTCAGGCTTATCTTGATGTTAGATGTGTGTAGATAGAAGATCGGCTTGTGATGTACTGCTGCGTAGCTTGTATGTGCGAGTTTATTATTTAGGAAATAATCGTTTCTCCAATATACGTATCACCCATCATGCAATTTACTGAGTTAGACTATTTCTTTTTATGCAGGACATATATTTATTAGCTTGCACTGTTGTATGGTAGATAAATATTATATTTTTACACGTGATCAATTATGAAATGTTAAAAATTAAGTTTACATGTACGATGAAAAAACAAACTTCAAAGCAATCTGGTGACCAAATTATAAGGGAAGCAAGCTTGGCCTATCGCAATCATAAGCCACATGAATGAATACACTTGCATACTTATGAAACGTTTTGATCAATGTCTATGTCATAGATCTAATAAGTTTGATATTCCGTGGCAACCTACGGGCACTCTGCTATATGTGATATTATCCCGGTGCAACGCACGGGCATTTTGCTAGTAAACCATAGTCGAATTATAACATTTCCACTCCAAGTGGCAATTCACCCCTCATTCTCCCGCGACTTCACCCATCGCCGGCGGCCGCGCCTTCCGCCGGCACCCCGTTCAGCCCATCCGCGGCCGTCCCTCCGCCTCGCCCTGCCTCTGCCTTCCACCCCGCCCTCACCGCGTTCTCCACCGTTCGGCCCGGCCCCGACCTCCGCCGAGATCTTTCGCCAAGCCTCCCGGTGACCAACGGCGGCGCTCCGGCCCGGCCCTGCGAGAAACGGTCAGCACCCCTACTTTCTGTTGCTTCCCAGTCTCAAATTTTCATATATCTCTTGACGATTCTCTCTTTGCTTCTAGTTTGCTGACATCAATTCCAGTTAGTTTCGGTACTTGTTCCTTTATTAGAGAGGGAAGACATATAAGAACAAATTTGTTGTTTGGTTCTTTGTTGGTGTGGTGATATTATGGTGATGTAATTTCTTATATTATTGCTGGGCTACATTTAGGCTAGAACAAGAATAATACTATAGCTATTGATATCTTGCCATTGATTTTTCCGCATGAGTTTTCGAATAACTTAAAAATTGGCTACGTTTGCACTACGAGTATGTAGTGGAACCATCTGATACCTGATTTGAAATTAGCTTGTTGTGTTTTTTCATTCACTATTTTTCCTTGCAAGATAATATTTGTTGTGGTTGATCTTGATATTAATCAATAATCATCATTCAAAATAGCTTGCTTTTATTATCAATACATAGTGTTAGCTCATCAAGTTTGGATAGTACTAAATAATGCTTCCATTGGGCGTAATTGATAGAAGTTCTCCTGAATACTTCTTGTTGAATGCATTTTCTCTGAACATCTAAACATGTCTTGATAAAGGATTATATTCGTTCTTTCTTGGACATGGAAATAGATGTGGCTTCATTTACTGTCGTGGCCATAAAAGCTATTTTCGTCCTGTGAAGTTGCATTAACATATAGCGATTTGCATTATTGCATATATGCCTTCTCATTGATCTAACTTCCCTTTGAACTTTTATTGGTTTATTAAACTTATTTTGCTTGAAGGCAGGTGAGTTGGATAGAAATGGTTGGATCTGGCATTGTGAACACATGAGATCTGATAATGTGCTACCTTGTTTGAACAAGTGAGGTAATATTATGTTTTAACATTGTATTTTTTATAAGATGATGCATTTTTTAGGTTTCTAGTTTATAAATCTGGTTATTTTGTACTGTCTAGTTAATGCAGTTCTAAAAAAGCATGCTTTGATTTTCTCTAAATTGCCTCTGAATATACCGGATGATATTTTTAGTTTGTACTCAATGAGTCTCTCATATGAACATGGCGCACAAAGTATTTCTTGAATGGCTTATCTTCCTTTGATAGAGGCATTGAGTCACTGATCTGTTTTTTTTTAAATTGAGTCACTGATCTGTTAGTTTGTACTGTGATGATATATAATTGTGTGGCAATAAACTGAGAACATTGTGAACAATAGAGGTTGTATGTCTGCAGTACAAACTGGATATCAAGTGTTCTTCTGTTGTTGGGATGATGTTAAGTTTGTCTAATAATGCTGAGATGATTCATCTTTCGGTATTGCTGTATGATCTCCAGAATTATGAGTTGATGTTTGTTGTTGAGCTTCGCCAGCCTTTCAGTATGTGAGCAGTACATATTGGTTTTGGGCAATGACATTGATTGTTGTGCAGGTATCTGGAGCTCTATTTGTTTTCCTGAGGCGCGGAAATTGCTATCTGCTATATGTTCTTCCATCTTGGGTTCAATTGCTCCATATCTTGGGAGCAAAACTATCTTGACCCACTTTGTGTCTCTACGTAGAAACTAGTTTTGCTGGAGGTTTCCATATCCAGTAGTTCAAATGATAAGTGGAGAGAGTGTTATGATGCTTTTGTTTATGTGCCGCACCTTATAATTGTAAAGAGTGTTTTAGTTAGAATTTAATTGATTTAGTTTTAAAAGCTGCTCCAGTTCCGTATCCTGACATCGAAAATGTTGTCTTTCTAAATATAAACTATAAGTATCCGGTTTAGATTTACTGTTGCCGACACTTGTTGTTAATTGTCAGTTGCTGCTTCTCCCCCTATTATTATTCAGCTCATAATTGTTTACACCTGTAAATATATAATATCTTGACCCTCTTTACTTATAGTATCTGTCTCTGTCAGTTGTATCCTGTTGTAGTCTAATATGGAAACAACGAGCACATAGACGGCTATGATGCTCGAATTAAGTATGACGTCTACCTATCTCTGTAGCTACGTCAGCAACACCCAAATTGCTTAGCTCAGCCTCAACTCGTTAGTGGAATATATTACTTACCCGTTTATTTATTTATATATTTTCTTTGGTATGCTGGAATATTTTTCTTATTGCTCTTGACAAAGTAATATAACAAAGATAAAGTTGTAAGTACTTTGTTGTCTCTGTTGACCAAATAATACATAATATGATAACCGACAATTTGTTGATAGAGCGTGAACACGATTGCAAGGTATCGAGTATCGTAAAAGAAAATGTTGTCAAAATCAGAGTATCATAAAACAGGAGTACCATATAACCAATAACAGCCTATCATTTCCCCATGTTTAGCTACTGCAGAGGTCCAACAAATCAGCTTATCCAGTAGCTTGGACAGCTAAATGAGCTCTCTACCCATTTACTGAATTCTATTCAGTAGCTTGGACAGAAGAAAACAATTACATGTTTGAAACAACTTATATATAATAGAGCTAGTTGCATCCAGCAGGAAAATGAGAAGAAAAACTACATATTATGTGTTGCAATAACCCAAGCCAGTAGTGTGTGATCTTTACAGTTTCACTGCTCGTTGTCAGCTTCTTCATCCACTTGCTTGTTAGTAGCACAGGATACATGTGATGGTTCATCCCTCTTCTTTCCCCACAGTACAAGATAGAGGCCCAGCACCATCAGCACAGATCCTAACACACTGTAAAATGCATTGCCAAGATAATTATTAACAAGAAGAAATATTTCATTGCAATTCAATGGCGGGAACCATTGACTAAGTTTATCTTGAGCCAAAAATAATAAGTCAGTTGTAATGTAAATTTGGCAATGACAAGTGATCATTGCAAAAGGATCATTTTTCTTTTGTGAAACTGAGAACTATATATGTGTTATACCTTCCAAGGTAGATTTGCTCGTGGAGGAAGAAGAAGTCGATGATGGCCACCATGACCTGCATCATGGGGATGAATGCTGCTGTGAAGACCGGGCCCTTCTTCTCCACGCACCACGTCATTATCAGGTACCCGGCTCCAGACCTGACGATCCCCTGCACGCGCAATTTGATTGTAATATTAACCAGTCAACTATTTAATTACTACTACTACTACTACTACTACTACTACTATTTACACAACTATTTTTGTTCAAAAACTTTAGGTATTCAAGTTGGTCAAAGAAAATGGTGTGTATTGATTAATTGCATAGACTAGTGTGAGCTGCAAGTTAAGACAACTGCTTTTATTAGTACTTGCTGCTTTTAAACAGGTTATTTTCTTTTTTCTTTGTGAAGGTGGTATAAGTCAAGAGCATGAGGAAGATGATGTTGATGTTTAGCTTACTGCATACAAGACGGTGACGATCTCCAGCTTGCTAGTGAGCATCCACAAGGATGCGCGCCGCTCGACAGCCATCGTCAGCGCCCCTCCCTGCAGCGTGCTGATGAAGAACATGAGGGCGGTGCTGGAGTAGATGGCCGGGTACTTCTTGGTCAGCCTGGTCTGCAACAGCAGCCAGAAGGAGAAGCTGAGGCAGTTGACCAGCAGTGCCATGGTGCCCAGCATCCAGCTCCTGTCCCCATGGCCATCATTGTGGTGAGCAGCCGGGCTCAGTGCAGTGGCGGCGGCCTGGTGTGTCAGCGGTACACCCTTGTAGAGACTCAGCAGCAGCAGGCCGGCGAGCGACATGAGCGTCCCAGCGATCTTCGCGGCTCCTGCCGCGCTCTTCACCTTCAGCGGCTCCATCCTCAGCACGACAGCGATGAGGAAGGTGAGCACAGGAGAGAGGTTGATGAAGGTTATGGCGAAGGTGGCAGTGGTGTACTGCAGGCCGTAGAAGAAGGTGTACTGCGAGAGCGCGGCGCCGAACACGGCGCTGAAGAAGAGGTACGCCAGGATCTCCAGTGTGAGCTTGGGCCTCGTGCTCCTGCAGGAATACCATGGCGCTATGCAGCTTTAGGAAATGAAGAGAGATTGCATGTACAGGGATATAATTGTGTGCATACCTTTCTTTGTAATAGGCTATTGGGGCAAGGAAGACGGTGGCGACCAGCTGCCGAAGGGTTACAAGGACCAGGCGGTCCAGCCCCTGCTCCAGCGCTTTCTTCACCAGCGCCGTCATCACTGCCGAGATGAGATCGAAGGCCAGCATTCCCATCACCGGTCTCCACTCCTCCATCCGCATTGTAAAATTGCTGCTAGCTGCAAAATGATGACTGATATGCTCACGAACTGACTGATTATATATATAGCCCTGCAATGCCACTCACTGATCAGAAGTCACGGCTCTCATTCATCGGGGAGGCAAGAAAAGCAAATGCTAATATGCTGTCACCATAATAATTAATTGCTTTGCTCACTCCTGTGAAAAGTTACTACTACTGAAGATAAGTTATAATCTAAAAAATGGCATGTCAAGAGACAGTAGGAATCAAGTTCTAGTGCAATTGTGCAAGTAAAATATATGTCCTGATTCAGTCCCTTACCATTTCCGGTGCCCTGGCCAAAATCTGTATAAGATGCCAACTTAGTGGAGAAAAGATGGAAGCACTGAGATTGCAAAAACTCCTTTCTATGTATGTGGAATACTCCTCACTTCCTACCACCAACATATATACTTTCCAGAAGCATCTAAAAGAACATAATTACTTGCCGTTACTAGTAACCTGATAGAGTTAGCTACCTTTCGGTCAGCAATACTATGGCAAGAGAGAGTGAATTGCTCAACTCAAACACCACTACTGATCCTTCACCCTCTGCACTTCTTAGTGTGATCCTGCTCCTGCTCACCGTAATTTTCAGTGACAAATTAGGGCCATAAAATCCAGCAACAAGTGCTTTTCTGTAATAATTAGTTGGTACTCTGTTGAATACTAAAGGCAAGGAAGGCAACATCACCAGGCACCACACTACCAGAAAGTAATGTGCACAAATATGACACTGACTTATTCAAAGTTGTAGCAGCATATATAAGACATAGTTGGAATATTTACGGTGATTCTTGACTTACATAAGACTAACTACTAAGAATGCCCTTCCTATGCTTCACAAATTTGGTTGCTGCTCCCGATCTTCCGCTCCTTTCGCTGGTAGAATAGCAGCTGATGATGCTTCCTTGCTCTTCCCCCAGAGGAGAAGATAGAGGCCTCCAATGACAAGAGCAGCACCTACCACACTTCAAGGACAAAAAGGGAAACAACATGTGTGACTTTCTTTTGCCAAAGTTCCGTGTCTCGAAGCAAAGTTGCCGTTTGGCCGATAGTTATTTAGACTTGCAACTTCTTAGCAATATGTCAATTGTTAGTCCTTTAGCGATACTTGCTACTGAGGAGTTATTTACACTTGCAACATTTAAGCAACGTGTCAATTCTTAGTCCTTATAGGCGATAAATCATGTGTACAACAATTAACTATGTAATTCCCTCACAAATAAGTAATCAACTATACAATTAAAATATTTTTTCCTAGGATTCCTTTTTGTTCATTAGGACATAAGATTCGTACTAGATTTTTGAGAAAGTGTATAGCTAAATTAATAAACAAGATATTTCATATGATGTGTTACCAAAAACCTAAAATATTCAAGTCTTTATCCCTATTTTGCATACCTCTGTCATATAGTTTTCACAAACTTTTAGTAAAAGTCAATACCTTCCCAGGTAAAGCTGTTCATGAAGGATGAAGAGATCAAGGACTGCAGCTATGATCTGAATGAGAGGCATGAAGCCTGCGGTGAACACCGGCCCTCTCTTCTCGATGCACCAGGTCATCAGCACGTACCCTATCCCTGACACTCCCACTCCCTGCAGAGCAGAAGTGCAAAGTTATAGTGGAATCCCAGCACATACATGGAATCTGAACCATTCTTTGTGGCAAACATTCCGGTCCCTAACTGAACTTTGACACTTCTTTGTGCCGGAACAAGGTATGTGTCTGACTTGTGGCGTCATGTGTTCATAAGTATCAGAACCATGAAGGACTAGATTAGGTTTTCTTACTTACAAAATTCAACTCCAACAAATAGGATTCCATAAGTGAAGAATAGCCAGGTCAAGAAGCTGGTGTTTCTGGTTTATGTTCAGACAAGATCCCATAGCTGTACTCAAGAAAAGAAAAGATTTGCGGTCTTTTTCATTACAGATAGTGGAAGCTTTTTATACTCTTTGCAGATTGATGCTTAACTGGTTATTGAGCTATCTTACGTACCGCGAAAAGAACGGTCGCAATCTGTACACTTCCTCGGAGCAGCCACAGAGAGAGGTGCCTTTGGGTGGTGAGTGCAAGTGCCCCTGCTTGCACTGAACTGAACAAGGCCATGAATGCAGTGCTAGAGATGACTGCAGGGTACTTCTTGGTGAGCTTCCCCTGCAGCAGCATCCAGAATGAGAAGGTGATGCAGTTCACCAGCAGCAGCGCCGAGCCAAGCATCCATCTCCCTTTGCTGCTGCTTCTATTGGTGTTGATGTGTTCTTGTGCGGAAGATGTGTGAGTCAGGGCAGCACCCTTGTACAGGCTCAGCAGCGTCACGCCACCGACCGACGCGAGTGTTCCTGCAATCTTTGCAACACCTGCCTTGCTCCTTAAATCCACTGTTTCCAACCTGCAGAAATAGTTTCAGTCTTGGAACAATTAACTTGAGAGTACATATCAATTAAGGGGGATAAGAATTTGACCGGAGAGGGACAGCGATCAAGAAGGTTAAAACTGGAGTCATATTGGTGATGGTTGCAGTGGTGTAGCTCAACCCCAAGAAGAAAAGATACTGAGGAAATAGTGCCCTGGATATACACACATTCAGACAAAAAAGAAAAACACTGTAATTTGCAACACTCTTTTTGACTTGTCTCCTCCATTGTATTTAGAAAGACCAAAGCCCAATTAGGATTCCCAAAAGGAAAAAAATATTACCCAAGTAGTGCACTCATGAACAAGTAGGCAAATATCTCCTTTGTGAATTTTGGTCTTGAATTCCTGAAATCAGACTAAAAATAATAAACATGAGGAATTTATCAGTAAACACTTTCTAGATACTGAAATGTATGAAGTAGTACTGTAGTATACAACAACAAATTTGGAACAAGGAGGAAAAGTTACTTCTCAAGTTACTGAAAACATCATGCTTTTCAGTTGAACTTGCAAAAGTGCTAAAGGATCATCATCGATTGATCATACACACTGAGTTGACAGGTAAACATCATGTGAAAACAACTCAGCAACTGAACACTGCAGGCTAAGTTCTAGTATCTGACAAACCTTTCTTTGAAGTAGGCAATTGGGGCCAGGAAAGCTGCACCGATAAGCTGTCGAAGAGCGATAAGAACGATGGGGTTCAGGCCACCATCGAGCGCCTTCTTCACCATCACTGTCATCACCGCGAAGAGGGTGTCGAAGGCGACCATGGCAGCTACCGGCATGAGCAGCTCCATTGACACCATTAAGTCTCTGCAAGCCTGTAGCTCAAGGTGTCTTGTCTGTCCTAGGTGGTGGGCACTAACTGTCTAGGCAGCAGACATGATCATATCTGTCTTGTAGTAATATACATAATACTACTAGTAGGTGGTACGTGCTAAGCACGTTGAAACAAAGTTAAATTCATAAGACTCACTTTGATTTAGTGTAGATATTCAGTGTAAAGTACGGTATGCCTAGTCCAAATGGGTAGTACGGTACTACTAGTACCCAACCAACTTTTCTATTTTTTCGTTTATTTTTGGAAATCTAGAAATATAGTTTTTAATTAAAAAAAGGGAGCACTGGTGCTCATGTTTAACAAGCACTTTCAATGGCTACTAGAAGAAGCAAAGATAGTTCAGGGGCACTAGACGATGTGTGCCTGTGGCTAGTGAAGTAGATTTCGTTTTTAAATATAAGATGTTTTAAGTGTTTCACATGGTACGGTGTCTAGATGCGAATTAAAAAGAGTGAACATACACACTTAAATATGTCTAGATACATTTGTATACACATGAATGTGAACAATTGCTAAAACATCTTATATTTAAAAACGGAGGGAGTAGCTGTTTGGCACCATCCCTATGGCCATTGATGCTCTCTTGGTAATTGAACTTTCTTTGGAATTTCTGTATCAGTTAGTTATAAGGCGTCCATCAGTTAGTTTTATTTTATCCATCTAGATAACTACTCCCTCCGATCATTCGTACATTTGTACTAATATGTGCGTTAAATATAAATTTCATTATTAAAATTTTGCTTTTCCGGAGTTGTTAGATGCCAGTAAACCCTAAACCAGACAAGGTAAGTTATATGCAACAAAATATCGTTACTAATACTGCTTTATGTTTCAGCTTGCCGTGTTGTGATGATTTGGATGATCTGGTCGCTAATAGATTACAAATGTCCTCTTGGTTATGTTGGTGTATAGGAACCAAAGTGTACGTGGTATACAGGAAAGAAAGAAAGAGAGGCGGCGGCCTAGGGTTTCAACCCTAGTCGTCGCCGCCGACGCCATCTGCACGTTCATCGTCGCCTTCGTCTAAGAATTGACGGGTCCTCACCTCCTCTAAGTGCCGCTCTGGCAATAGGAGGGGTGGGGACCTCGGACCTGCGCAGGGCGCTATACAAAGGTTTTTAATGTTAGAGCTTGGTTTTGGTTGTTTTCTTCTTCGTCAATGGAGATGGCATCGTCTGTAATAAGTGATCTTCCGCGCTTCATTCGTCGGCGAGATCTCCTTCCCGACGTCAATGGTGGCTTTGGAAGATTAACTTTGTCTAGGTATGGTTCTTCAGATCTTGCTTTGCCAGATCAATCTTGGATTGTTTCTCATGGTTGCCGTGAGGAGGTTTGTCCTCGCATTATCTATCCCGACTACTACGTCTTCGGCAATGGTGATTCGTTCTCTCGGCTCCCAACGACGTCGACAAAGTGGCTCGGTTATTTGTCCCTGGAATATCAGTGGTGGTGCTCTTACCGATGTTGCTTGATTAATTTAATGGCTGTGTGCGTGCACAAAGCCTTGGCATTGCGGCTCAAAATTAAAAGGGGAGAACCTTCGTTGGTATTCACAGGTCTGTGGTTTGGTGTTTTCGGCGTTGTTCTATGGCTGCCTTCAGAAAAGTACAAGATTGTGTCATGGAAGAAGAAAGGGCTTGAAGATCTCATAGATTTGCTCGTATCTTTTGGTATTGTTTTTGTAATCGATATAATCGTGTACTCTTTGGTTTAATATATATGGAAAAATTCAAAAAAACGTCCTCTTGGTTATACTATGTTTTATTGTCTTGTATCAGGGGAGATATTGCCCTCAACAGTTTGTTGTTAAAGCCAAACCAGCAACTTACCGATGCAGCCGTTCACATTTTCACAATCTTGAGCAAACTTAGTCACGCTGTTCTTAGCAACAAGCCGTGTCCACTGATCCTATTGTGATCAGCAGCCAAACACCAGTCATTGAGTACCGAAGTCTTTAACTTGGTAAATGTAGGGCACCACCTTAAATCCCTGTTGAAAACAATCTAGGAAAGTGCAAAAGAGACGGATCAAATAAGTACCCTTTTGATCACTGAAGTCCAAAAATGCAATCTGCTATTTAGGTATTAAGAGAGGAGTGGCAAGCATACCACATCAGAATCAGCTGTCAACTCCAAGTCTGTAGCTTGTGACAAACCTTTGAGAAATGTGCTGTTGTTGCGGTCATAACCAGGTCCGAAATCAGGATCCCCATGATAATAATAACAACCACTACAGATATCATCACAATCATCAAACGGACCCTGCGAGCATTCATCGCTACAATCACCGTTAAGTATAACAACTGCTCTTGCTACCTGCGAAGAGCTTTTGAGCAGTGGAATCCTTCCTCCGCATTCGATCAACTCGAGCCAAATGAGACTCGGTAGAGATATTAGAATGCAGGTATAGTCGGAAGTAAAGCAGCGGGCCATGCACAGATGTTTCAAGGATGGAGACAGCAGCTGATTGACAAAAACATGGCAGACTTCCATCCTCAGTTCCACCAAGGACGGACAGCCGGAGAAATCAACAACGCTGTCGTTGACACCAACTCCAACAAGCTCTAGCCTCGTGAGGTGCTGGGAGACGAGACGCAGATCAGATTGCGGCGAGGGTTCTTGATCAAACTCGATGACACGGAGCCGGAGCACCCGGTCACGGGGCGCGGCTTGCCACATCCAGTGGCTCGCGTGCCGCTCGTTAGCGGGAAATCCCATGAACCCGTCGGCATCGAAGTCGAAATCGCACGCATCCAGCGGCACGCCTGCGACGGAGACGCTGCCGGAGCAACGGAGGTGGAGTAGGTGATCCACGAACTGGGTGAACCTGTCGGCGCTGTCCCACCCCTCGACGCCGGTGAAGCGGAGGGCGGGCACGGACCGCCAGTCCGCCAGACGCCGCGCCAGCGCAGTGCGAGCACGCAGGTTCGGACCACCTCTTGAGCCGGAAGGAAGTGGAGGACGTCCTCCGGGAGGGCGCTGATGCGATCCGCCCGCTCGCCATGGATGACACTTCCGTTCTGGGGCGGTGTTCCGTCGAACAGGTGGTGTGCGCCGCTGCTCGGGGTGGCTCCCTTCACATCCAGGGTTTGGGGTTCGAAAGAAAATTAGGTGTACGTTACGGAGCACGGTGTTTTGACTCAACTACTGTGGAAATGTATTTTAAATGCATTTCTATATGTAAAAATGTTTACATATGAACATTTTACGTTCGCACATAAAGTTGCGTGTAAAAAGACTTTTTTGTGAAATGTGTAACAAACAAACAAAAAAATGTTGTGTAAAGTCATTTTGAAGCACCGAAATTTTGTATTTTTCCACAAGCCACAAAAATGCCTTTTTTCACGAAAACTTATGTGCACACATAAAAGGTCCAGAAATATACTAAAATTTTCTTTAATTTTTCTACATTTTAAATGCAATTTTTAAATAATAGATGCATCTAGAACCCATGAGTCAAACAGATTTCCTGCCGCTAATGTATGGCCGGATGGGCCATTTTCTATTGACGATATGGCCAAGTTTACCTTTAGATAATATGGGTCAGGTTTATTTACCGGTTATTTATGTCGAAGGCAACATTTTGGTCAGGATTTCCTCAATCTTACAATTTCGCAACTCCTCTTCAATATGTATTATGTGAGTGTGTGAGTCTATATTGTACTCATGTTTCTACAAAATATTGTTCAACGCAATTGCTTAAAAAACTATTGATGTTTCACGATTAGGCTCTCGGCAAAGAAAAACGCTCGGCAAAGTCGAAAAAAGCCATCGGCAAAATAGAGCTCTCGCCAACGATAACGGATCTCTCTACCCGCTATGGTTGACAGAAAGGACATGGTGCATCCACTTTTCGAGTGTCCCCAAATAAATACTCAACAAACGTTTGACTTTTTTGTTTACTTTTTCCATCGGCTTACAGTAAATTTCATGATATTGTATCCATGTTTGGCACATAGGTGCATATTTTCATGCCAAATAATATTACCGAAAGGAGTTTTCAACTTTAAAAAAAAAAAAAGCAATGCAAATAATATGGTGCCAAATCGCACTATTCCTATTTCCACACAAAGTAGACCATATTATATGGCCAATTCCTAAATATTTTGAATATTCTACCTTTCTAGATAATTTTCCCATTTTAAATGAATTTCAATTGATTTACCGAAAGTAATTTAATTTTGAATTACAACTGTGTTATAGTATGGTCCATTTAAAAAAAAATCATTTTTAGGTAAGTAAGTAGGATTTTATGGAATAGCCATAGAGAGACTTGAAAGATTCAAGCCATTGGTATGGAAAGATGTACATGCAATGTTGACTCGTTTTAAAACAAATCAAAGAACAGAAAACATTTAATAATGCAATTCTTTCACATAGAGTCCTTTTATAGGTACTTGTTGGCAGGAAAACTACCAAACTTGGAATGTGACAATTTAGATATAAAATGTTCCCAAAATGACCTATCATTTTCATGCCAAAGGCCCAAGGTGATGGTCATTTCCCTGATGATGTTCTCATATTTGGCAGATATGTGCATCTTCGCATGTTTGTGCAATGAGAGCACTAACCAATGGATCTACTCGAGACATAGGTGCCAAACGCAAGTTAGGCGTTGTGGCAAGTCCAGGAAACGTATAGATGATACTCGGTGATATTGCCGAAGTAATGCACACCTCGAATAGAACTTAATAAATGGGCGGATGGCAAGTCCAGGAAACGTATAGATGATACTCGGTGATATTGCCAAGTAATGCACACCTCGAATAGAACTTAATAAATGGGCGGACCGGCGGATCCAGTGGGGTGCCATGGCACTCCCTAAAAAATACATATTTTTTAATTTATAAAATTTGGACTAATCATGGTAAAAATTTCAAACTAGTGAAACCCAACAAGCACAACACGGAATTTTTTAAGGTTGACACCCGCCTCCGATCGAATCCTAGCTCCATCACTCGCAAGGAAGTGCTGTCACGAGTTGGATGTTGTTGTGGTCCCACAAATATGTTTGCGGATATCCCGGATCGAGTCGTGTTTTTTCTATCTAATTATCTTTCTAGCAGTAGGTCGTACTCCCTCCGTCCTCAAATAAGTGGATGTTTAGCATTCAAATTTTTCCACAAAAGAGTGTACTTCTACCTTCCCAATGTATTCAAAATTAGATAATAATGCTTCTCTCTCATCGCCCGAGAATCAAGCCCAATAGCATTCAACATTTTTTTTACATGCACTTAGCTTATTGGAGGTGGGGTAATTAAAGAGGAGAGAGATGGTGGCTTGCATTTTCTCAATGCATTTTCTACTCCTCTCCATAATTTGTCTTGAAATTTCTAGATGTCCACTTATTTGAGGACGGAGGGGAGGGAGTACACATGAGCAGTAATACATGTAACTTGATTTTGAATCTCAGTTATTTTTTGGGAGAATATAGACTATTGCTTACAGTGTGTTTTCCCTTTTCGCTGAGTTCAGGGCCCTGAATCGTACAGATGATCTGAAGATTCAGCAATATTCCTGGTACTCCCGCAGTGATGTGCGTGTTTGTAGACGTGAGGCAAACAAAGCTGGACATAAGCTAGCAAAGAAAAACTGCAGGGTCCATTCAGGACATACTGAAACTGAAGATAGTGAACCTGCAATTCTGTAGCAATTCTTCGTTTGTAGAGGACAGGACAGGACAGGGCAGGATCTTCTTCTTCACATTCAAAAGAATCAGAATTGCCAACCATCACACCCTGCAAATTGACTGCAGGTTCTTCACCGGAATACCAACATTGTGCCAGAAACATCCTTTATTATCATCATCCAAGTCTACTCCATCCATGCAAGGTTTGGCTAGTTTAACACCAACAGGACAAGAGGGGTGTGCCAAGACCGCATATTTCTGGAACTCTCCCCCTCTCCTCTCTTCTACTCACCAGAGGCGACTCGAGGGCGACCCCGGCTCGGCCAGCGTCCGCCGGCGTATCCGTGGGATTCCCCTCCCTCCGGCGGCCGCTCCGGCGGCGGGAGGTGGGGGAATCCCCGGATCTGCGCTCCGGCGGTGTAGATAGGGTGTGGATAGGGTGGATCTCGGGCGGCGGGGTCGAGGCGGGGAGGCCTCCGTCGTCGTTTTGTTGGGTTGCAACCTCTCCTCGCTCCCGTCGTCGTCCTCGATGGCGGCGGTTGGTTGCTGCCCTGGTCCACTGGTGCTTCCTCCGGCGCTGGTGGTTTCTTTGCGGTGGGCGTTTTGGTTGGTGTTCTGGAGGCGTGCGGAGGGGCTCGGAGGCTGCTGCTGCGCGGGTGCGAGGCTTGCAGGTTGAAGATCTGCGGCGCTGGCCATGGATCTGGAGCGGAGGTTGCTCGGGGGCCTCCCCCGGCCGATGGTTGTTCATAGGCGACAGATCCAGCTCGGTGGAGCTGGTGGATGTAGCGGCTCGTCAAAGCCTTTGGGCGGAAGTTCCTCTCGTTCCGTTGGAGAGGGCGGTCGGCGGCTGGATCCTGCGTCGTCCTCGACGATGGAGGTCTCGCGTGTTCGGCGTCCTGGAGGTTGAAGTTGATGATCTGCAGCAGCGATGCTCTCTGTTTTCTCTCTGTATGTTTGCTACTTGTATTCGATTATGTACTGCTTTACTTTTCGTATGAATATAAGTGGAAAATCAAAAAAAAAAATAACACCAACAGGACATGCCGCCAAATGTACGTATTTCAGCGATACAAAAGAACTGACCACTAGTTTTACGGCCACCCATATAGCGATAGGTTTGAAGGCGCTAACTAAGCCTAGGCTTTTACACGCGCAAACATACCAAAACACCCCCACAGCAGCAGCATCAAGAGAGGGAGAGTGTGTAAGAACATGGTGCTCCGCACATTGTTGTGCAGCCACGGCAGCTCCGGCACTAGGGCCGGTCCAAAGTAATTTTGGACTCGGGGCGACTTAAACCAATACAATTATATCAAACTCATCTACTTACATATATTAGTTTTATTATATATTACAATCTTATTGAATATATCTTCTCAATATATAGTTAGCACGATTAATTAAATATTAACATTATGCGTATCTTTCTTTTTTTAATATACATTAAATACACATTGACATTGTGTTGAATCTAAATAGTTTGTAACCAAAAACTATATTTTTTTTATATATAGACGTATATATGCTAAAAGCTGAAAACAATTGTACCCCTCCTCGAGTTTTTAGTTGTTGAATTAAGACTTAACTTTAATAGTTTGTGAGACATATATATTGGGTATACTCTAACAAATATCTCAATGGTTGTGTCTACTGCATTAATAGATAAGCAAATTTATAGAAAGTTCCAACGTATAAATTGATGTGCATTTTATGTATTTGATATTGAAATATAAACACTTAAACAAACCAGCAATGTTAAAAAAAATGTAGATCGTACAAACTTTCGCATTCATACGAATTGATCGGTTAGGCTCGTCGAAATGTACTTGCTATTATCTGGTGTACACAACTTGTCATGTTATTTATCAAATAAAAAGTTATGCATAATATTAAATTTAAAATCTTAGTTATCTTAACTTCACTACAACCTCTAGGGCTCCCACCGGAGGGACACAAACAATCTGATTGAACTTGTTAATTCTGAAGAGGTTGAAGACTTCCTCCTATAGAACAAATAAGCTTTTTTGTACAGATTAATACTTTTTTGAACATAACAGATAAATGAATACTCTACAATTTGGAATCCTCGTACTCCCGAGAGTCGCATGGTGGTTGTCATGACCTGGTGGTTGTCATGACCTTTAGGCCTGCTTTAGACTCTTGAGATGACCTTGCATGTAATTTCCACCCATCAAGGCAGCCACGGGTGCTAATCATTCTGTAATGGATGTCAATCATTATGTCGCTAAAAAATCAGGTGCACAACAACATGTTGGTGTGCTTCGTCATTTGGTGCTATATCGTCCTTTGGCTAGTCATCATCGCTGGTACTGAAATGCTCATCCTCTTCATGGTGTAACACCCGAAGGCGCAGCGACAACACTCTATTATCTAAGAAACTTTATTTTTCCTTGGATGTATCAAAGTTTATACCTATATACATGTATTAGTTTGGTTGGGCCCCAACCACTCAGAGGCCCAGGGCGGTCGCCCCTCTGCCCCGCCTTCTAGGCCAGCCCTGTCCGGCACCGGGATGTTCTCCACCGGCATGTGGCCTCCACCCTGGATGGATGCCGTGTCCTCAGACTTCATGATCGTGCCCACCTGGGCTGCGGCGAGGTATGCGTATCTGATCGGAGCAACTGTTTGCATGCAAGAACAAACTAGGATAAATACACAAGGAACAGCGAAGCCAACTTACCATTAACCAGCTACAAATAGTGAGGATGGTGTCACGTACCGATTGATGTCGCCGTCGTGCTCCTTTGGGACCTGAAAAGACGACAACTAAGCTCAACACATAGCTTCACAACAATCTTTATCAGAACGAGATATCGTCCACGTACACGTAAGAGAGTGAATGCACAAATTCCTGAAGCGCATCAGCCGTGAACCCAATCTCGTCGTGCAGAACATGGTAATGTGTTGGCCTTGAGGTTCCCTGGCACACACAACAAACACAAAACATTTAGCCCCACGTACCTTTGCACAACAACTTAAGACACATGCAAACCACCACCACCACTGTATTTTCGATAAAGGCCGCATTTTGTTAGACTCAAAGGTTTAACCACCACCATTGTGTTGGTACATGATAACAAAAAACATAATAGAAAGCAGAGGTTGCATACACTCATGCCAGCGTGTGCACACATGTAGAAGTCGAAGTTCTTGGGATGGCAGACTTGCTTATCCACGACAGTCCCTACAGAATGTCATTAATTAACACTTGGTTTTTAGCATGTCTTTCTCAGAAAATTAAAATTCACGTCACAAGGATGATGTTTCACTCCATAAAAATATAGGTAACCTTGTCGGTAGAATAAAGTAAAGATTACCAGGAGGCACATTGTCTGGAGACCCAGTCTGGAAAAACTTGGTATGGTGGTTCTTCTGGGCAACGATGAGTGTGAACCAGGGCCGTCTCCAGAAATTTGGGGCCCCTGTGCGAAACGTAAAATGGGGCCCTAAAATTTAAAAATTTCACATTACATAACAATAAAATACTTCTATTTTATTACATAATTTCAATGTTATTTCGTATGGTATCAACCAGTAATCTACTAAAAGGTACCACTAAACAATGAATTGACCTCATGTTCTACGTACCATCCGTATTATATTTTTTGAAATGAAATCTTCTATTATATTTTCATAATTATTCTTCTCTAGGATACCATTTTAATGTCGTATTGTCTCCAATCAATTGAGTCTTTGCTGGGTCATAGTAGGACCTGAGTAGGACCCAAGTAAGATTTCAACAATTTGAATTTTATTAACAAACTCCTTTATACTGATGCAACCGTAACTGGAATGGCTAAGAAAGTTTTAGGCATGTCAAGACAATCTAACAAAGTTCTGCAAACCTTGATCGGCCTTCCGTCGTGGCCTGAATTAATTGGGATCAGACGCTTGGCGAAACGGAGCAGTAGCCAGCACGTTGATCCATCCATCCGGGAACAGAAAACTGGAACGGCGATTTCGGATTGCGCGCGGGCTGTCGCCGGCGGTCGTCTGATCCCCGTGCCTCTCGCCGAACAACACCGGCGTCTGGCGGCGGGATTAGATGCAGTCCGAGGTTTTTTTTCAGAGCGACTCGAAACGACAGGATCTGAGAAAGAGTTCGATCGATCGGTTGATCAACTAGGACGTGGGACGCCTCAGACCGGAGCGATCAGCTGGGCAGTTTTCAGGCTACGACAGACATACTGTATTTTGGTATGGGCCAAAAATTATAAAACTAGAGGTATATTTGCTGAGTACATGGGGCCCCAGATTTTTGGGGGCCCTGTGCGGCCGCACAGCTCGCACATGGCCTTCGACGGGCCTGGTGTGAACTTAGGCTCCCACTTATCGTCCACTAACTTGCATGCCTGCAAGCATTGATTAAGAATAGATGAGATGACAGTGTCGATAATTACTTGTACATAGGTAGCTGTACTGGATCTGTAATAACTAATAAGGACATGTTGAAATCAACGAAATACACTACCTC
Source organism: Poa pratensis (assembly GCA_947311845.1). Taxonomy (NCBI): domain Eukaryota; kingdom Viridiplantae; phylum Streptophyta; class Magnoliopsida; order Poales; family Poaceae; genus Poa; species Poa pratensis. The sequence goes on from CAMZMU010000111.1 coordinate 18,701,210, forward strand.
AATTATCTGGTCAAGCTCGATGTTTACGACCTGAGTAAACCGGCTTTCGCTAACTCCAGCCCTGAAATTAGCGTGTGTTATGTGATGATGGTTGAGACATAATCAAACTATCCCTTTTCAGTAAATAAAACATTTATGTAGCTTCACTACAAAATCAGCTGCTATATGAAAATTGTAATTCGAGAACTTCATACCTGAAAATAATAACTTGCTCTGGTTTTCGCTGCCCAGAACTAGTGTAGAAGTCAATAAGTGCTTCCCTGCAAGTCCCAAGTGCAATGATATTATTCCAATAGAAAGTTGTGCAATAAAACATAACATACAAGGACATATGCACATAATATCAAGTTCAGTTTGGATCAAATGACAGATCTTACCGAATGATACCATCATCATCTTTAGTTCCCCGTGGTTTAAACAAGGAGGACATCATTTCTAGTCTGGGTGACTGAGTGTGCACTGTTGCTCTGTATTTAGAGATGAGAGACCACTCACGAGAACTCACCACCTAAACAGAATCCAAGGCCACAGATACAAGTCGGTTATAACAGCACTTAAAAATTATTTACAATCATTCAGATGACATGTGAGCTACTATTCAGAAAGTGCAACTGTATCCCTCTTACTGCAGCAATGGAAGGTCTATCATATTGCCCAGGTTGACCATGCGACACAACCATGCCCAAGATGATAGTAGGCGCCTCTGACACAATAGGTATTCCATGGGATACTTCAGTTTGCAGTAATGTGTTGAGCCCACCAAGCTAGGTAACAACCAGAAAAAAGAAAAATATTGTGAGCGTGTGTGGAAGCCAATAATAAATACAGAAAAAAAAAACAGGGCCATGTCAACAAACCTTAGCATTTATCTTCAACAACACATTGTTTAGGTAATTATCATTGAGTCTTGTTGGAGCTAGACACTGTGTGACAATGCCGAATTCGGCAAGACACTTCCTCTTCCAAGGACCTGGTTGATGCAAATATATATTATATATTCTGAAACAGGCAATCATGCTTATAGGGAAGGGTAATAAATAATGACAATCAAAAACATGAACCAACCATAAAGTTCGCAGTTTTTCCTCTCAGGAAGAAGGCACAGAAGGAAGCTAGGTGATACACGTAGCTTGGATTTTATCTGATAAAACATCTCATCCACTCTAGCTAACACATGCCTTTGTCTCATTGACAGGTTCTCTTCAATTATAGTAGAAGGGTCATCTATTTCCTGTAAACAAACAAAGAAAGTTCAACAACAGAAAATAAGAACAGTTGAAGATATTGTAGATGAAGTAAAACATACCAGTCCCTTTCCTGATGCAAATCTTTTAAGGTCTCGGACAAGACCCTGAACATCACACCCTGCAGAGAAATTAGCAACCGCCCACCTCTTGACAGAACTGGTCTGAACCAGCTTCTGTAACAGAAATAAAATATTAGCAAATTAACAGAAGGTTCATTGATGATCAAGTAATAAATACATGTTAGAAAGAGAAAACGTGGTGACCTTGTTTGCAAGATTCCAATGTCCGTTGTGTGGGAGAAAATCTTCGCCGTTACCAGCTCTCATCTACATTATAGAACGTTTACTATAGTTAGATACATTCGGAAGAACATGGCAAGCGAAACAAACTCTGTTAACTAACCTTGGGTGATTGCAGGACCCTGCCTTCAACTTGAGTAAAATTTTGCGCAATTGAAATGCCACATACCTTCAGCATGGGGTCAGAGTCATAGTTGCTACGTTCAAGTGCCTTGCATTTAGGGTAGCATGAACTATCAGTTAAGTCCCATTATCACTAGAAACAGCGGGTTATATGAAGTCTAGATGATAACTCACATCATTGAGGGTTGACATTCTTTCCTGAGGCTTTTGTCTGGATTTCTCGACAAGTGAGGACCTTTGCAGAGTAGACAGAGCCTTCGTGTATCTTTGCAAAGGAACAAGCGTGCAAAGCTGGTCACACAAACCAGGACTTGAGATTAATGGATGAAACTCCAGAATGGAGGACGCTTTGAGGATGTAGAATAGGAAAACTGAAACAAACCTCCACAGGGAAATAAGTCGGACGTCTTGGCTTCCCCGCATTGATACAGGGAAGATTACCAGAATATTTGAGCTCTATGCCTCTGTGCACACTAAAGTAATCAGAGACTGTTATTTCAACAGTATTAGTGTCCCCGTTAATAGCATTCCTCTGGTTGAATGGGAACCTAGTTAAACATGCCAATCAGATGCAATCAATAAATAGCAGTAAATTGTACAGATAAATAAATTGCAGAACAACAGGAAATACCCCTTTCCAAATTACTACTAGTTTGAGCACTGGTAAAAAGGAATAAAAGGGTAAACAGGAATCCTCACGTCTGTTCGTTGCAAATTTTTTCACTCAAGCCAACAATCTTGAACTCTGAATTTGCAAAAGCTGCTTTTATCCTCAAGTTCTTGAGAACACCCCTAGCCTGTTAGGAAAACATCCAAATTAGAATTATCGAAAAAAAAAGGCTGAATGACTTTTCGCACAAAATTATCAAGAGCACCAAAGATGCAACAAACCTTTTGCCAGTCAATCATGCAAGGGCGGTCAACTTTCTGGTTTTCGAGAAGAAAATCAATAAGAGGACCAGGTTTAACGATCATTGTAGTCGAAACATCTGCATGTCAAAAGAAGTTTGTCATTGCCATGTAAATCCGTTGTAGCCATTGCTAATTGAATGATGAAACCATACAACAGAATTATATAAAGTGCCCTTTATCTAAACAAAATACAGCAGAACTAAATAGGGTGAGGTGCATACCGACATTCAGGGAGAGTCCACTCTTTGTACCACGGAAACTTGAGCGAAATCCTCGGCACCCCATGACACCACCGCCCAAGTCAACGAAGTTTTGAGGATTGTTGTGGAAATATGACTGACGAACCAAAAGGCAGTCCCTGTGTATAGTCAGAAGAATCAAACAAAGCCATGGTACGAGAAATCATATACTCCCTCCGTTCCAAATTAGATGTCATCCATTTTTGGGCATCCATGTCTAGATACATCCATTTTTGGGCAAATGGATGACATCTAATTTGGAACGGAGGGAGTAGAAGACTAAGCCCAGATGAATGCTTAGGGGAAAGACATTCACAAAGATACATACTGTTTTGCAGAATGCTGCCTGAGTATGATATGAAGAACTTGGAGGGCCTCCAGGGAGTAATTCGATTCCTGGCCTGCAGTGGCCTGCGCGATCGCGGCCATTGGGATTCTCGCTGCAAAGCACAGCTCCACTTTGAAAGTCTTCATCTGGCGCAGCATCCGCATTCTCTTCCTGTCACCACCTCCAGGACTGTCATTATCTCCGGAGCTCCCATTGGCAACACTCCTACAAAAACCAATTAAAAATTTAGTTATGTAGGGAACACGGAGCGAGCATGGCAATGATAGGTACAGATAGCATGGAAGCAGAACTTACTTTTCAGTTCCAATTTCTTCCAAGACTACGGTGAATTCACTGGCTACTTGTGGGAGAGCGCCGATCGTGAAGAGCCTCATCAGACCATCATAAGCTAAGCTCGGAGCTGTACATATGCTGCAGCTTTTCGATCACCTTCCTGCATACCCCACGTTCAACCGGCCGGCCATCCTCATACTTCAAATTAACCTAATCAACAGAGCATAACAAGAAATCAGCATGGTCGACAGAGTAGGTGGTGAAGTAGGGGTAGCATATATGTACTCACATGGTAGTGGTAGAAGAAGTCCTCTGAGCTCTTCACAGAGATTTTGTAGTGGTTGGCAAGGAGCTCTACGGGTTCTCCTTTCTTGCCCAATCCGGGCCTGGCCATCGGCAACCTCTTGGGCTTTATTGGCTCCTCCGGCGGCGGTTCATTGGTGACGGCATCTTCGGCTCCGACGAGCACGACGTTGGGAGGCAGAGGAGGTGGTGGTGGCAACTCATCATCATGCAGGTCCATCCTGAGCTCTCTACATATGCAATGGGTAAAAAGGGATGATGATTAGTTGATTACTGACTAGTACAAAACAAGATTAATTTCAGAACAACAAAAGAAAAGGTAAACTGTGGTTGAATGAGAGATTTGTATTTGGCCACAAACTAATTACCACCGTCTAGCCTTAAAAAACCCAGAAACACAAGGGAATATGAAACGGAAACCCCCCAGAAACATAGAGGAAAACAAATCTAAAAAAGGAAAACATAGGGGAATATGAGAGATTAAGAGTAGTATCGTACTGGCCAAAAACTAGTAACACCACCGTCTGGCCTAAAAACCATAAACATAGGGGAATATGAAACGGAAAACCCCCAGAAACATAGGGGAAAACAAATCTAAAAAAGGAAAGTCAATACTAGGGGAAAACAAACTAACCTAGACTAGATAGGAGAACCCAGATCATATGCGTGTCATTGCATATCATCGCAGATGAGGGTGAAGGGGAACATAAAGGGAATGAAAATACATACCTCACAGAAAGAGAAAATAAACTAACCAAGACTAGATAAGAGAGAGAAAATGGCGAAGAAGATGAAGCAGGGGATGCAAACTAGTATATCTACTAACTATGAGGATGGGATTGGGGAAGCATTACCGTCTCGGCGACTGGTCTCCTTCTACCGTCCGGCGGCTTAATGGCCTTGCCTTCTTAAAAGGAGTGTAAATGGCGATGGAGCTCTCCTCTGTATTTGAGACCAGTCATAGTGGGGAGTAATATGCATGATAGCATTTATTAGGTTGTAGACTTATTTTGCCTTGGGGTGTGTGATGTTCCGGTAACTAGCTATGTTACTCCAACCTCCTCTCTCCTCATTAATTACTTGCCACATCATATTTTTTGCCTACGTGGCATTGAAGTTACTAGCAATGTTCCTCCCATTATTACTAGTCTGAGTGTTTCCGATGAAGGGAAGAGGAGAGTAGGTGGGGTTGCTAGGTTCGATGTGGGGTCCAGCCCATCCGGCAGAGAGGAGTTGTCACGTCAGGGCCGAGGCCGTCGCTTGCTCTAGTTGTGCCACAGCTCAGTCACTCCCCTATCCTCACTCCTCAGTCAAAGACTCAGTACTCCACTCGCATGCAATCAACGCGTGTCAACACTCGCATGCTCTAAGGCAATCTAGAAACACAGGATTGCAGTGGCATGCTCATTCCACATCGAAGTTTTGTTTGATTATGTATTCTTAAAAAGTTTTGAGTGTATAATAGATTTCCTGTTAAATCTAGTGCAACTAATTTCTTATAAAAAATCTCTTTAAGATTTAGTCCTACAAATCAAACAACACCATAAAAATTAATCCTTCAAACTAAAAGGTTCTAAAGCTAGCTAGCTACTCCTCTGTTCCAAAACAAATGGCATGCATTCTTTAAAAAAAGTTTGATCTTCATTTAAACGAGGGCCATTCCAATTTTTTGTTCGAGTTTTTTTTACGTTTCAAACTGTTTTCGGGTGACAGGAGCATATGCTCCATGAGATAAAGTGCTGAAAACTATCTGCTATACTTCCCCGATGAATTATGAAATCAATGACCACTCATACACCAAGGGATACTACCTAGCTGATGGTATTTATTCTCAGTGGATCTTCAATCCCTATGGAGAGAAGAAGGTTAGGTTTGCCAAAGAACAAGAGAGTTGTATGAAGGATGTGGAGCATGCCTTTGATGTACTCCAATCTCGTTGGGTATTGTTCGGCACCCTGCTATATGGAGCATTGACACTATATATGTGTGAGGTGATAACCCCTTGTGTGATCATGCACAACATGATCGTATAGGATGAGCGTGATGTCAACATTTATGACAAAGATTGGCAGTTCCAGAGTAATTTGGTTGAGCCCAAGGTGGAGCGACAATATTTGCATAATTCATCGAATTTTATCATGAGATGCATGATCGGGTACCACACCAGCAACTTAAAAATGACGTGGTTAAACATATGTAGACTTCCCTAGGCACAACTTCTTGCAACCATCTGTCTCCTCCATCCCCGACTGACAATTAACGGCCCCGCCTTCTCCTCTATTGCACCAACGGCAGAGGCAGTGGAGACCTCAAACATGTGCTCGTCTCTGTAGTTAGGTTACTAAAGTTAGGGTTGGTCAACCGATGGCATCACTATGGTAGAGATGGTGTCGATGTGCAGAAAAGGCTTTCCCATCTCCACGTCCACCCTGTCGGCAGGTCACGACAACGGTTTGCTCGTGGCCTTAAGGAGGGAAAGGATCGTCTAGTCGCTCTTCTGCCCCATATCAGCCGTCTGATTCCTATCGTTTGTCGACAAATTTAGGGTGTGTTTGGTTGGTGACTACATTTGCCCTACCAATTATTGGCAAGAGTTGGCTTGCCAATTTTTTGGCCAAGAAATCCTCCGTCCATGTTTGGCCAACTTTTTTGGTAAGAATCTATGAGAGGGAAGAGCTGGTAGCCATTAGCAACCAAAATTTTGACTACTGACTAAAGAGTGACCAATTTTTTGGCAGGGCTACTTGGGGCACCAAACCAAACATGCCCTTATATAACTGGCCAACTTTGGATTTCGTCGCACATCGAAACCGAGAATTAGGGTGTGTTTGGTTGAGCTGTAGATTCCTGAAAATCAGTTGTGAGAAATCTGCTGTGAAAAAACTGCTGTGAGCTGACCACTGTGGAAAATCTGAAAGCTGTTTGGTTGGAACAACTCTGTACCGTCACCAAGGCGCTAAGAGATTATTTATATGCCAATTGACCGCCTTAAAATAATTTATACACTCATAGACATGAAAATGACCATTTCACGAAGAAATTTTCAATTTCTATTGCAAATTGATGTCATAGAATTACCGGAATATATGCTTATTATAGATAAGACATGGTTCACAACAAGATGTTCGCCGTCGGCACAGCTATCATTGGTCGCTCTAGCACTAAACAAACACTAGCATTTTCACAAACACCTTGCACAGTACCATTTCCACAAACACCTCGCATGCAAACTCCAACCCATGTTGGACAGATCAATTACACAATAATCACTGCTATATCGTATAGATCAATTTCAGAGACAATTTGCACATACCAGTTTCATAGACCATTCAGACCAATTGCAAGGAATCAATGACAGAAAAAAATCAGAAAAGAAAGAAGAAAAGGCCATAACATACATGGCACCGGAGGTAAGAGGAAGGAGATGTGAAAGAGGGAGAGGAGGGGAGAAGCATAACTCCAGGAGATGCGGTAGATCGCCTGCTGCCGGCCGCCATCGGCGTCGTTCCTGGGGAGGCGGCGCGACGAATAGCTATGGAGGTAGGGTGGATGCTGGCTCGTGTTGTCGGATCACCGTCGGGCCGGTCCAAGAAGGGAAACGAAGGGCGGCTTGGCAGCGTCCGATTCCCGGCATACACTCCGCCGGAGGACGCCGGCGGGACATGGCTGCAGTTCCTGTATGAGCAGTGAGGAAAATTAACGAACGAGAAGAGAGAGAGAGAGGAGCGTGGGAGGAGAAAAGAAAGAAAGGAACCGGTCAGTTTTCACTTATGAATGGCATGGTGGGTAATTATCTTTCGTTTCTCTCAACGCAACGCAGTGAAATCTGGGGGTTGGCATGCTTTCAGTTTACATGTTGGGAATCTACTGCGTTGCCGAATCTGGAGGCTTTGGAAAAATCGTTTGGTTCAGATTCCAACCGCCAGAACGTGAATCTGGGCCAAAAATCTCAACCAAACACACCTTAATATCGCGGACTAGTAATCTCGCGGACTAGGAGTAGTAGCCTGAACTACTATGGGCCGTGAGGAGCAGGCTGGGCTACTCTCTAGCACCCTGGGCCTGGGCCAACAGAACTACATAAGGTCCTCTGTCCCCCAAAAAATGTCCTACGCAAACATAAACACGCGATATCTCGTAAGAAATCATGCATTTTACAGCCCAAACACGAGTCACCCCAAATAAAAAAGAGCGAAAAAAAAGCATGCCCATTTTGTAACATTCACGGCGCAAAATTAGCCAGGCAACCCTCATTTATCAACGGAGAAGAAGAGGACGCGGAAACGCTCCACGCGTAACATAAACCACTATTCATATATTTGTATTTTAGCAGAATAAATTCGGGTATATTCTGGAGGGCTCTACCATAAGCTTTGTTGTTGGATTCCACAATCAATCATTAATTCCCAAAAGCAAAAACGAAGAACAAAACGAGATCCAGCCAAGGAATGCCAAACCACAGACAGGAGAGCGAAAGCGAAAGCGAAAGCGAGCGACGCCTGTGCCGCGCGGCCAAAAGCTGGAACAGCAAAAATCGAGCTATGCGAGCGACTGGTCCACATCAGTACGTCAGCGAGCTGCGCAGCCCACCACCCCTCATCCTCCCCGCAGCTCGCGAAAACCTCAAACCCCAACCCCAGCCCGGTCGGCCTCCACAGAAAGGCAGCGAAAAAAGAAAGAAATGGAGGTCCTCGTCTCCACAGCCGCCGCCTCCGCCCGCGCCGCCGTTCCCTTGTCCTTGGCCCGCGTCCACCGCCGCCGACTGCCCATCTCCGTGGCCGTCCGCGCCCCGGCCCGAGGCTGGCGCTGCCGGTCCGCCGCGCCGACCGCGCCTGACCCGGTGCCGTCCGAGGAGCCCGCGTCTGCGACTACCGTCGTCGTAGCGGACAAGCCCGCTGAGGAGCCCGAGGAGGCTACGGTGGTTGATGCGCTGGTGTCTGCGTCGATGGAGGCGGCCGAGGAGGGCGGCGGCGTGGACGACATACTGAGCAAGGTATTGCCACGCTGATTTTACTGGTCCTCTGTTGTGCTTTCCATAGCAAGTGCCTTCTCGTTTACAGGGTACCCACGCTTTGGGGATTAGCTTGGATTGTTCGCCCAAATTGGATGGAAATTCTCAACTCCAACGTTTGGATGGATACATCATAGACAGAATTCAGATTTACCACCGTACTGACGATTGCAATGATGGAACTAGTCCTTATGTCGGAGATCGTACGAAACTGGATTATTGTTAGGCTGACATAGACTGATGAAAGAAATGGTGACGCTTCACGCTTTTGAGCAGGACAAATGTCTGCCCAAAACATAGCGTCAACTGAACCATCTCACTAACACAGGGAGTGTCAATAGCACCGCCGTGTTATCGTAAGGCAGTTGATAAAACATGTCAGTAGAGTATATAACACCCCAAAAAAAGTGTGTAAAGAGTTGAAAGAAAGAAGTTATTTTCCTCGCTCAACATTCAAGCATAGGCATGGCTGTTCAAAAGAATTAATTCTAGAGCAACAAAAATGTAGCCGAACTCTGCCACCGACTCGCAAACGCAATGTGAGAATCATCAAGCTGGGTGGTTAGGATGTAGCCGAGATCTATAATTCCAATTGCACTGTCATAAAGTAACACTGTATAAACTGAATCAGATGCCACACCACACAACTAACGTGATTCTGTTATTGGAATGAAGCCAGACTATATCACGTATGACCGTGTCAACATACTGCATTAGTTATTTCTGTTCATCTGAACTCAGAGAGCTGCATTAACCTCAACTTTTCTACCATGCAGATAGAACTTAATAGGGATGTTATGTACTCTACCTATGTTTGTTGTTGAATACATTGTGTAGACTTGGATGAACTCTTGAGCAGTTCATTGTTGTTTGTTGCTCAGACAGTACTTATTTGGGCTTTGCTCATTTCAGTTGGACATTGAAGTGACACCCACTTATCTCCTGTTCGGAAGTGGTGCTTTGCTTGCTTTGTTGATTCTATCGAAAGTTGTTTCTGCAATTGATTCCTTTCCCCTGGTATGTGGTTATGCCATCGTCGGATAGATCTATATGTACTTAAAACCTAATTATCCGTGTTTGCTAAATCACACGTTCTACTCATTGCAGCTTCCAAAATTGCTAGAACTCGTAGGAATTGGCTACTCAATCTGGTTCACCACGAAGTACCTACTCTTCAAGGTACATTTTTTTATCCCTAAAATACGAGCATGAGTCATGCCTGGCGTGTGCTTAATAATCGTTTTTTACTATATGCAGGAAAGCAGAGACGAACTGTTCGCGAAATTTGAAGATCTGAAGGAGAGGATCATTTGAGCGGGGACGAATGGTGCTTTGTCATATGTTATTACTTTACAGCCAGCTCGTTATTTTAGGCCTTCTCTTTTTCAACTATTACTGAAAAAAGGAAAGAAAAAAGTTGTGTTGTAACTCGTAAGCCTTTTCCTCTCGACAACTGTAACCAGACATCTAAAGTTTTACTAGTAGTGTGCTTGCTCAAGCCTTTCTGACTGTTTACTTGGCCCAGTGTTTGCAATCCTCACTAAAAGCGCCAATTTTTTAACTTTAATATGTCAAAAGGTTTGATCAACTATTTGCTTCAGCAAACAACCTTCCATCATCTCTGATTAATGACAAAATCAAAGTCACTCACGATCATCTGTAATGTTTGCCCTCTAAATCCCGTTGGCAATATTCTGAGCTAAAAAAAGGAGGCATATAACTAAGGTTGATCAAATGGCATAAAGAAGCATTGGATTTCTGGCAAGTCCCCGATCTGTAAGGGCATGCAAATTTCATCCGCTCCAGTGCAAGCTCCTATCCTGGTCTCCTTGATGGTGCTTAGATAAATTATCATATGTAAATTCATACTCTTAAGATGTGTTTATACACTAGTCACATACATACAGTTTGCATTGGTGCCTAATCAAACACTCAAGTCTTCAAAATAAGCACCAATGCCATCCTATGAGGCAAGAAAACACCAGTTCACTCCGCTAAGCACCTCTCGAAGCACTTGATACATCAATTGTCGCTTCATGACCATTTTCACCCCCATAAGATTAAAGAGAAGGAAAAAAATACTAATGCTTAGACTATAATCATATTTAGATTTCCTTGTAAGGGAAGAAGTTTTGGCGAGTAAAGAACATGGGCTAAACAGTAAGCATTTTTTTTACATCCAACCGCACTCAGTGTCATGAGTAAAATGGCAAGACATTCAGGAACTGATGCCGACATTTCATATGTTAGGAGCAGTGTTTCAGGAGCAATATGCAACAAAAGCACATCTCTGCCTCTTCCAATGTACAACAGACAATCAACAAATATAAATCATGTCTGTTGTAGGCTGAACTCTAAGCTGTCATTTTAGGCCCCCAAAAGGTAGTACCGTGCTAAATTTTGCGAACTAGATGGGATTTTACAATTACACACATCATCCAAGACCACAGATGGACGCAGACTCTGGTACTCCTGAGAAAGCTCACCATACCGAGTACCTTACACCAAGGCCATTGCATGTAAGTATTAAACCCTTGTGTCGGTTCAGGTAATCCTGAAATAGTTAAAAAATATATAAAAATGTCTCACGAGATAAAGACTTGTGTGTCCGGGTACGTGTGTGTGTGTGTGTGTGTGGGAGTGGGGGTGGGACTCACTGCTGCATTCTGATCCTGAACGTACAAAACGCCTTTCTTGTCATATTCCTGCCGTTTTATTGGATTGCTGAGAACTGTGAAAAACAAGAAATGTGATGTAATGAACGAAAACACCTGATGTATCATATACCTATGAGCCCATTGCTTCTCTCGGTTTCTAAATAGGAGGCTAAAGCAAATGCATTGTGAAAGAACTTTCGTTAGACAAAAAAAAATTCGGTCATAACAGAATGTGTTTCACAGTCTGTGCAAAACTGCATATAATTCTATAACTCAGTGACCAAAGATGGTGGGGATTGTTTTTTTTTCTTTCGGTGACAGCGGGCTCGTCCTAATTCTGGAAAGGCCTCCATTCGATCAAACATTGGGTGCAGCGGGGCCTTGCGTAGTGTAGGTGATGGTGGCAAAGCCTAACTTTTGGTGAGATGTATGGTGTCGGTAGGTTCCTTCGAGTGTTAGTTTTTCCACAATTTACTCTCACTGTGATGCTCCGGATGCGGCTGTGAGAGAAGTAGTAAGGCCTGAGGGTCTTCGTCTCTCTTTCCATCTTTCGTTTGGGCCTCCGGAAACGGGGGAATGGCATGAGTTGTAATTGTTGTTAAGTGAGGTGCAACTTTCGAAGAGGCTGGACAAAGGGTTTTGGCTCTTGACGAAGAATGGAAAGACACCTCAAATCGCAATACCATGAGATCCTAAATCCGGTGTGAGCGATGTTAGAAAACAAATGTGCCGCTGATGTTGAAGATTAAAATTTTCATTTGGATGTGCTTACAGAAATTATTGCTGATCTCAAGGCAAAAGGGTGGCCCAAAAAACAAGAGTGCAGATTTTGTGGCGAGTTTGAAACAGCTTCCCATCTTATTTTTGGCTGCCCTTGGTCTCATAGTAACTGGTGGTGTGTTAAAAAAAAACCTTGGTTGGGAAAGGCCACCAAGGGATTTTGGAGATTTTGTTCATATATTGCTTTGAAGTCGCCAGGTGCAGGGTCCAATTATATTGGGTGGGCAATTGTTGGAGCCTTGTCCTGGTCCATTTGAAACATGCGTAATGACCTCGTTTTTTATAAAAATGCATGCTCTTCGCCACTAACGAATATTTTCAAAACTATTTCCCATCTTTCACAGTGCCAGAAAAGCGTAAGGAGAAGTGGAAGAGTATGGTGGAATGCCTGAAGCTTGTGGCAAGGAAATTAATAGCTGCTCCTCGCCAGGGGATCGGTTAACAGTTCCAGTAGTTTTAATTTTGCTAAGTTGGCTCTCCTGTGCGAGCATTTCTTTTTCTGTTGAGACTGGAGTTGCATCCTTCTTAGTTGGCTGGATGTTTTCGTTTTGGTTTCGAGCTACTTCTGTATTACTGATAAGTGATAACCCAGTTCACTTTGTTGCTTTCGTATAAAGCAGAGCCAAGTGTCTCTTTTCTAAAAAAAATCAACAATGATGGTCTGCTTGTGCTACGGATGCATGCAACCAAGATGTTCAAGGTTTGTAACAAATCTGGCTTAAAATGTGATGACAATAAATCATGTTTCCGCTAGTTTCTTACTTCCTTAATATGATCAAAATTCCAAAGTGCATAATTTCATGGCCTTTCTGCGAGTGACTTATGCGAAATGGATGTAGATGAGTGTTCCAAGAGATACGGTAATTGTCGACGTCTCAACTAATTTAACGCAGGCTGATGTGCACCCCTCCCCCCAGGCAGTGTCCCTATGGAAATTTATCGCAATTGTCTTCTTAATCACAAAAGGTACCAGGAGTATTCTTGATCTTGTGGTAGTCATTCCTTGATTTCCACTAGGTACCGCAAAATTCAGAGTAGTTCCGCAGCATCTAAATTAAACTGAGATCAAATGAATTGTCCATGTAGTCTAATGTGGTGTTTAGGACTACTCATAGATAAGCTATTGCATATCAATAGACAGTCACATTTCGTATGTTTCTTATCAAATTTGGAATATTAGAAGTAAGCAAAAAATAGTTAAACTGAACTAATTAGATGAGATGTTGCTTGCAAGCCATGTGTAAATAATAAAAGTACAATAAAATATTATGTTGAGCTAAACTGAATATTATGATGTTATGTGACTAGGCATTCTCAGAGCTAAACAAAAATGCCTACCGAATTACTTATCAATGAACAAAAGCTCACCTTGGTATGCCTCATTAATGTCCTGAAATCTGGATGTTGCCTTCTCTTCACCTTGTTTCTTGTCAGGGTGCCATTTCTACAGGAGAAGGCTGGAAATAACTACTCACTCCAAGACATCAACACAAAATACAGACACTATAAGCGAAACCTAGAACCAAGCGCACTTGCAGAAAATCGAGCTGTATTTCTAGGACCAAATTATTTTTATTGACAATAGTAATTGTTAACATTATACAGTTTCAGGCAAGGAATTTGCATCGCAGTAGCCAAACCACTCACTAGAGGTAGATTAGTGGGTTCGATCGAACACTGACCAGTGCAAGACGGATGAAGCTCGACCTGATTGTCTCCTCCGACGCATCATAATCGACTTCTAATATCTTGTAGTAATCCTGCACGCGCAAATTTCCCCGTAAGAACAGAGACAGGAAGCTTTCAATTACCAGCGACAGCATCCCATTTACACGATCTGCCCCCCCTCAAACGTAATAAAGTTCAACTATCTACCGATACCCGAGCGGCGCCGTTCGTCAGCCGTACTGAAAAGCAAGCCCCCAAAAAAACGAATACTCCGGCGAGCGAATCGGAGGGCCGGAGGCGGGTTGGGGGTTCGGCTTCACCTTGGGCTTGGAGAGGAGGGAGATGAAGTCGAAATCGACGGGGACCTCCTCGCTCGGCCGCGCCGCCTCCTCGCCGTCCTCCCACTCCCACAACATTCCCTCCCCTCGGCGCCCTCGCGTGGATTCCTCCCGTCGCCGCAGGATCCTGCTGCTGCTCGCGGGCCCTGCTGGAGTGGATTCCCGGGTTCCTTCCTTCCCGGGGATGACCGTGGTCCGTGGCAGTCTGGCAGGTGTTGGATTTCGTGGGCTCGCCGCAGCCAAGGAAGGTTCTAGATTTTTTTTTTTTTCGCTGTCTCCTTTTCGTTGGGAAGATTGGAGCAGAATTTGACACGATGGACGTGGCCTCGCCTGAAGTTGTTTGGGCTTTGGCCCAGCATTTGCTGTTTCCAAAACGTCGGTGCCTTAGCATAATAGTTGGGCAGGGTTTTACCTCGAAAAAAAAAAGTTGGGTAGGGCTTGTCAGAACTTTTTAAAAAATTTAAAACCACTATATTAAGCTAGCAAATCGTCTCGTTAAAAACCTTCCAGTCCCCTTAGGTACTATGGTAAGGAAAAAAGTGCGTCTGAAACTTGTTGCTTCAATCATCCACAATAGTTACATCGTTTAGAAGTTTATCAAGCAAAAACCTAGGGGGATCATCGACCCAAGTACAATCATCTCTATTTAAAAAACTAACTCTAGCTAATTCATGAGCAACACCATTTGCTTCCCTTGGACAATGAACAAAAGATACCTCCCCTATTGTTGCCACCATGTCAATACAATCTGATACAGCATGTGGCCGTGGAATTGGGCTCGATCCGGCATGCTAGTAAATCCTCCAAAGTTCTCTAAAAAAAGGTAAATTCTCCAAAATGCCCTAAAAATTAAATCCTCTAAAATCCCCTCTCTCAAAAAGTAGTAAATCCTCTGAATAAGGCATGTAATCAAAACCCCATATCTACCATAAAAAAATCCCACAATTCCATAATTCTTTTAGGCTTCTACTTTACATTCTCTCCGTTCAGAAATATAAGATATTTTATTTTTTCTGATTAGGATACACCTAGACGGGATTTCGTGTATACATTCACGCATTTCAGTTGTATGTATTCCATATTAAATATTTAAAGCATCTTATAATTTCAAATGGAGGAAACAATACTCCTTAATATAAGATTTTTTTTTCAGATTCGCATATATCGAGACACGTTTTAGTATGTGTATGTTCACTCATTTCACTTCGTATGTATATATCCTATGTAGACCACATCAAAATATTTAAAACATCTTATACAATTAAGAACAGAAGGAGTACCTGCTAGTATTCTCCAACAAAAATTCAACTCCACATCATTTAGAACCTTTAAGCAAAAAAAAAAAACATTTTCCGTATAGAATGGAGTACCTCACTTTCCCGGAAAATAAATTACCCAACTGAAGAGATCCAGCAAAAGTGCACCAACGCTCCTCGCTCGACCGTGGGAATAATGACACGGCGCACTCACGTCCTATCCGAGCCCTGGTTCGAATTAAAGGTTGATCAGCTGATTAGCTCTACCACCTCTTCGCATGGTCGCCATGTCCGCCACCGTGCGCGCCCATCATAAATCACTCTCTCTATCAGTGTACGAGCAAAAGCCAGGCACTACACCGGCTTTGCCAAATTGCGATGCAATAAGAATGTCTCCAACGGGCCGACCCAAACGGACGCGCGTTTGGTCCACGTTTGGTCCGTTTGCGTCGGCAAACGGACAGACCTAGTCCGCCCCTGCCGCCGTTGGTGGCAGTGCGCCCAACGGCCCGACGCATTGAGTCCGCCTGGGATTTTTTTTTTAGCTAAACAGGCCATATATGAGCCTTTTGTAGTCATATATAGGGGGGGTCACAAACGGCCTTTTTACATAATATTTTTAAAAACAAAAATATTTAAAAACTAGAAAAATTTGCCCTTCGCGGGCTTCTACTCCTCTTCGTCATCCCCATCGAGGATGACATAGTCCGGCTGCTTCCAGAGGTGCGCCGGTGGTGGGGCGACGGCCGGCGGCGTGGGCGGCTGCTCCTGCACCTGCTCCTGCGCCTGCTCTGGGACCTCCTAGTCGCCGCCATTGAAGACCCAGCGCTGCCCTATCAGGCCTTCTGGTAGCGGAGGCGCCGGTGGCAGGTCCACGTCCATGGCCTGCCACCATGGCTGTGGTTCCGCCAGGACCGCCGCCTGCTGTGCCTGCAGGGCCGCCTCCTGCTCCCGGGCGACGTCGGCGAGGATAATGGCCCAGCGCTTGGCCTCGTCCTCGGCCATCTGCTTGCACGAGGCCTCCTTCGCGGCCTCGAGCGCCTCGTCGTCGTCCATGTCGACCTCCGTCTTCACGCGTTGTGGCGGCGGCGGCGGCGACCCAATCCGCAGCGCACCTCCGCCGCGTGTGCCTCTTGGCACTAGTGGGGCGTCCCTCCGCCGCGTGTGCGGCGGCGGTGACCAACGGCCAGATGGCGGCGTCGGTGGCCGCGTGTACAGGGCCTGCCGCCGCAGGCTGTGCTCACCGCTGAACCAGGCATCCCAGTTCGGGGACCTAGCCGCATAGGCGGGGTCGTTGAGGAGGGAGGCCGGGAGGCGCGAGCGGCGGCGCTCAACCTCCAGATCCCGTGTCCGCTTGTTCGTCAGCATCGGGGGCACCGGGATGCGCTGCGGGTTCAGATGCCAATGCTCGGTGACACGGGTATGCCTATCGGGTACCCTACCATGAGGGTACCTGGTGCACGTATCGACTAAGGCCCAACTATCAGAGCCTACATGAAGCCCATGAAGGGAGGCCCACGAAGATGGAGTATCCTCCAAGTTTGGCGAAACAATAGTCGGTTTAGAGTTTCCTTACTTGTAAATCGAGTCGGTTACGAACACCCGAGACCCAGCCTATTATTTAAGGACTGGGAGGGCCATCGAACCAGACAACGTACTTTCAGAGCCACCAAAACCCTAGCGAGATCGACATCTCGCCGGGACCTTGTAACCATCATATTCACAAAGCAATAACAGACAGGCAGGACGTAGGGGTGTTACCTCCACACGAGGGCCCTGAACCTGGGTAAAATCTTTGCCCTGCTTGTCAGCCGACGATACTTCCAGCTCTACCACGTTCTCTCCCCCATATTCATAACCTAGGGACCTTAACCATGGGTCTTGATGAGTCTACCCCTCGTCAAGTGGCGCCGTCTGTGGGAAAGAATAGCGCTGGACTCGAAGTTTCGCCGGTCCCAACAGCAAACGGCAAATCGCCGATCACACCAGCAAACGGCAACTCGCCGATCTCATCTGCAAACGGCAACTCGCCGGCCATGTCAGCAAACAGCAACTCGCCGATCCAGGCGACACACGGCGACTCGCCGATCCACTCGAAAAGCGGCAGCCTGCCCGCTTCACCTGCAAAAAGCGCATCTGCTCTTCCAATGAATTTCAATCCGCACTCGCCGGAGCTTCAGGAGGCGTTTTCCGGCCTTGAATCAGGTTTGAGTTTAACTGTTGGAGCATTCAATTTTTTCGTAAACAATCTTGGCACGCAGGACTCGACAGATCCGCAACAACTGGCGCTGGGCGCACTCGAGGCTCCGTCGACTGCGCTCGCCCCGTCGTCGATTCCTGAAGCCTGCTCGCCCGCAACAACCATGTCGACCGGCGAGATCGACAGGTTCATGATGACGGAACTCCAAGGCGAGGAGGCAGAATCAGCATACCGCACAAGCAACGTCGACTTCAACCTACCACTCGACGAGAGTTTCGACTGCGGGATCTCCCTCGATGACTTCTACGAGCCCGCGATTCATAACGACAGCAACGTCGACTCGGAGATCTTCACCAACACCAACCTCGACTCAGAAATCCATAATGGCTTCGCCAACACCGAGATGAGCATAGGCGATGAGCACATCGACAACGAGATTCGCCTCGAAGATCTACTCGATGAACATACTGGCTCTGACATGAGCCTCGACGGCGACGTCGAGTCCATGACTGGAATCGACAGCACATACACCTGTCCACGGGTCACGCCCCATCAGGTCTACGTGGCCTTCTCCGCAGAATCATCCGCAGACGCAGCCGCTCGCAGGCCTGCACAATTCCCATGCACGGTAACCATGCCGGATGGGGTCACAACCTTGACAATCACGGAGGAGATGGCAGCAAAAGCAGATAAAGTCATAAAGGAGTGCACAATGATGCCACCAAATTCCACCCCAGAGGAGATGTTGACCTTCCAGTACTTCAACTGGCAGGAGTCAATTCGACTGCAAAACTACCGAGCGACGCTCGAAGAGCGCAAAAGGCAAGCCAGCCTCTCGAGTGCCCGAAGAAGGGAGCAATCCCTCGGGTCCACAATGCAACCAACCCCACGACCTAGGTCGCGGTTGGCAAGCCTTCCAGAACATGAAAGGGTAGCAATCACCCGTAACCTGTCGTTCATGACAGAGGACGCTAACGGAATCCCAGTGCCCAAAACTGCTGCGGGTGCATTATTCTCCGTAGGTGCTTACCTCAAGGCAATGCAACCTCCGGCGAATGACCCTAACGCAGCCCTGCATCGCCAACAACTCAAATCGCTAGCTCTAGCGGCACAGGCTATACAGCCAGAAGACAAAACTCCAGCAAGGAATCGCGATCGCGACATAGTCGACTCACGACACGCAGCACATCATCGCAGTGGTCGCAGCCACCACTCGGATGAAGGAAGGAGAAGCACGCGCCGGCACAGGTCCAGCAGAAGCAGATCTCGAAGATCCTATAGCAGCGATTCATACTCTGATCGAACCAGAGCCATGCGGAGCATTGTGCTTCACTCGACGCATCCGTGAGACGCGGATGCCCAAAGGTTCAAGTTGACAGGCGAACAACCCAAGTACAACGGTCGCCAAGAACCTTCGGGTGGCTAGAAGATTACAGACTCGCCGTGGCATGCCAGCGTGGCACGAACACCACGGCGATGCAGTACATACGACTCATGCTCGAAGGAACTGCCCGCGACTGGCTCAAGGCGCTCCCTCCATCATCATACGACTCGTGGGACGATTTCCGCAGAGACTTCATCAAAAACTTCGAGCCTCTATGTGAGCGCCCGAAGACATTCGAAGAATTAAGGGCATGCACTCAACGATCAGACGAGTCGTTGAGATCATACATACGGCGGTGGACCGAAATACGCAATTCGGTTGGCAAAGTGTCAGAAGACAGGGCCATGGATGCCTTCATACAAGGTCTCGCCAGGAAGGACTTCAAAGAGGCACTGGTCGTGAAAAGCCAACCTCCCTGGCTGACCTCATCAAAGTTGCGACTGAGTGGGCAGATGGAGAGGATTCTGTACGCAGATCCCGTGCTTCCCCACCACGCGACAACTACGAAAGCGGCAGTCGAGGCCGCAGAGATTCATACAGAGAAGATCGCAGGCGCAAACGTTCCAAACGTCCTTACGACGATAACAGACCCGAGTTCATGGCGGCTGGATACACACAACCCGGGAGGACCAAGATAGAAGCAATCGACGCTCGGATGATCGACGGGACAGTCGAGATCGCGAGCAGCGGAGCGACAGCTACAAAAGGCAAGAATGGCGCAAACGCAGCGACGCAAAACCCGAGCGGTCATTCGAGGAAAAGATGGACGACTGGTGCAGATTCCACCTCTTCAAGGGGGACGACGGAAAACTACGCTCCAATCACACCCTAAGGAACTGCAGGGAATTCGACCAAATGGCGACTGACTACATGATACGACTCAAAGGTACGGCCCAGCACCTGCTCAGCCCACGCCTGCACCCGTACCACAGCCGAACGCTGTGCCCGCTCTCATGGCGCCACAGCCGCCACCGCAACCACCACCACAGCCTGCTCCAGGCGCAAACCTCGCAGGTGCCATACAACCCGTACTACGGGCGGAAGATGATCAATATCCACAGCCCCACGGGCAGATGTACATGATACAAAAGGGTCGCCCCTCCAACAGGCAGCAAAAGCTAATCACTCGACAGGTGAACATGGCTGTCATGGCACCTCCTGCCGTGCCCGAATTTCTGAAGGGATCGGAAACCATCATAAGCTTCAGTCGAGAGGATCATCCCCCAGCTGTAGTTCGACCAGGGCACGCGGCTCTGGTACTCGACGCGCAAATAGGAGGCTACGCCATGACCAAGGTCTTCATGGATGGAGGCAGCGGCATAAACATCATCTTCGCGGACACGCTCCGCAAAATGAACAGGTCAGTCGAAAACCTCCCAAAATCTTCAAATACCTTCCACGGTATCGTTCCTGGCAAAGCAATTAGCCCAGAAGGCACCATACAACTCGACGTTACGTTCGGGGACAAAAGCCACTTCAGGACAGAGTCGATTGAGTTCGAGGTCGTCGACTGGAAATCACAATACCATGCTATTCTTGGTCGCCCGACGTTTGCTCGATTCATGGCGGTGCCACACTACGCGTACCTCACGCTGAAGATGCCAGGACCAAAGGGAGTCATCACTGTCCGTGGAAACTTTCAAAGGTCCGATGCTTGCGACCGCGAGTTCAGCAAAATCTCCGAGATGTTCGGGGTGGAAGAATCACTCGCCGACTGGCGATTTCCAACGACCGCACACTCCTTCCGGAGCATAAGAAGTTGGCAGTCGACAGATCCTTCAATGCTACAAATGACACAAGGTCGCATCAGGTGCACCCGACCGATCCGTCCAAGACAGTCAACATATCTTCGAGCCTGCCTATCGCATAGGAAGGCGCGCTCGTCGAATTCCTCCGTGAGAACTGGGAAATATTTGCGTGGTGTCCAGCCGACATGCCAGGTATTCCCAGGGAATTCGCCGAGCACTCTCTCCAATTGTTTCCAGATGCAAAGCCAGTCAAGCAAACGATGCGTCGAATCTCCGGCCCAAAGCGAACCGCAGTCGAATCTGAAGTCGACCGGTTACTCGCAGCAGGATTCATTAGGGAAATCAAGAAATCACAATGGGTGGCCAACCCCGTACTCGTAGAAAGAAGCATACAGACATCCTTCGGATGTGCGTGGACTTCACAGCGCTGAACAAGTGCTGTCCAAAGGATCACTTCCCGCTACCCGAATCGACCAGATCGTCGACTCCACCGCCGGATGCGCACGACTCTCCTTTCTGGATGCTTACTCAGGTTATCACCAGATAAGGATGAAGCAAGAAGACGAAGAAAAAACGGCGTTCATAACCCCACTCGGGGTCTACTGCTACACAACTATGCCCTTTGGGCTCAAAAACGCGGGTGCAACATACCAGCGCATGATGCAGGACTGCCTCAAAAAGCAAATCGGACGCAACGTCCAGGTCTACGTGGATGACATTGTCATTACCACAAGGGAAGAACACACACTACTCGACGATTGAGGGAGACGTTCGCAAACCTCAAACGCTTCCATATCAAGCTCAATCCTAAGAAGTGCACGTTCGGCGTTCCAGCCGGGCAGCTCTAGGGTACCTAGTCTCTGCCCGTGGAATCGAAGCAGACCCGGAGAAAATACAGGCCATCCTCACAATGCAAAGGCCTTCAAAGCTTCACGATGTGCAGAAACTAGCAGGACGAGTAGCAGCGCTCAGTCGATTCATCAGCAAACTGGGTGAAAAGGCTCTACCATTCTATCGACTGATGAAGAAGGCGGACAAGTTCGAGTGGACGCCAGAAGCTGAAGCAGCCTTCACAGATCTCAAGCGGATCCTCACAAGCCCTCCGATCCTCGTCGCACCTAAGGAACGGGAACCACTCTACCTGTATGTCTCGGCTACAAACAGGGTGGTGAGCACCGTACTGGTAGTCGAACGCATGGAGGAGGGGCACATCCAAAGCATACAACGTCCAGTCTACTACCTGAGCGAGGTTCTCTCCATATCAAAACAGCGGTACCCGCACTATCAAAAGCTGGCATACGCTGTATTCATGTCCTCAAGGAAGTTGACACACTACTTCACCGAGCACCCGATCACCGTGGTAAGTAACTCAGCAATCGGTGATATCCTCACAAACCCCAATGCAACGGGTCGAGTCGCAAAATGGCTCATCGAGCTGGCTCCAAGAGACATCAAGTACGAGCACCCGAAGGCTATCAAAGCACAAGTCCTACCCGACTTCACAACCGAGTGGATAGAGGCCCAATTACCTGGAGCACCAGACGTGTCCAATTCCTGGACCATGTACTTCGATGGGTCCAAGAAACACGAAGGCGCAGGCGCAGGCGTCATCCTCATATCACCAAAAGGGGACAAGCTACGTTATGTTTTGCAGATGGGATTCAAACTACCCTCCAATAACGAGGCTGAATACGAGGCTCTGATCCATGGCATGCGGATGGCAAAAGCACTTGGGTGCACTCGATTGATGATCTACGGCGACTCCAATCTCGTGGTGCAGCAAACAATGAAGGCCTGCGACGCAATCGCGGACAACATGATCGCTTATCGCGACCTGTACAACACACTGGAGGGCAGCTTCGAGGGCTGTGAGTTGAGGCACATAGGAAGGGAAAGTAACGAAGAAGCAGACATGCTAGCCAATCTTGGCTCAACTGGCGCACAAATTCCACCTGGTGTCTTCCTCGAGCGCATCGAACACAGATCTATCAAGGAGAAACGAGAGCCTCCTCCGTCGACTACGCCAGCCAAAAGCAAAGCGCCTAGCACAGAGGACCCCCCAGTCGAGGTACTCTCATTGAGCCAACTGGACTCAACCTTTTCTGGCTTACATACTCCGGCGAGCTACCAGATGACATAACCGAGTCCCGACGCGTGACTCGAAGATCAAAAGCATACACCGTTATCAACGGCGAGTTATACAAGCGCAGCATATCAGGTATGTTCCAAAGATGCATCGCATTCGAAGATGGCCAAGCCATACTTCGAGATATTCATGCAGGTACCTGTGGGCATCACGCCAGCAGTCGATCACTCGTAGCCAAAGCCTTTCGCGCAGGGTTTTACTGGCCTACAGCACTCAAAGACGCGGAGGACATAGTCAAAAGGTGCGTCGGCTGCCAGAAATTCGCAACAAGGCCGCACGCACCCGCATCGGCGTTGAAGACTATACCGCTGGCCTGGCCTTTCGCCCAATGGGGGCTCGATATGGTTGGGCCACTCAAAAAATCATCGCATGGCGGGCATACTCACCTACTGGTGGCAGTCGACAAGTTCACAAAGTGGATCGAGGCGGTCCCCATCACAAATTCGACTGCTACTACGGCAGTCAACTTCATAAAGAGCATCATCTACCGCTTCGGTGTCCCAAACAGTATCATCACTGATAACGGCACAAACTTCACGGCTGAGGAGTTCAAAACCTTCTGCAAAGAGCAGGACATTACGCTCAACTACGCATCCGTGGCGCATCCACAATCCAATGGCCAAGTCGAAAAGGCCAATGGACTTGTGACGAGTGGGATCAAGAAGCGCCTCCTGGTGCCACTCAAAAGAGCTGCGGGTGCTTGGGTCGAAGAACTACCATCTGTGCTATGGAGCCTACGCACAACTCCCAACACTTCTACGCAGTTCACCCATTCTTCATGGTCTATGGTGCAGAGGCAATTCTGCCATCAGATGTAAGGTTCAATGCGCCACGAGTTGAAGCATACAATGAAGACGACGCAGAAGCACTCGAAGACGCAGTCGACTTGCTCGATGAGCGCGAGACACGGCCTTGGCCCGCACAGCTGTTTACCAGCAGATCTCCGCAACTACCATAGCCGTCGACTGCGAACCAGGTCCTTTCGTGTGGCGACCTGGTTCTTCGACTGAAGCAAAAGAAGGTGCACAAGCTCGCTTCCCCATGGGAGGTCCCTTCATCATCACGGAGGTCCTTGGTGGAGGCGCATATCGACTGAAGCACGCGAAGACAGGCGAACTCTCTCATAATCCTTGGAACGTTGCGCATCTGCGCCGTTTCTACGCATAAAGTGCTCACAGTCATACAATGTAATAGGCTATATGTCGGATGGCTGCAGGTTTCAGACGCGCTCTTTTCCTTACCAGGGTACCTAAGGGGACTGGAAGGTTTTTAATGAGGCGGCCTGCAGCCTAACATTCAAAAGAGGAATAAAATCAATGTTCCTTCGACTTCTTTGTGGTACTACCCGCATAATTCATACCTTAACCGCACCCGAAACCCTCGGGGGCTGTGTTATCGATCAAATGAGCTCTCGCTCTTGCAGAAACACAATGCCTTAGCCGCACCCGAATGCTCGGGGGCTGCGTAACAAGGATCCAAACAAAGAACACAAAAACTCTGCCGCACTCGAATACTCGGGGGCTGCACAGTCATTGGTTCACAACCAACACATATTTCACAAACCCCGCTCGACTGACTCGGGGGCTCGACAAAAAATCAAAGTATACAAACTATACAATATACAAAGAGTCAAAAATTACACTCGGGGGCTGCCCCTATACAAAAATTGCACTCGCAAACTATTCTAATCCTCAGGCTCGTCCTTTACGGGCAGCTCGGGACCGCAAAGCTGTTCGCGAGTGCACTCGATTAGTGTCTCCGCAGCTTGGATCGTGTCATCCAGGTCTTTTGTTCGAGAACCTCTCCGGCTGCAGGTGTCCGCAACACCAACCTTGGTTTTCGACTACGCATATACGCCATTGCAGCGTTGGCTCCAATCACAAGTCTCTGAGACAGCAACTCTCGAATGGGATTTGTTTGACGGAAGATGTTCAACAAAGCACGAATCCCTTGTGGTTGTGGCCCCGCAGGAAAAAGAGTCTCGTTCAGGCGAATAAACGCTGCCCGGCATAACTCCAGCAGTTCAGCACTTCGCCAGACGCGATCCTTCAGGGTGGCGAGTATGCGGGCATGGTACCTATCAAGCCAAAAGTGTTGACGCCCAGTCGTAGGGTCGTCAACCACGCTATCCAGACGCCCTTCCACGCGAATCTTTTCAGCCTGGAAGTTGTCGACAAAGCCTACAAACACGGGCGCACCAGTCAGATCAAAAGGACAATAGCTACGCAAAAAGCTTGTAAACAGAGCAAGACTCGAACTTACACTCGAGTTGCCTGTTCACAAGATCCATCTCCCCGAGCACATATTCCTCGCGTTGGGTGGCCAACGCGGGTCTCGCCCTCAATCGATTCAGCTCAGCCTGGGCGTCCTTCAGATCTTGCTCCATTCTCACAAATTTGGCCTTCATATACTCCATCACCTTGGCATCATTTACCACCTGACCCTGGGATCGGGTGGTGATTGGAGCCTGCGAGGAACTAGTCGCAGTAGCAGGTTCTCGTGACTGTTCAAAGAGCATAATCACAAACACAAAGTTTGTGTCAGAAGCAAAACTCATGTCATAAGCATACAACTCTTCGAGTGAAAGACATTAGCAAAAGACTTTGCATAAACAAGGTAGCACAAACAAAGCGCAGACTCGCGCAGTTCAGAAGGTATCATTACAAGGCATAAAAAACAAAAGGGTACAGCTACCCTAAACCTAAGATTCGATTTCCTAAGCAGACGATTGGCAGTCTCGAGTGCCCGGCGCTCCATGGTGTTCATAAAAACCTCGGCCAGTCGCGCGGCGGCTCCGCTCACCCCCTTCAGAAATGGGCTTCCCATCTGGCTTCCGAGGGAACGCAGACAGTGCTGCCTCTAGTCGCAATCTATCCCATGTCCCATAAGAAGCTTGATGGTGGACTCGGATCCGCGTACCGTGTTGGCGCGAGCGAAACCCGCCATGGTGGACGTCCCGGGGCCAAACACGTCGGCGAAGTCGTCCGTCGACGGCACACGCCAGTCGGGAACACCACCTGGTATACAGCGCCAAGTGTGCTCGTCGATTTGGCGAGTGCTTCTTTCGCCTGGTTGCATAGGCGCCTAAGCCGCCCACAGCCTGTTCCAGCGAAAGATCGTCACTCGCCACGTCCGCAGAGGCCGGTGCGCCAACAGCTTCTGCACAATTCAAAAAGGCAAAAGTCATTTCATGACACTCGACAGTTATATCGTCATATCAAAAGGAGAAAAGATTACTCACCTCCCATGGCTGCGCGAGTGCCGCGAGCTGGTCAGCATATCCTCGCTCGCGTGCAGCGGCTGAGTTGGTGGCGGCAGCCAGCTCTTTCTTCGACTCTTCGCGCTGCGCGGCGAGTGCGTCTTCCAGCTCCTTCTTCTCGCCTGGCCCAGCAAAATCACGTGCATTCAATACTCGACAAAATCAAGCATTGCAAAAAGAAATTCAGCAAAACAAAAGCAAAGGAGAACTCACGACTGAGCGCTCTAG